>JAVQMG010000130.1:2087500-2637500 GCA_032878915.1 Castanopsis chinensis | reverse complement strand
AAAAAACTAAACAATATAAGCCCAAATTGAGGTTGATTTGGTCTGAATTAGCAGCTCTAAAATAGGAAAATAGCTAAAAAAAATGTACTAAATAATAGAAGTCTAAAATTAAGGTGGATTTGGTCTAAAATTAGCAACTTCAAAATAGTAAAAATAGCTATTAAATGGAATGGAACTGGAAAGTCAATCAACCATTCATGCACATCATAAATCACACCCAATAAATTTATTACGCCCCATCAACACTAGACATTCTAAGTTTGGCCCAATAAATCACGTGTTTTTTTATGTGGGCGTAATAAATTGATAGGGCTTATTTGGATTAATTGGGTGTAATTTTTGATGTGCCAAACTTAGAATGTCTACTTGGATTAAATTTATTGTAGCCCCATCTTCCTTTGGGAAAAACTTGGAATGTCTAGTGTTGGAATTAGCCAAAATCTCTTGAATCAGCCCATTAAGTGCTTCTTTGATCTTCTTGGATCTTGCTCTAGTAATAGGCCCAACTGGAACACGCAATAGATCCTTTAATTGTTGTTGATTCTCATCATTGCACTTTCAAGTTTTCAACCTAGTGGGATCCTTTTGCCTTAACTTTTTCCTAGGCTGCCCTTTTGGGTTTTCAACCTAGTAGGCTTTTTTTTTTTTTTTTTTCTCTCTCTCTTCAAATGTTGTATGTTTGAAGTCTATCCACGTTGATTGGGCGAAGTAGCTCTTCCTTATCCAAATATGTAATTCTTGTAACACCTCCAGACATGATCTTCTTGAGAATAAAAGTACCAGACCATCTTGGCTACATCTTTCCACTCGTATCAAAAGTTTCATCTCTTAGCACTTTCAGAACCAAGTCCCCTTCCTTATGGTTTCTATGTCTCACATTTTTGTTAAATGCTCTAACAATCCTTTTTTAGTACCCTTGTGCATGGTACTGTGCCTTAGCTCTCTTCTTATCTATTAAAGTCAATTGCTTATATCTTTGTTTCACCCAATCTTCCTCTAGGACTTTGGTTTCTGCTAGTACCCTCAAAGATTGTATCTCCACCTCAATGGGAAGTACCACTTCAATATCGTAGACCAAAGAGTAGGCGGTTGCCCTAGTTAATGCATGGATAAAAGTTCTGTAACCTAATAAGGCAAATGGGAGCTTCTCGGCCCAATCCTTGTATGTCACTACCATCTTGCTATGATGTTCCTAATGTTCTTATTGGTTGTTTCTATGACCCCATTGGTCTTTGGTCGATATGGTTATGACTTGTGATGCTCGATGTTGTGTAGTTTCATGATTGTTCTAACCTCTCCCTCAAAATGGGAACCATTATCGGAGATAATCTCTTAAGGTACCCTATATCGACAAATGATGTTATTCTCTATGAATCTAGCCATATGCTTGGCTTTCAACACGTAATAGGAGATTGATTCCACCCACTTGGTGAAGTAATCAATTACCACTAGGATGTATTCGTGTCCATTCGAGGCCTTAGGGCTACCTTCCAATCACATCTATGCCCCAGACTGAGAAAGGCCATGGAGAGGTCATGCTATCTAGTTCACTAGGTGGCATGTGATTCAAATTCACATGTGTTTGGCAATTGTGACAACTTTTCACAAAGTCTACACAATCGGTTTCTATCATGTTCTAATGGTACCCTATCCTTAAGATCTTCTTGGCTAATATTCTCCCATTTGTATGAGGACCATAAATCCCTCAATGAATTTCTCCCATAACATTCTCTGCTTCTTTTTTCTTTAGACAATGAAGATGTATACCATAATAGGATCTCCTATAGAGCTGACCTTCACATACGATGTATTACATTCTCATCGTCCTAATTGAATGACACTCTCTCTTGATGGCACTAACCGCATATATCCCCAACTCCAAGAATTTCATGATGTCATAATACCAAGGAACCCCTTCCACCTCCATCACCAAGACTGAAGCTTCAGCCTTCTCTTTGTGTACCATCCCATAACTTTGTTCGATCTGTCCATACTCCTTCAAGTATTTCAACCAAGGAAGCTAAAGTAGCCAAGGCATCTGCAAACTGATTCTAAGCTCTAGGGATGACTGTATATTCTATCTTGTCAAAGGTTTTAGTCAAATCCTTTAAGTATTGCTGATAGAGTTTTAAGTGTTCTTCCTTCACTTTCCACAACCTTTGTGCTTGAGCTATGACCAAATTCGAATCTCTAAAGACGTCGGCCTATTTCACCCCCAATTCTTGGAGAGCTTCCATTTTGATGATAAAAGCTTCATATTCTACCATGTTAGTGGTTGCCTCAAAGTTCAACTTAACGGCCAAGGGTATGTGAGATCCTTCAAGAGTGATCAATAGTACCTCTATCCCATTTCCATATTGGTTCACAGCTCCACCAAAATATGTCTTCCATGCCCCTAGCTCAATATCCATAATATCCTCATCTGGAAATCTTTCATTTCCATCCACTCCCTCTATAGGATTCTAGGCACAAAAATTAGACACAACACTCCCTTTGATAGTTTTCCTTGCCACATACTTTAAATCAAATTTTGCTAATAGGATCAACCATCTTGAAAATCTTCCACTCAAAGCTAGCTTCTCAAATAGGTACATCAAGGGATCTATTCTAGCTACTACCCTTATTTGGAAAGGTAGGATAATATGTCTCCACTTTTATACAGCCTATACAAGAGCAAAGCATGGTTTTTCTATGAGTGTGTATCTAGTCTCATAATCATGGAACCTCTTGCTCAAATAGTATACGACTCTCTCATTATTATCATCGTCTTCTTGTGCATGCATTCTTCCAATCGCATCCTCTTTGATAGAGAGGTAGAGGTGCAATGGTTTTTCGTGCATAAAGGGTATCAATATAGGCGGATGGAGGAGATATTCGTTAATGAGTTCAAAAGCTTTTTGACATTCATCATTTCATTCATAGGGTTCATTCTTCCTTAAGCGCTTAAAGATGGGATCATAAGTTGAAGTGAGTTTGGCAATGAATCGGTTAATGTATTGTAATCAACCCAAAAATCCCCTTATCTCCTTCCCTCTTTTGGGTGGAGGCACTTCTAATAAGGCTTTGATCTTTGATGGGTCAACTTTTGTCCCTCTATCACTTACCAAAACACCTAACAACTTCCCTGTGGTAACTCCAAAGGCCCATTTTTGCGGGTTCAATCGTAGCTTATACTCCTTAATCCTTACGAAGAACTTCCTCAAGTTAACGATGTGACCCTCTCTCTCCTTGGATCACAAAATCTTATCGTTAACATATACTTCTATCTCATTGTGCATCATATCATGTAACAAGGTTATGGCCATTCTTTGGTAAGTCGCACTCGGATTCTTGAGCCCGAATGGTTTTACATTGTAACCATAAATTCCTCATTTGGTGGTGAAGGTAGTCTTAGTCATATCCCTAGGAGCCATCTTGATTTGGTTATATCCTAAGAAACCATCCATGAAAGACATCAAAGCACTACCAGTTGTGTTATTCACTAAGACATCTATGAGAGGAAGAGGGAAGTCAACCTTAGGGAAAGCTTTGTTCCAATCCCTAAAATCCACGTACATTCTTACCTTCCTATCCTTCTTGGGCACAAGCATAGCATTGGCTCTCCACTCACCTTGGTGTACAGGTTTGATGAACCCTACCTTCAATTGTTTAGTGACCTCTTCTTTGATCTTTAGAAGCCATTCGGTTCTCATACACCTCAACTTTTGCTTGATAGGCACCATCTGAGCATGTCAATGTGATGTTGAGCTATCTTGGGATCAATATCGGGCATATCTTCATAGGACCACATAAATACCTCTTGAAATTCGATGAGCAACTCTTTGAGATCTTTTTATTCTTTTTCATTTAGGGTTGAGTCAATTTTAATTAAATGTTAATTCTCATCATTGCCCAAATTAAGAGTTTCACAATTTGGTTGCATAGGCTCAATTTTCAGTTCCAATTTTTTATTAATTTCATTTTCAAATTCATTTGAATTATTTAAGTGCAGAATTTCAATATTATAGGACACATCAAAGTAAGCCAAAGAAGCTAATCCGTTTTTAGGACATTAAGACATTGTGAGAGAACTCAAAAGTGCCTCTTGAAAAAGAGATATTTTTGGAGTGCTTTCTAGGGCACCTCTCTTTTTGGGTAAGTGGTGTGGAGTAGCCACTTATTTTTTATACAAAAAAAAAAAAAAAAATGACTAAATTGTTCTATTCCCATTAATCGAATGAAAAAGAATACATGTTTGATAAATTGAAAATTATATGGCTTTGGGTCCTAGTTACAAACTACCCAAAACAAAAATAAACACAAGGCATAGATCTACCTATCCAAAAGAACTAGATTCATAGGATATGTTACGGAATGGGAAGGTGTTAGGCACCCATTTCGCCCAAACAGAGTTTGGTCTTCTACACTCTTGTGACCAATGTACCCCTTTTATGCATGACATGAATGACATATTGTGCACATGAAAAAAATAAATCAAATAAGTCTATTTATGAATAAGCCCTCTTTTTTGTTAAAAATTCGAATCTATATTGTGACAAAAAATTGAATTTGGTTTAGAAAAAATCAGGTTGGTTTTTGTACGTGTAGAAAAAAAATAGTTTTTGGAGAAAAAAATTCAAATCTGTGTTGATTAAATGAAACAAAATCTTTTGATCTAAAAAGATCAGATCTGTTTTTTGAGAACTAAAACAAAATTTGTTTTTGGTTTGCATTAAAAAGAATCAAATCTATATTTTTATGAGAAAATTTAGATTTGTAGAGATCTAGAAAAGTTGGATCTATTTTTTTACATGAAAGAAAATAAGAAAAATATTTTTAGAAGAGGGCTAATTTATAATATAAACCCATGCTACATGCATCAAACAAAACCAACAAGACTACTCATGACTCTTTTTTTTTTTTTTTTTTTAACTTGCTTTGAAAAAAATTCAAATCTACATCTAAAGAAGATATAAATCTGTTTTTGTTTGTAAAAAATAAATAAATAAATAAATAAATTCCAAATTTACATCTAAGGAAGATACAAATCAGTTTTTATGTAAAAATTCAGATCTGCATCTAAGGAAGATGTAAATCAGTTTTTGTTTTGAAAAAATTCAGATCTACATCTAATGAAGATGTAAATTAGTTTTTTGATTTAGAATTCAGATCTACATCTAACGAAGATGTAAATCAGTTTTTATCTTGAACAAAAATTCAGATCTACATCTAATGAAGATATAAATTTGTTTTTATTTTGAAAAAAAATTTAGATCTACATCTAATGAAGATGTAAATCTGTTTTTGATTTAGGAAAATTCAGATTTACATCTAAGGAAGATACAAATCCATTTTTGATTTAGGAAAAGATTTGTTAACAAGCAGATTTTTGAAATTCAAAAGAAAAGTTAGAACAACAAAGGAATTAGGAACATTTTTTCAAAGAAAAATTTAACAATGCATGGCATCGACATCAGAAATTAAACCAAAAAAAAAAAACATCCTAAGTCTATTCATGCGTCATCAAGTAGAATTAATAAAAAAAACACAGAAAACGGAAAAGAAAAACTATCTCTTGCATGGACGTGCTGTTCTTAGTGAAGGAATATTTTAGGGTTCAAAGAAATTTATTCAATTCTCTTTGAAACCTAAAATATCTTGCGTACAAAAAAGAAATTCCTAAGGTTAGAACCTTCAGAATGTCTTTAATGTAAGAGAGAAAATGAAAGAAAAGAAGAGTTAGAAAGAGGGGAAATCAGAGAGCCTGAAAAAGTCCCCTAAATTATGAGATTCATCCTCCATATATAGAGGCTGGGATGCCTAAAAAATAACCAAAAAAACATATGTGGAAAATCCTAAAAAAAGGAGATTTGGATAAGAGTAGTCTGATTTTTCAAATCAAAACCAGTTTGAGTATTTTGATCATATCATTTTACTCAAAATTCAGATTAAGCTGAAATTTTGACAACTGAAGGAAAATTTGATTTTCTACAACTTTGCCCCAAATAGCCTAGTCTGAACTTTGAGTTATACTATGCCAAATGTACCTTGGAACTTGAATCTGAAATCTGCTACTTGATTAGCACATTTTTTAAATGTTTTCCAACTCTAAAACTGTATTTGGATGTATTTTAGAGTTACTTTCATGATAAACCTCATTCCAAAGTGATAATTAGGACTTTTAAAATAATTATTTTGAATATAATCATCCCAAAGCCTAATTATCTACAATCTTTAAATATTATTAGCTTATTTGTTTTAATCCCATGCAAGCAATCCTATTTTTGACACTAACTAACAACCAATCACATAATTATTTAATTAATTTTAAATGTTTAACCAATCATAATTAATTTAGCCTAATCATGCGTGGTTGTCTCTACGTAGGCACAATGCATGCTGATCGTGCAAACTTAATCATGTGATATCTTTCGATCCAATGGTCTGATTTGGAAACTGGACATACCATCGCGATCGTTAGAACCTCAAGATCATTTTTATGATATGCAATCAAAAAATTAATGCATGTAATGCAATGATTATTTTTGGGGTACATGGAAGGTCATTCTAGTCATCTTCCTTGATTAAATCATAGGTGCAAAATCAAGTGTCTATAGACACATTATAGGCCTATCTCGTAGGTGACTCCCAAGGACAATGCCCAGATGTCTAAGGCCTTCTTATTGTATATTCTAAAGGCATATCACTTCACCAATGGGGGTCAGACAGTGTCCCTGAGGTGGTTGTCCCTCTTTTGTGATTTTGTGGAGGCTCGAGAGGCCAACTAGGACTAGGCATGTCTTGCTTACCTGTACTCTTCTTTAGACAAACTCAGCAGAGGGACTCTGCGCTAGCTAGTGGGGTGAGGTCTCGAGGTTGCTACAGAAATGGTAAATACCCTCTCTTGGTACGACTATCTACCTTTTAGTTAGACCAGCTGTTTGAACTTATCATTCTCTTATCTTAACTTTTTAACTTGTCTTGTGGTTTCTAATCATCCTGCATTGGAAGAGCGTTATCAAGGACAAGTTCAAGCTTCCCTTGAGTTTGCCCTTACTATTAATGATTTCGATGACCTTGTAGATCCTCGTCATTTATACGAGTGTTGCCTTGGACCCAAACCTTTTGCATTTGTTTTAAAGAAGATTTCTTAGGAAGAGAAAAGTAGGTTTAACTTACCCTTCTTTCTTATTTCCTCTTTCTTTGTAAGAGCTCAGCTTTCTAACCTTCTGTTTTACAGAAATGGATACCAAGTTCAGTATAGATAAGTACATTCGTGTGAAGATTTTAAAGAACAAGCCTTTGTCCCTACTTACTCCTAGATCAAAAAAGCTCAAGTTAGATGAAGGTAAAGATGAAACCCTTGCTCCTTGTCTCTCTTTGGTACCCCATCTTCTCCTACGCCTTCCCTTGAGATGATGAATTTCACTCCTCCAACCACTCATTCCAAAGGGAAGAGTAAGGTTGGCAAAAGTTTCTGGGAAGATCTCGCCACAACTCTTGGATGAGCTCACAACGTCATTACCGATGACGAGCTTAGAGGTCTCTCTTCCATCCCTTCCCACATGCTGGTCAGCTGTCATATTCATAAACTGGTGCAAGTATTTTACTCAGCTGCTTTTCGTTGCTCATTGAGTATTTAGACCTATTAAAGGTTTTGTCCCTTCTTTCAAATTCCAGGTTCTTGGTGAATCTCTACGCTTGACAATTGATTACCTGAGCGATGAAGAGAAAGTGGTGGTGGCATTCCAAGGTTAAATCAATTGAGGCCGAGAGTTTAAAGCCGAGGAAGGATCTGATTGAGGCAATGGACCAAGTGACGAAGGCCAAGGAGATAGTGAAGAAACGTAAGGAAGCATTGAAAGTGGAAAAGAAGCTTGTCATCCAAAAGGACGAGGAAGTCCAATCTACCCTTCTGAAGACAAACGAAGAATGTGAGAAGGCAATCTCCAAGTTTCTTGAGTCTGATCGCTTCTTTGATCTTCAATTCATCTAGCACTTCAAAAGCTTCGAGCTCCTATGTAGGTGGATGATGAAGCATCATGGTCAGGTAGCAAACTTTTCAAACCTTGATTTTAAAGCCATCGATACTGAGATCCTTGCCGATGAAACTAAGGAGAAAGAAGATGAACCTATTGTTGAGGCCATTGAAGGAGATGATGCTACCATAGTTGGAGCTGTAGAGGAGGTCACATGGACGAAGGCCACGTTGAGGAGGTCGTCGCTGCTCTTTGAAGAAAAATATATATATATATATTTTTATTATCTCTTTTTTTAGACTCTAGTTGCCTCGTGTTTTGAGTCTTTCACTTTAAAGAAAATGAATGCTTCTTGTTTTAAGGCCCTAACTTTTGAAACAACGAATGTTTTGAATGCCTCCTATTTAGAGGATTTAACTATTGAAACAATGCTTTTGAGGCTTTTATTTTTATAAGTGATACCCTTGTATAGGCTTTCTTTAATTACTCAGCCTTCGTTCATGGCTTAAACCTCGAAGTCTTCATTTCAATATCGGGCTTCATTATTAGAGGTTTTCTTGGCCATTACATAGTATTTCTTTGGGAATATATGGTCTAAACTTGAAATTTTCCTCATTAAAGGCGTACTTATGAGTTATACTTGTTACTTAAAGTTGTTACCATGCTTATGATTTAAACTCATTATTTGAGTTTTTACCATGTTTTGTGATTTATACTCGTCATTCAAGTTATTACCATGTTTATGATTTAAACTCTTCATTTGAGTTTTTACCACATTTATGATTTAAACTCATTATCTTAGTTTTTACCACGTTTGTAATTTAAACTAATCATTTGAGTTTTTACCATGTTTGTGATTTAAACTTGTCATTTGAGTTTTTACCCCGTTAGTGATTTAAACTCATCATTTAACTTTTTACCACGTTTGTCATTTGGTCATGGATATCCCCTTCTTGTCTATGAACTTAACTTAGCCTTGAAGCTTTGTCAAATTTATTGAAAAAGGGACAGCTTATAGAGCTTTATTATTTCATGCATCATTGGGAATGGTGCTCCTACAGACGAAGCTTACTAACCCAAGTATTTCTCATTGATAGTCCTTCTTGAGATGTTCCATGTTCCAGGGATGTGGCAATGGATTGTCGTTAAGGTCCTTCAAGTAGTAGCTTCCTTTTCTAGAGTAACGGACGACCTTATATGGACCTTCCCAAGTAAAGCCTAACTTCCCTTGAGTTGGGTCCTTAGTAGCTTGTGAGACTTTTTGCGGTACCATGTTGTCAGGGTTGAACCTTTTAAGCTTCACCCTCTGATTGTGGTACTTTACCATCTTCTGTTGATACCAAGCCATTCTTAGCGCTGCCTTGTTTCTAACTTCAAGCAAACAATCCAAGTTGAGTCTCAGCTCGTCATTGTTTGTACCTTTCTCATAACGAACTCACCTAAGACTAGATACTCCTACTCCAACAGGAATGACTACTTCCGTAACAAAGGCCAAATTTAATGGAGTTTCTCCTGTTGGTGTTCTTGCAATCGTTTGATAGGCCAATAACACCCCAGGCAACACTTCTAGTCATGCACCCTTTACCCCTGTCAAGTCATGCTTTGATGAGTTTGAGCAAAGTAGAATTTGTTACCTCTATCTGCCCATTTGCCTGTGGGTGCCCAAGTGATGAATAGTAGCTTTTTATCCCCAGTTTTGCACAAAATTCCTTGAACTTTTGACTTTCAAACTATCAACCATGATGGGGTATGATAAAATACTCCAATTTCGTCCATAGAGATCGTCCAGGACGAGCAGGTTACATAGACGAGGATTTGTCCTGTCAAGTGAGGGCCTCAAGATGAGGTAAGCTGACGGAAGGCCTCAAGACGAGGTAATCGTAACTTGAGGGCCTCAAGACGAGGTAAGCTGACTGTAAGGCTTCAGGATGAGGTAATCATAACTTGAGTGCCTCCGGACAAGGAATTCTGGATGACACATGGACACTTGGGAAAATTCATAAGTGAGTAAAACAACTCCGTATCATACGTGTAACTCCTAGTGACCGTTGCACATAAAGAGTGTAACTCCTTAACAGTTGAGGAAGTTATATTCAAACACACATCTCCTCAAATCAAGGGGAGGTTACGAATCCAATAACTGCTCTTAAGACACTATATAAACGTTGATTCAGACTAAGAAAAGGTGCGTTCTATGATTCCTAAAAAGTTGGAACTCGAAAATAATAGAGAGAAAAACTGACTTTGTCATCGAAGGGTTATTGGCCGGCAATCTCGGTCACCTTTGATTACTTTTCTTTCTTTTTCAGGCCATCAAGTTAACCGGAAGTCCCCTCTAATCCGAAGCATCCAGTCTACTGATTTTCTTCGCATCATCAGTTGGCGTCGTCTGTGGGAACTTCGAAGAAAATAGTTTTCGTTTTCTTTTCGTTCGATCATTCATTGCTCCCAGACAAAAGGCTGAATGATTCGGACAAGATCAAGGGCTACCAGCCTAAGCCACCAGGAGAGTAGGGATGCTTCTAGTAATCCCCACCGCGACCGTCAGTCAGCGACTGTTGCGCATCCTCCTCCTGTTCAACATATGTAGTCCATGGTTGCTGCTATGGAGGAATTGACCCGCCAAAATCAGGAGTTGAATAGGGAGATCAACTTAAGAAGGGCACAGGATGAAGTGCATGCAGAAGGACGAGCCCAAAGTCAGGGTAGAGGAGAAAATGTTGAGTCCGAAGGTCAGTCAAGGGGTACTACTTCAAGAAGAGTGCCACAGTTGGAGAGGGAAATGGACTTGATGAGAAAAGCTATGGATATAGTTGTGCGATGCCAAGGAAGGTATGTGTTCTCCACGTATTATCAGATTTGTAAAAAGTAAAAACCCCAACAGTTGTCGCCCATTCTCTCTGTCTACACAAATCCCAGAGCAGAGGTCTCTCTCTCTCTCTCAACTTTCTCTTTGAAACCCTAAACTCTCCCAATCTCCACCTCTTCTTCTCATTGTCGAGCCCAAGAAATGAAGGCGAGTCGGGTGAGTCAACTTCACTTTTCCATGATTTTTGTTTTTTGTTTTCAGAAGCAATTTTTTTCACATTGTTAATGGTGCTTCCTTTGTGTTTGTTCATATGGGTCTGCTTCAAATTCTGGAATCGAGGCCAAAGAATCGCATTAAGGTTTACCTGGGTATGAGTATTAATTTTAGTTTTTGAGTATTATATATTTATTTATTTTTATATTAAAATTTTTGTTGGATTTGATTTTAATTTTTTGGTTTATTTTTGGTTGCTTGTTATGTTCTGCTTGCATGCATTAGTAGTTAATACAACTGAGAAAACGTGGGAAAATTTTAATGTTTGGGTTCTCTATTTCCCTGTTTGGTGAGTGAGAAAATGTGGGAAAATTTTAAACTTGGCAAGATATTAGAAAATAGAAATAAAAATGTTAAATGAAATACTATAACTTACCCTCTTAACTTGCCTTGTCAATGGAGTTTTGTGACTCATTCCCTTTTCCCCCATTATTTTACTGTTTGCACTACTAGTGCTACATCAAGCACAAACACAAACATGCACATCGCACACATAAAGACACAATTCTATCATTCCTGTGAAATTTTTTTTTCATGACTACTACATATGCAGAAAAACTTGGAAATTTTAAAGAACTTATAATTTGTATGATTAGATATATCATATACTTGGTAGGAAAACAAGGATGCAAGTAATGAACCCTTAATCCCATATCCCTGAACCTCTCTCTGTGCTTTGTATTACTGTGATGTGTATGTTTGACTTTATGGGCACTACTTTGTGTTCTAACTACATATTTGTGCTCAATGTAAATTAGTTTCAAAGTTCAGAGAGAAAATTATGAAATGATAACATTTGAAAACTCTATTTCCTACATATGATTAGTTGGGTATTTGTAATATTGTTGGTTCTCAATGTTTCATGCTTTAGATAAGCTCAAAATGATCCCTTTTTCTTTCTCATGTTTTTGCTTTTTGTAATGTAAAATAAAGAATAAATAATAAGTGCATGCTTCTCTTAAGTTAGAATTGATGATCATAATATTGAATGATAATACAAAAATCAAATGGTGTGTTTTCAGTTTTCTTGTAATCTATAAAAATGAAATTAGCCATAAATTATGGTAATAACTCCTATATTTTTAGATGGCCATGCTTGTTGCAAATTTGTTAACAGATTCAGTTACTTATGTGAGAGAACATTGAAGTATTTAACTTAAATGGGCTAATTAAGCACACGTGAAACTATTTACAATAAAAGTTATGATGTGTTATACATGATATACTTTTGGTGGCACTGGCAGCCTAAGCAACCAGTTTTGCTTTCATAACATTGAATAGTCAATGAATGGGAATTGTATGTGTTTTGTGTAGTTTGGAATTTTTATATTTGATCATAAAATTTCTGACCAAAAGGTTGCAATCTAAGATCCTAAGCTGGAATGGGGAGGGGATGTGTGTGATCGTAAGAAGTAGAGATATTAAGCAAGTGGTAGGAAGCTGGTCAAATTTGGCTCCAAATTGAACTACCCATCTATCATGCTAGGGCTCCTAGTCCTTAATAATGTGATATGGTTTGCTTTCCTGATTTCAATATTTATGTTCCTGATTGTTGAGATTATGATGGTATTGTTTTCATTAAAGTAAAATGGGTTACATATTTTAATAGAGCAATTCAGGTGTATTGTACCCTGATTTAGTTGTATTCTCACAAATGAAACTCCATGCAAAGCGAGACTACAAAAATGAGCCCTCATTCCATTCTAATCTCACTTATTGCAGTTTTTAATGTGTCTTTTAAATATTTAAACTCACAAGTTACTAAGAATAAACTAAGGAGTTAGGTGATGTAGGACACAATTTACTGTTTAATTATTGTAATTTCTTATTTTTGGTATTTTTTTGTAAAAAACGTTATTTTAGGTATAGGTGGTTTATTTCCTTGTTTTTAGGTGCATTTAATGTTTTAGGTCAAATTTGATTCCTAATATGATTAGGTATCAATTAGGAGTTATTTTAGAATATATTTTCTTGTCTTTCAAGTTTTATGGAGCCCTTAAATAGGCCCTTAAGTCTGTAAACGTTTTTCATACATTATTGAATAAAAAATCATAAAAGGTGAGGCTTTGCTCTTCTTCTGGTTCTTCAAGAACTGTGAACTTATCAGGGATTCTTCCTTGTGGCGTTCAAACCTTATACACCTTTGGTTCGTGATTCAATTATAATCACTGGGTCAAGGTCTGTTACTTATACCTTTGGTTCGCGTTTCACTTATAAACGTTGGGTCAGGGTTCAATCACAATCTAAATTTTAGCTTTCTTGGGTAAATATTCCAATATTGTTGTTTGGTCTCAAAGCGTGTCGATTGAGGTTTGCATTAGTAGGTTCCTGTCTTTGACCATTTATCGTATGTACGAATGTAAATGATATCCCTGAGCAAATTTTTAATTTTTTTTTCCTCATTTTAGGTTGTGGACTTGAGTACTATTCATGGACCAAATTACCTTGCTATTTCTGCAAAAGCAAGGCAAGAATTATTGTCTATAATTTAGGAGGCTATGAACGTGGAGTTTTCTAATCCTGCAGAGAGAAGATATGTTACTCAGATTTGTGCTTCCCCTCACTCAATTTCTCTCTCTCTCAAACATATCATTACAAATTTTCATTTTTAGGTTTTTAAATTACAATATTGAATAGTTCACCCAATTGGTCTCTCTCTCACTCACTCTCTCTCTCTCTCTCTCTCTCTCTCTCTCTCTCTCTCTCTCTCTCTCTCTCACACACACACTCATTTCTTCTTGTGATCTCTCTCTCTTAGTTGTGTTGCGTGTTTGCGTATTTATGGTTGTTTGGCTTTGGGTTTGGGTATCGCTATTCTTGTGGGTATGTGGCCATGTATGTATGTAGATGTGAATGAGCGTAATGTGTGCTCTGTTTGTATGTTTTTGATTTGGGATTTTGGGTTTACTGTTTCGTATTGTGGAGGTTGTGAAAATGGGTTTGCAAGAAGGCTTGCCATAGTTATAGTTTTTTTTTTTAGTGATTCATCTTTTTTCGTCTCATAAATTTTGGGTTTGTGGACTTATTTGTGCTATTTGATTTCTGTAGTTTCGGATTGTGTTTTGGATTTTGATTTCTTTGTGTGTTCTTTGGTTTGATTTCTCATGGGTATGAGTTGGTTTTGATTCTCTGTGTTATTTGGGTTGATTTCTCGTGGGTATGGGTTGATTATGATTTCTCTATTCTTTGGGTTGATTTCTCATGGTTATGGGCTGTTTTGATATCTCTGTTCTTCGGTTGATTTCTTATGGTTCTGAGTTGGTTTTGATTTCTCTGTTCTTTGGTTGATTTCTCAAAGATTGCATTAAGGTTTACCTGGGTATGATTTAGGTTTTGAGTGTTAATTTATTTATTTTTTATTATACTTTTTGTTGGATTATGTTGATTCTAAACTTTTTTTTTTTTTTAGTTTAATTTTGGTTGATTGTTAAAAGGCAGGTTTTGCTTGCATGTATTAGTAGTTAAAAGGCATGTTTGGGTTCTTTATTTCCCTGTTTGGCAAAGGTAGAAATTGTGGGAAAATTTTAAAGTTGGTACCTTTTAATATTGTTTTTTGGGGGGGGGGGTGATTTGAGATAGTATTCTCAATAGACTCAACAAGGATATGATGGTAAATACCAGAATCTTGATATGAGTTTCTGTTAAATAGTTAAGTTACGTTTAGGTTCTCTATTTCCTTGTTTGGCGAGGGAGAAATTGTGGAAAAAGTTTAAGGTTGGTACCTTTTAATATTGATTTTTTTTTGGGGGGCTTTGATATAGTATTCTCAATAGACACAACAAGGATATGATGGTAAATAACAAAATCTTGTTTTTAGTTTTTGTTAAATAGTTAAGTTATGTTGGGGTTGATAACTGAGTCTTTTGAACTGAGATTCTTTGAAGATCAGTTGGGTTTCTTGAGAATCTGGAATTTGAGTATTGCCTGAGTGAATCATAAAGAGTTCGTAAATGCAACGTCTGGTTATGAATATTGAATATTATAGCCTCACTATTTGCAATATTTTGTTTTATGGTTATCTAGCAAAATTTTTCTGGGCTGTTTGCTAGTCTAAAAGGATAGGCAATGTGGCACAGTATAGTGCTTATGTGCATGTGTCCATTTGCATCTAGTTAACACTTCTGTGCATGTGTCAATATGCAATCAATTAATGCTTGTGTGAGCAAGCACAGTGTTTGTGTATGTTCATTACCTCTATTGCACGGCTGCTTGTTTAATATTTTACATATTGCACAGCTGCTTGTTTCCGTCTCAATGCTTGTGTTTGCAGGAATTCTGTGATGCATATCAAATTTTAAGTGATCCACTACGACGAGATGCTTATCATTGAGATTGGAAAAATTACATATCTAGGTACATTTTTGTGCTTGCACTTGTGGAAATATTGTGAGTTTTCACATGCTCATGTTACTGCTTCTTTGTGTTTCATATTGAAGAATAATTAAAACAATATTAGAATTTCAATTCCATTTCCTCAAATATATTGTTTAGTTTAATTTCTTTCCTTCACTCACATGTTTCATTGGATATGTCTATGACCAAATTTTCTAATACCTCATTTGTAGATATTAATTTTGATCAGTATCAGCATTTTAGATGTTTTCATACTTGATTTCTATATCATTTCCCTTGCTAATAGAATATTTACTTGCTAATCCCAACTCCAATCCATATCTTCTTTACAAGCCTGGCTCTGGAAATTGTTAATGTTAAATGAAGTTAGGTAGATGACCTAAAAATATTTTGTACAAATCGAAGCGCCAATTTTTACAAATTATCATGGATAAAGTTCTATCAATGTGGACAAGCCCTAACCATGGCAGAATTGGTTTCATCAGATCTCATATCTCTCTTCCCTTTGTGTATATTATGATTCCAAGGATTTTTTGTTCTGCTTCTAAGATTGCAATTTATGTACATTGAAAATTGAGAAGGTGTTCTTGATGCAGCCCAAGGATTTCCTCAGGCAAGATCTCATGCTATGTACCAGCTCCTTTATTGTCTTTGAAAATGTGTGTGTGTTGTAGAGTGAGATTTAAGATTTGGATTTGTTTCTTTTGGTTTATGATGTTTCCTTATGTGAACAGTTGGAGTTTGTGTAATTAGCAGGAAAGTTGTTTAGTTACTTGAAAGTGGTTAAGAGGAAAATTATTAAAGATATGAGTTTCAAGCTTCTTAGATTTTAAAGCATGATTTTTTTGGAGTTGAGGTTTGCTTAGGTCTCCACTATCTCATAAATGCACTTTTTTGTTTTATATCACTACTAAATTTGGTCATCTTGGTAGCTTCCTCTGTTCCAAACCTGTACTATAATTTGGTTGGTGGTTTTGGTATATGGACCTATTTATAGGTTCAAAAAGTTACTATTTGCTATGTTGAGAAAACAACATTCTGAAATTTAGTAATTTTGTTGTTAACTGCTTTTTTAGAGATGTAATTGTTCTTCACTCTTTAGGATTTTTTATTTGTTCTGGTTTTGTGTTGAGTTGTAATTTTGTTGTTGTTTGCTTCTGTTATGTGTCTTTACAGTTTTGCTCTTAGGATGTTTTGTTGGGTAAGTGTCTAACCTATGTTTATATTAAACATGTTGGTGAGATCTTAATTATTTACATTTAAAAAGTTTTGTTGGGTATGTTTTTGATTTGTGTTTATATCAAACATGTTGGTGAGATTCTGCTTATTACTTTTAAGTAACATTATTTTCGGTATAATTGGCCCTTGGAGGAAAGGCACATTTTAACAGTGTCAATGTCTATTTTTTAATCATTTTAGATGTTTGACGAACTTTGGTCATATACGAGGTATCAAGAGTTGACTGCTTATTCTAACTATATCAGAGGTATTTTTGTGATTTATAAGTTTTGGGGTTATTAAATACTCGTTTTAGAGATTATGACACTTTTTTGGTCAGTTAAGAGGTTTCGTAGGATTTTTTTTGGACATTTCGTGGTTTTAGGTGTATTTTGGTGATTTTGTGTGTACATTTGTTGTTCAAGTGATTTCTAGGGTATTGTTTTTATCAAAAAAAATTATTTTATCCGTGAGAATTTTCAAAACATTAGAAAACCTTTAAATACACCAAAATATCTAAAATGACCCTTAAGAACTGCAAAAATAACTAAAATGCACCACGAATGTCCAGAATACCCAACCAAAACGCCTCCAAAACAACCACAATACCCCCGAAAACTTTTAAAATAACCAAAACACCTTTGAAACCTTAAAAATAAGTAAAATACCTTCGAAACCTCTAACCATGACCAAAATACCCCCAAACTAAGCCAAAATACATTCGATTTTTTAGATTTTGGTGGTATTTTGGTCTGTTTCAAGTTGTTTTGATCATTTTAGAGGATTTTTGGGCATTTCACTCATTTCAGCAATGTCGAGGAGTATTTTTTAATTCTTTTAGATGTTTGGGGCATTTTGGTCATTCATGAGGTATTGCGATTCAATTACTCATTCTAGCAGTTTTAGGAGTATTTTGGACATTTTTTATGTTTTGGGGTTATTTTTGTCGTTTTAGATATATTTTTAGGCTATTTTGGTCAATTAAGAGGTTTGGGGGCTTTTTTTTTTTGGACAATTTGTGGTTTTAGAGATTTTTGGGCTATTTTGTGGGTTGCATCAGATATGAAATGTGCCATCTTTGAAAACCTGTCAACAACCACAAAAATCAAATCCCTACCTTTTCCTTGACCTAGGCAAGTCTAAAACAAAAATCCATAGAAATATAGACCCAAGGTGCACTAGGTACAGGCAAAGGAGTGTATAATGCACGTGGTAAGACTCTAGATTTGGCCTGCCTACAGATAATGCATCTAGAACACGTTCTTTCCACACGTTTCATCTTTGGCCAAAAAAAATGTTCATGTAACACATCTAAAGTCTTCCTTACACCAAAATGACCTATTAAACCACCTCCATGTACTTCACGCACAAGCAGCTCACGCATAGAACTATTAGGCACACAAAGTCTATTCTCTCTAAACAGGTACCAATCTAGTCTATAGAATTTTCCAAATACTGCCTTCTCATATGCCCTATACACACTAGCAAAATCATCATCATTAGCATACAATTCCTTGACATATTCAAACCTTAATAACTTTGCATTTAAAGTAGAGATAAGGGCATACTTTCTTGATAATGCATCAGCTACAATATTTTCCTTACCTTGTTTGTATTTGATTACATAAGGGAATGTCTCAATGAATTCCACCCAATTGGTATGCCTTCCATTTAACTTACCTTTTCCCATCAGGTGTTTCAAGGACTCATGGTCAGTATGTTTGACAAATTCCTTCGGCCAAAGGTAATGTTGCCAAGTCTCCAATGCTCTCACCAATGCATAAAGCTCCTTGCCATATGTTGGGTAGTTCAAAGCTGCCCCATTTAGCTTTTCACTAAAATTGGCTACTGGCCACCTCTCCTACATCAAAACAGCTCCAATACCTATTCCTGAGGCGTCACACTCAATCTCAAAAGTTTCAGAAAAATCAAGTAATGCTAATAAAGGAGCACCACATAACCTATCTGTAATTTCAATAAATGCATGATCTTGTACACTACCCCATTTAAAAAGCACAGATTTTTTAACAATTTTAGTGAATGGTCGGCTAGTGTACTGAAATCTTTAACAAATTGGCGATAAAAACTAGCCAAATCATGAACACTTCTTACCTCAGTGATTGACTTAGGTGTGGGCCATTACTTGGTAGCCTTCACCTTTTCCTCATCCACCTAATTCCGTTCGCGCTAACGACATAACCAAGAAACACAACTTTGTCCATGCAAAAGGAACATTTCTTTAAATTGGCATATAGTTTTTCTTTTCTCAAAACAACAAGCATACAATGTAAATGATCAATATGCTCATCTAGGTTCTTGCCATACACCAAAATATCATTAAAATATACCACAACAAACCTGCCTATAAATGCATGCAATGCATGGTTCATTAACCTCATAAATGTACTTGGTGCATTAGTTAGACCAAATGGAACTACCAACCACTCATATAATCCATATTTAGTTTTAAAGGCAGTTTTCCATTCATCACCCTCTTTCATCCTAATTTGATGATACCCACTTTTCAAATCAATTTTTATGAAAACACATGATCCATGCAGTTCATCCAACATGTCATCTAGCCTAGGGATAGGATGTCTATACTTTACCGTAATGTTGTTGATAGCCCTGCAATCAACACACATCTCCAAGTTCCATCCTTCTTAGGCACAAGCAACACCGGCATCGCACACGAAATCGTGCTCTCTCTCACATTTCCTTTGGTCAGAAACTCCTTAACTTGCCATTGAAGTTCCTTTGTCTCCTCCGGATTACTCCTATAGGCTGGTTGGTTAGGAATTGTTGCACCTGGCACAAAATCAATTTGATGCTCTATTCCTCTAATAGGTGGCAATCCACTAGGAACTTCATTAGGAAACACATCCTCATATTCTTGCAACAAAGAGACAACAACACTAGTCAAATATTCGTCAAGCTCGTTAGTATTAAAACATACATCTTAGTACAAGAGTACAAATATAGGCTTTTTTGTATAAAAAGCACTCTTGACATCACTTGCCTTAGCATAAAAACTCCCTCGTTTTTTGTTTTCTTCTCATTTTTTTCACCCTCAATTGTCTTTTCACTCTCTTTTTCTACTTACTCTCTTTTTTTCTCTCACTCTCTTTCTCATCATCTTTTTTAAAACTTTTCAATCTCACAATTTTTTTCAAGTCATTCTCTCTTTTCAGTTTCATTTGATCTTCACTAAGACAGTTCAAGGGGGCATGCCCAGAAACATAAAGAACGAGGACAGATATGTCCCTATCAGCCATCCAATAATACAGAAAAGGAATCAAAAGATATAGGAACCAACAACTAATGAGTAAGGTTTTGGTACCTTAGGGAAACCAAGAAGAAGAACCATGAAGGAAGGTGGTTGGGGATTTTTCAACTTGGTAGGAAGGAATCAGCTCACATGGGAAAAATGACAATGGGAAAAGCAACCAAAAGGTGGGTTTGAAAAAGTGGAATCTAAAAGCCTTAGAAAAAGAAAGACCAAAGATCAGCCCTCTAGGACCCCCCAGAACGAGAAAGTCAACTGGTGTCTTTTAAAGAGAGAACCTCAAAAGAAGGAAATAATGAAGAATGAGAAAGGTACCAGCCACCAATGTTGTTGACACAACATTGGTTCTGTTACCCAGGGGAGCAAATTGAGGGAATTAATGGTACCCTAGAAACCTTAGGATGGCACTATAAAAGGGGAAGCAGCCAATAGTGAAAGACATTTAGCAATAGTGAATTGGAGTAAAAATCCTTGAGAAAACTCTGTTAGAATTTAAAAAGAGAGAAAAGAGAGGGAAAACATCAACCGAGATCCTTAAATAGCCACTAGAGAACACACTCTGATTCAAAGGGATTCAAACTTACAAGTCTTAGAGGCCTAAAGAGCTATCTAAGTTTGTAATTTTTGAACTTTGTAACACGTCCTAGTGAGCATGACGTATTATAAGAATTAAGAAAGTAATGAAGTATTTCACATTATTTTAAGGATCCTTAATGTCCTATTTTATTCCCTTTTTCTTTATTGTTTCGTTCTTTGTTATCCCTTGCTATTCAATGCGTATACGTTTTATATATTAGTATGTATGTGTCGTAGGATTCGTGCTATATGCATCACTTGGTTCGAAATCAGTCCAATTTAGCTGCAGTGAACCAAGCCCATTCCCTTTAAACAATAGGCATTGGGCCAAGGATCCTTGCTTGGCTACTTGGGCCTGTGTGCTAAAAAAGAACCCACACAGTTCTTTAATAAAAGTAATAAAAAACTAGTCCTCTTTTTTTCTTTGGAAAGGGGGGGGGGTGAAAAATAATTGTATAAAAAGGAAATAAGAAATGGTCTCACCCATCTCATTCTTGTGGGGAAAGAGCTAAGAAGGAAGATATGAAATAAAAATTGGTCCATTCTAGTTACAAAAAGCTACCTAGTGGGCAAAATTGTGAGAAATTTTTCTTTGTATATAATGGTTACAAAATCCATTTTTGTCATTTACATCACATCAAAAAATCTTCAGTTAGTTGTTGTAGGTAATGATAATAATATGTTTTATAAAATATTATGTTGTAATGTAATAGTCTTGTAATGAAATGACTATTCATGTAGAATGAATATTATGTTATTTGATTGTATCTTTATTATAGGAAATAATTATTTCTTAGGAATAACTATATTTTAAAGGTATAGTTATTCTACTTTAAAATTATTGTAATAGTTATTCCTTAGAATTAATCATTTTTAAAATTAATATTTTTCTAAAAATAAAAATTATCCTTGTGCACCTAAAAATTATAAAAATAAAAATTCATAAAATAAAATAAAGACAAATCTCTTTTTCTATATGCGCATAAGAATTGATCAATTTTTTTCTATTTTTACAACCAAACAAATGGTAATAGTTATTGCATTATAGTAAAGATTTGGGCAAATTGTAAAGTACACCGCTAGAATTTGGAATTGTTTGGATTTTACATCTTGAAATTTGAATATTTTTATTTTACACCCTAAAGTTTGGTTTTGTTAGCAAGGACAACCCAACGAAATTTGGGGCCTTGTAGATACTGTATTTTGTCTACCCTTAATTTGCGTGCTAGACCTCGAAAATTCCAAAAATATTAACTTTCTTCTATGGGGCTGTGGAAACATCTAGATTGACGTGACACAACTAATAGGAACCTAGTGGTTCCTAATGAGAAAAAATTTTATTTTGAGAAATAAAATGACTAAAGTGGCTCTCAGCCTGCGTACACGGGTTGCGGCTTTCGTACGCAAGCGTAACTAGGGTTTCAAAAGCATAAGAAAAACAAGTTTTCTACAATAATGATTGAGGGTTGGAATGAATCCCACACCATATGGGAGCCGTTCCAAACCCCATTTGTTCAACTATAAAAAGCCACAATAGTACATTTTCAAAACACATAGAAATCCCAGGGGAAAAACCTAAAATTCACTAGAAAATAGTGAATCAAAAGGGAGTTTTTCACAAAACACCCTCAAGTCAATTTTATTTGATTTAGACCTTTTCTGGCCCTAATATACTTAGTTTAACATTGCTAATCTCTTTCTTATTGGTTTGTGAATAGACTTGACTGAGAGGAATGGTCAAAATTAAGCTTGGAAGCTTTTTTTTAGGTATTCTTATAAACTCTTCTCTTTCCATTTCTGCCTTTAATATTTTCTTTAATCTATTTCTTTACTTGGTTTATGTTTGTATATGTTTGTTTAGGTTAGTTTTAGGCTTTCTTTATGTTGGTGAATATGTTTGGTTGTTAGAATCAAGGTTTTGGTTCATGCTCTGTTTTCTGCCTTGTTTGTTTTTGGGTTAGGGTTTTGAACAAGCCCCACGTGTGCATGTCATAAACATGTGTATGTGGGTCAAATCGTGCGTATGTAGGGCTCTGGCTACGTATGCAGTGCTTTCCCAAAAACCCTAGCCCAGATTCCTTATGTTTGTCTGATTTGTTTGTATCGCATGTTTTGTCTCTTTTTTTAAAGCCCCTATTTCATATGTTTATACGTTTATGCCTCTATCTCATATGCTCTTTGCTTTTAACTTGTTTAGATTAGGGTTTTTATGCTTGTTTCTTGTTTTGATGCCATGCCATTCATTCACATGCCCATTCATCAATGTCATAGATGCTGTGTTGCTAAGAGGTAAGTAAAGGGTAAATCATGCATTAGAAATGTCCATGCATTTATGTTTTGGTTTTGTTTTGATGAGATGATGAAAAATGCTTAGATGAATAATTAGGGATTTCTAATGTGTTAATGTCTAGTCTATGATATGTGTTGTGATATGCTTACTGCCATGCTTGGGGCTACCTTCTTTAGATGTATGACAGGTTTTTTACATGTTAGATGAAGGCTATGGTTTCTTTCGTATGTTTGGCTCTTTTTTTTTTTCATAGATAAGTGTGTTTGTTTGAGATGAAAGATGCCATGTTGTATGCTAGATGCCTATTAGTGTATGTGGGTCTAGGATATTAGTGTTGATGTAGACATCGCATTTTGTACCCCTTACGACTCGGGCCCCCGTTTCCCAATGATGCTCAAACTTTAAGGCCCAAGGTCAATTTAGAGCCTAATTGGATATTAAATTGACTTGAGAAGTGTTAAAATGAAAAATATAACGTTTTTAATGAGCAAAAATATATTTTTGGAAATAAAATGGCCAAGGAGGCCCTCGGCTTGCGTACGCGATCTTGAGCATGCGTACGCATACATATTATTGTGCACGCAGCTAGGGTTTCAGAAGCATAAGAAAGGCAAGTTTTTTGCAATAATGGCTGAGGTTCGGAATGAATCCCACATCATCTATAGCTGTTCCAAACCCCATTTTTCCACTATAAAAAGCTTTACAAGGTACATTTTCAAAACATAAAGAAATCCCACTGGAAAAACTTATGATTCACTAGAAAATAATGAATCAAAAGGGAGTTTTTCACAAAACACCCTCAAGTCTTTTTTATTTGATTAAGACCTTTTCTAGCCCCAATCCTTTGAGTTTAAGTTTGCTAGTCACTATTTTATTGAATTGTGATAGATTTGACTGAAGGGAACGGTCATAATTCAAGCCTGGGAGCTTTTTCTTTAAGGGATTCTTTTGAACTTTTTTTTTTCCTTTTCTGCTGTTAATCTCTTCTTTAATATTTTTCTTTGTTTAGTTGTGTTTGTTTAGGTTAGTTTTAGGCTTTATTTATTTATTTATTTATGTCTTTAAGCATGTTAGGTTGCTAGATTTACATTTATTTATTTATTTTTATCTTGTTTGGTTTCTGCTCTATTTCTGTGTTAATTAGGTTTTTTGGGTAAGGATCTGTGTACGCATGATCTAGCCAGCACACTCAAGCTGAACTTATGCGTACACAGACCTATTTTAGCATGCATGATGCCGTTACCCAGAAACCCTAATTTTTTGTTTGTTTTGTTTCTGCGTTCACATGTTTGATTTGTGTAGCCTCTTTTTTATATGTTTTAAGCCTCATAATTGCTTGTTCACCTTTTAACATGTTTATTTGTTATCACATGTCTAGATTAGGGTTTCTTTTTTTTAATGCCATCCATTCGCATGTTCATGCATTGATGCCATAGGTGTTGTGTTGCTGAGAGGTAAGTAATAGGTAAGTCATGCATTAGCAATGTTCATGCACTTGTGTTAGGGTTTTACTTTGATGATATGATGGAACATGCTTAGATGTATAATTAAGGTTTTGTAATATGTTTTCCTTGCTATGATGATATGCTTTGCTGCTATTTGTAAATTGTTGCCTTGTTTTAAATGTATGATAGGGTTTTCATATGTTGGATGAATGCTAGGGTTTCTTCAATATGTTTGGCTCCCTTTTGTTTGGATAGATAGATAAGTATGTGTTTTGGGATGAATGATGCCATGATTGTATGCTTAGATGTATGCTAGTGTGTGTGAGTATAGATACAAGTGTTGAACATGTTTTTTTTAATGAGGTTAAGATATAAGACACAATGATGGGAGGCCAACCTTAGGGTTGGGCGATCTTGGGTATCGAAAACCTTCTGTAGAGCATACCTAAACTCCGAACCCAAACTAAGGTAGTAAGGTCAAAGGTCCCTCCTTGAAAGGATGATATATTCATGGTTCCTAGACCATATAACTAGGTGACGACTTCATTCAGTTGTGTCCATAGTGGCGACTCCACTAGGGATGGTGAGTTTGATTCCTATTTGTTTTATTTCTTAACCTTAATAAAAGTTTTTTCAATACTTGTTTGCACACGCATTTACTTGTTCTTTTTTCCCTTAACCTTGGTTGTTGCTGAATGGGAAGATGGAAGGCTCTATTCGGGCCTAAAGTTTTCGAAGTTCATCTTACCAACTCACAAACAGTTCCATCTCCTATAATGGGCCTTAAGTACGTTAAGGGTTTGCTACCAATCCACAATGAGGTCCACTTAGGACTTTGGTTGGAATCATAGCCCACCTAGTTATGAGTGACCTACTTATCTATCCCTTTATCCTTAAGGAGCCAACCCACACTAGAGAGATCGTAGATTATATCTCTTCTTTGTTCAACCGTATATCATGTGTTCACTTGATTCTAAAGGACAAAAAAGGTATAAAATGGAAGGGATGACCCTTAAGTTATAGTATACCTTAAGATGTTATGGGACAAAAGAAAATAACTTCTCACATATAAGAGACTTGTCCCTAAATTCAAAGCCTATTTCTGAAAAAAGAAAAAAGCAATGAAATAATGCAAAGCCCAAAAGTGATGAAATACATTGTAAGCCTAAGTTTGACACAAAAGGTTGAAAATTCCTAAGTGCATTCTAATGAAAGCCCATGAGAGTAAGATGAGAGCTTTATTGTAAATGGACCAAAGCCCAATGAAACAAGGGGAAAGGATCCATGAGATGAAAGGGAGTGATACTATAATTGGGCATCCATTAGAATGAACTTAATTGTTAGGACATATGTGTTTCAAGTTGGTTTGAACATATGCCGTTCTTTTATGTAATTGGCTTATCCTTTGAAAAAACGCACTCAGCTTGTATTTGGGTAGCTCTAGGATGATTTTAATACATCAAGAAACAAGGTTTCAAGATCAAGTGTTAAAGCCATGCAAGTTGTCTAAGATTCAAGTTGAAGAAGTGTCAGATTTTAAAGCTCGACACCTGGCTCGACAGCTGCATCTATCGAGCTTTAAAAAGCTGTTCAGTCCCGAGGCTCGACAGCTGCTCGATAGCACCTTGACACCTCTAGCTGTCGAGATTTAAGAAAAACAGATTCTAAGTTTTGTTTTGATTCCAATCTGTACATATGTCTTTGGGACTTTTTTTCTTCTAACCCTAGACATATAAAAGGATTATTTTAAGGGCCGTCAAATGGTACACAAGTTGCACAAGCATTGAAAAACCTTTGTTCAAGCAATTTGTGACCTGAGACAAAGTTCATGCCCTAGTTCATCTCTTGTGAAGAAGTTGCTGTGTAATGTGCACCGTAGGGTTTTGTAACCAAGCATCTTCTTGATCTTCATCATGTGGATGAATTGAAGAACTTTGCAACCAACAACTCTCTCTAGTTGGTGATTGAAGTCGCATATTGGGATCCGCACATTTGGTTAGTCACGTATTTGGGAGCCGTGCGTCAAAAGGAGAAACTGTCACTACACAACAAGTCCAATTGGGTATTGGGGTAAGGGTTCAACTGTAGGTTGGTAAGGTACTTGGGATTCCTTTACTTGTAACCACTTGTTGTGATAATAGTGGAGTTTCGGGAGTAATGACCTTAAATTCACCCCGTGGAGTTTTTGCCGTGTAGGTTTTCCCCATTCGTAAACAAATTATCGTGTCAATTTATTTTCCACTACAAACTTTAGTTTATTGGTGATTTGTTTGTGCTACCATGCTATTTGCATGTTAAATTGATTAATTAATAACTTGGCTAATTAATCAACTTAATTCATCACAAGGGGTCAACGCGTTTGTGGCCTATCATTAACAATTTTCCAAGAACATCTAAAAAGTAAAAGGAACCTTTTGATTGGGACATGAACTTAATGAAAACGAGGCTTCTTATTAGGCATCATTGCACCACCAAAGTTGAGAAAATATGTCCCCACTCCCATTTGGATTCGAGAGAAGGTAAGACGCTTAATCAAGATTGAGGACACACACCAAGAAGAAGGAAATTCCCAAGAAACAATGGCTACCTCCATGGAAGACCCAATGACATAAAGGATTCATAAGGCTTTGGAAGAACATGGAAAAGATCTTAAGAAAATGAGAGGATGCCTCACTAGGTTGGAAGAATCTAAGGTCAAAAAAATTCGTACATGTGGAAATCCATGATGACAAGGAAGAAGTGGAAGAATGGGACGAAAAGGACAAAGTGGAATATGAAAGAAACAAACAATTTGGGAAGCTCACCGCAGAAACCATAGCTATGAGGGAAAAGATGGAAAAGATGCAACTTGCCTTCCGTAGGCATAAGGAATGGATGACTACCTCTATAATTGGGGGGGGGGGGGTTCGAATAAGATCAAAGGCTCCTATTGCATTGCCTCCCAAGTTCAAGATCTCCAATGCAGAAAGTTTGATGGGACTGGGGATCCAAAGCAACACATAAGAAGATAGCTAAGCATTGTTGAAATGAAGGGGCTAGATGAGAAGCAAACTTTGCATGCATTTCCCCTCTTACTCATGGGAGGTGGATCAATGTTGTACTATAGCCTTGATCCAAGCAAAACTAAAGTGTGGAATGAGCTAGTCGAGTTATTTGTGGACCAATTCATCTTCAATGCCATGATTGATGTAACTCTAAGGGATTTAGAGACTACCAAACAAGGCACAGGGGAGACATTTTCTGAATATATGACTAGATGGAAGAACAAGGCATGTAGAATAGTCAATAGGCCAAATGAGAAAGACCAAATTAACATGATCATTAAGAACATGCTTTTGGTTTGTAATAGTAGGCATTTGTCATCACCTATTAGCTCATTTGGAGAATTATGTGATTGTGGAACAAGAATTGAAGATGCTCTTAATAATGGACAATTGGAGAAAGGGGAAAGTAAGCCTCCGACCAAGAAGACATATGGAGGGGGGACCACCACTAAAGCACCCAATCTGACAAATGTAAGTGCCATCATACCCTAGCAAACACTGGCCTACCCAAAGAAAGCTCACTGAGAATTCTCCGACCTAGGAATGACCATCACTCAAGCATATGAAAACTTATCCTCTAAAGGATTCATCAAGCCTTTAGACCCCACACCTATGCCTAATCTCATACTGGGAACCTCAATAAATATTGCCACTATCATAAAAAATTTGGCCACAAAATTGACAATTGCTTCAGCCTCAAACATAAGATATAAGACCTTATAGACAATGGAACCCTCCCAAATCCCAACATCATCACCAAGCCCAACATTAGAAAAAACTCTTTGCCTGATTACCATAGAGCTCCCTTTCAATATCAGAATTGGGTGTAAACAGATGACGTTTAATGGGATTGTGCGAAGTTGATAGAGACCACAAATGTCAATGTTAATGCTGTAGAAGTTCAAGGTATATGGGATGAAGAAGATGAAGCCTTTAAGGAGGTGGTAGTAATATGGGGAATACTTTCCAAAAGAGTGACGGAATTGAAGAAAAAGGTCTTAGAGTGCAATGTAGCAAATATCATTAGGAGTGGGAAGCACTACAAACCATCATTTTTGAAAAAGGATCATCCTGGTAGGGATCTAGGAGAAGGGTCCAAGCCCACAGAACCCAAAGGAGACAAAGAAGAGGAGGATAGGGTCCTAATGCAATGGAAGAAGACCCAAGCTTATGTATCCATGTGGGGCTTACTCGGGGCCTCTCAAAAGCACCATAAGGCTCTCTTGGATACCTTGAATGGAAAAGAAGTACTTATAGAAACTACACCATAAGAAGTTTTGTCTCTCGTGGGGGTTGAAGGTCCTTCAAGCCTTCTCCTTGCTTTTTTCGATGAAGATCTCTCACTCGAAGGAGCTACTCATACTAGACCCTTGTAAATCACCATTGAATGCATGGGTGCCAAAGTCCCAATGGTACTAATTGACAATGGATTTGCCTTAAATGTTTGTCCTTTTAGGACCATCCTCACTAGTAGCCTAGACATGGAGACCATCATTCCTTCTCCCTTGACTATAAAGGCAAATAACAACATTTCAAGGAAGGTCATGGGTACTTTTAAGGCCCTTTGTATGATTGGACCAATGGAAACTATTGTTGAATTTCATGTCATGGACATCACTCCAAATTACAATCTCCTCTTAGGAATAGCTTGGCTTCACTCTAATGGGGCAATCCCCTCCTTACTACACCAAAAGATGAAGATACCATGGAAAGGAGGGATTGCCATAGCGCTTGGAGATGGTGAGATCCTAGCACTGATTTTTAGGCTTGAGGAAGGAGGAAGTGAGTTTCAAATGAGTGGATTTGAATTCGTGAATATGGCTAACTATAGGTTAAAGGATGAGAAGTATGCTACTGATTTGTTCCTATATTTCAACCATGAGGTGATTGCAATGATGAAGAACATGGGATACATGCTTGGTATGGGACTTGGAAAGGAAGGACATGGGGTAGTTAAGTTCCCTAATATCAAGACTCAAGTGAGCAAGGAGGGCCTAGGATTCTTTAAAGGCTATGACAGAATCAAGAAAAACCATGACACTCTTAATGGGAATTTCGTGATAGAAGAAGGAGACTTCCCCTGTTGTGGCTTCCCCAAACCTTGGGTAGGAAAAGATGGAAAGGTGTATCCATTTTGGGAGACGTTCTTTAATGAAAAACTCACTTTCATAGAGAAGCCTAGCATGGTGATCAAAGAAGTGCAAGAAGAGGTCGAGTGGGTGAACTACATGGATGCTAAAGCATTGAAGACCATGATGAAGATGAGTGGGGATGTGTTTTCCATCACTAATGAAGAGCCAAGTGATCCTTCCAAGCTCATCATGCCTATCATGGGGTCCATTAATAATTAGAGTTGGGTTGGGTTTTCTAAGAACATGGGGAAAAAGTTTTGTTATGCAAGTTCCAATGCACTTTTCAATATTTTCAAATTGGCTCATGCTTAATTAAAATTGGCTCAACTTTAAATGAAAAAGAAAAGAAAGATCTTCAAGAACTCCTCATGGTATTTCAAGAGGTGTTTGCATGGTCCTATGAATATATGCTTAGAATTGACCCCGAGATAGCTCAGCATCACATTGATACTCATGACCACATGGTGCCTATCAAGCAAAAATTGAGAAGAATGAGGATCGAGTGGCTTTTAAAGATCAAAGAGGAAGTAATTAAGCAATTAATGGTAGCGTTCATCAAACCCATAAACCAAGCTGAATGGATAGCCAATGTCGTGCCTCTACCTAAGAAGGATGGAAAGGTGAGGATGTGTGTGGATTTTAGAGACTTGAATAAGGCATGCCCTAAGGATGACTTTTGCCTCCCTCACATTGATGACTTGGTGAATAACATGGCAGGAAGTGCCTTGATTTCCTCCATGGATGGTTTTTCAGGATACAACCAAAATCAAGATGGGGAATCTATTGTTATACGGTAATGCCGTTTGGCCTTAAGAATACTGAGAAAACTTACCAAAGGATGACTACCGCCTTACTACATGATATGATTCATAATGAGGTAGAAATGTATGTTGATGATACGATAGTAAATTCCAAATATTGAGGAAGCCACACCATAAATTTGAGGAAGTTCTTCAAGAGGATTAAAGAATATAGATTGAGATTGAATCCATAAAAAGTGCACCTTTGGAGTAGCCGTTGGAAAATTGTTAGGGTTCCTGATAGAGGGATAGAAGTTGACCCATTAAAGATCAAAGCCATATTGTAGATGCCTCCACCCAAAAGTGAGAAAGAGATTAAGGGATTCTTGGGTCGACTACAATACATTAGTCGATTCATTGCCAAGCTCACCTTCACTTGTGAGCCCATCTTTAAACTACTAAGGAAGAATGAACCACACGCATGAAACAATGAGTTCGAAAAAGCTTTTGAACTTATCAAGGAATATCTCCTCAGCCCACCTATTCTAGTGCCTCTACAACATGGAAAACCCTTACTCCTATACCTCTCCATCATAGGGGATACGATTGGAAGTATGCTTGCATAAGAAGATGATCATAAGAAGATGATGAGAAGAATGAAAGAACCATATATTACTTGAGCAAAAGATTCCATGATTACAAGACTAGATATACTCCTACAGAAAAGTCATGCTTTGCACTTGTTTGGGCTGTACAAAAATTGAGACATATTGTTGTACCCTTCTAAATATGGGTGGTATCAAGAATGGACCCATTGAATTACCTCTTTGAGAAGCCCGCTTTTAGTGGAAGATTGTCAAGATGGTTGAGTTTTTTGGAAAAATTCAATTTGAAGTATGTGGCCAGAAAAACTATCAAGGGAAATGTTGTGTCAGATTTTTATGCCGAGAATCCCATAGAGGGGGAAGATGGTAAAGAGGATTTTCCAAACGAGGACATTTTCGATGTTGAGTTAAGGACATGGAAGATGTACTTTGACGGAGCCGCAAATGAATATGGGAATGGCATAGGAATAATTTTGATCACTCCCAAGGGATCTCATATACCTTTGGCAATCAAGTTGAACTTTGAAACGACTAACAACAAGGCTGAATATGAGGCTTGCATTTCCAAAATGGAAGCTCTTTGAGAATTGGGATTAAAAGAGGTCGAAGTCTTCGGGGATTCAACTTTGGTAATAGCCCAAGCAAAAAAGTTATGGAAAGTGAAGGAAGAACATTTGAAGCCTTATAAAAAATACTTAGAGGAATTGACAAAGACCTTTGATAGAATTGAATACACAATTTGTGGGTGCCTTAGCTACCTTAGCCTCCAAGGTTGAAATACCTGAGGGAGTATGGACACGACCCTTAAAGATTGAATAGATTTATAAGGATGTGCATAAAAGGAAGACCGAAGCTTTAGTAATGGCCATAAAGGAAGAGGAAGTTCAGTGGTACTATGATATCATGAAGTTCTTGGAATTAGGGGCATATCTGGATTGTGCCGATAAGAAAGAACATCGTTCCATTAGGATGATGGTCACCTAATACATCCTATGTGGAGGACAACTCTATAGAAGGTCCTATGATGGTGTACACCTTTGTTGCTTGAAGAGAGAAGAAGTCGAGAATGGAAGAAGTTCATTAAGGAATTCGTGGCCCTCATATGAATGGAAGAATGTTAGCCAAGAAGATTCTAAGCATAGGGTACTACTGGAATATGTTGGAGACTGATTGTGTGGACTATGTACTGTGCTGCCATGATTGCCAGACACATGCCAACTTGAACCATTTTCGCATAGTGAGTTGTATTGCATGACTTCTCGATGGCCATTCTTAGTTTAGGGCATAGATGTGATTGGAAGGATAGCTCCTAAAGCTTCAAATGGGTATAAGTAAAATTTAGTGGCAATCGACTATTTCGCTAAGTAGGTAAAGGCAACCTCCTATTCTATGTTGAAGACTAAGCATATGGCTCGGTTCTTAGAAAACAAAATCATATACGGTTTGGAGAGCCCTAAGAGATCATTTCTGAAAATGGTTCCCACTTTGAAGATGAAGTATGAAGGTTCATGGAAGAATATGGCATTAAGCATCACAAGTCTTCACCATATCAACCACATGCTAATGGGGCTGCAGAAGTAGCCAATAAGAATATGAAGAACATCCCAACGAAGATGGTAGTGACATACAAGGATTAGGCCGATAAGCTTCCATTTGCATTATAGGGTTATAAGACTTCTATCCGTGCATTGATTGGGGCAACACCTTACTCCTTGGTCTATGGTAGTGAGGCAAGGTGGAGATACTTTTAGGATATTTGCCCTTTAAATCCTATTGTATGATGCTATGTATGACATTATGTTGTGATTAATAAAGTTTTTTATATTATTATCTAAAATAATGGTAACATGAATATTTGGACATTATCATATAGTCCATGAGATGCATAGTATTTGATTTATGTGATTTAGTCACAGAAGATATAAATCACAAGTTCTTTGTAAACTCAGAATTTTAGTTCGTAATCAGTGATGAAATTGGGCATTTCATCTACGAAGACTATAACATATCAACTAAGATGATTTGTCTTGATCATGGAAGTGGAGACTTCTAGTTGATATGTTTTAAGTGTTAAGACATATTGAGCTGAATGACTGTGAGATTTATTGTTCTACTAATGACTGTCAAATGAATAATAAATCTCATGACTTCTGTTTACATCAACTCTTAATCCTGAGAGAATAATGAACCTGATCATGAAGTGTAGGTTGCTTTGATATATCAAGAGTGAGATCTAAAGTCACGATCAAAATCGCAGTATGTTGGGCAGCCACATTTAGTGTTAAAGGAACATATATTCTCAAGATGAAATTCATTATCTCTTAACAAAGATATAAAACATTCTCTTGAGATAAGTTTAATAGGTTTGGCTATTCAGAGTGTTAGGCCTAACCACTTTAGTAAAGAGTTACTAAAGTATATATTTATGAAATTGGATTTCATATATATATGATGAATAATTTAAAGGATTAAACCGAGTACTCAAGGATTAAGATGTAGTAATCTCCTAAGTGACAGTCAACATTCATGACTTTATATTGCTATGAATATTTTAATGAAGGGGTTGAATGTATAATAAAGTCTAGGGATATAATTTATTAATAAGGCCTAGGGTACAATTATATTTATATAGTGGTATTAAATATAATTAATGGTAATTTTGGGCTTGTCAAGAGTTGATAGAAAGGCCCAAAACCTATTGGAGCTAGTGTCTTATTTGTCCTTTTTGTTCCAACTCCAAGCCACATACTAAAGCCCAATTGGATAATCAGTTATATATAATGAGAGAAATATACATAATTTTGTGTAGAATGAAATAGCGTGTATGTGAGTGTGAGCTACTCTCTTATTCTCCCTTGAATTGATTGAGAGACCACACTTCTTAGGCATAAGTGGAATTGGAGTGAAGATTAAAAGTGTTTCCAAGTACTTCTAATCTTTAGTTTTGAATTTCACCGCATCAAGGTATCCTCTCTTGTTCTTAAATTTTGAAATTTACATAGTACATGTTATCACTTGCGAATAAAGTAGATCCGTTAATTTTGTCGCTGTATTTTGTATACGATACAAACATGTGTTTTTCCAATAGATACAATCTTTGAGGGCATTGGTAGAAACCAAGGTCCTAGAAGAGGATTGAGCTAAAGTGAGATATGAACAATTGGATTTGATAGATGAGAAGAGAGATAGGGCACAATACCATGCACAAGGGTACTAAAAAAGGATTGCTAGAGTATTCAACAAGAAAGTGAAACCAAGAAACCTTAAAGAAGGGGTCTTGGTCCTAAAGGTACTTAGAGATGAGACTTTTGATCCCAATGGAAAAATGAAGGCAAGGTGGTCTGGACCTTTTACCATTAATGATAGGCCACAAACGCGTTGATCCCTTGTGATTAATTAGCCGAGTTATTAATTAATCAAGTTAACATATAAATTCACGTGGCAGCACAAACAAATCACCAGAACTAAAGTATGCAGCGGAACATAAAAGACAAGGTGATTTGTTTACGAATGGGAAAAACCTGACAGCAAAAACCCCACCGGGTGATTTAAGGTCACCACTCCCGAAACTCCACTATTATCACAACAAGTGGTTACAAGCAAGGAATCCAAGTACCTTACCAACCTACAGTTGAACCCTTACCCCAATACCCAATTGGAATAGTTCTGTAGTGACAGTTTCTCCTCTTGATGCACGGCTCCAAGTACGTGACTAACCAATTGCACGGATCCTAGTACGTGACTTCAATTCACCAACTAGAGAGAGAGTTATTGGCTGCAAAGTTTTTCGAATCATCTACACGATGAAGATCAAGAAGATGCTTGGTTACAAAACCCTACGATGCACATTACACAGCAACTTCTTCATAAGAGGTGAACTAGGCTTGAACTTTGTCTTTGATCACAAATTGCATGAACAAGAATTACTCAATGCTTGTGCAACTTGCATCTCTTTGACGGCCCTTAAAACAATCCTTTTATATGTCTAGGGTTAGGAGAAAAGAAGTCCCAAAGACACATTGATAGATTGGAATTAAAACAGAACTGAAAATCTGTTTTCTTTAAATCTCGACAGATAGAGGTGTCGAGGATCTGTCGAGAAGCTGTCGAGCCTCGGGGCTAAAACAGCTTCCAAAGCTCGATAGATGCATGTGTCGAGACCAAGTGTCGAGACCAGGTATCGAGCTTTAGTAACTTGCATTTTTCAGCTTGTTTCTTGGACAGACTTGATGACTTCAATACTTGATCTTGAAACACTGTTTCTTGAAGTGTTAAACACATCCTAAATCTACCCAATTACAAGTAAAGTGCGTTTTGTCAAAGGATAAGCCAATTACATGAAATAGTGACATATGTCAACAACTTGAACTACATATGTCCTAACAATTAAGAAGATCATGTCCAGAGGTGCTAGAAGAATCATAGATTTGGATGGGTGATGTGCATTGATAATAGCTTAATTTTGCGTATTTATATCATTATTAGAAAACATTACCATACCTATTTTGAGTTAATTCATGCATTTTATATTTGGATTTAGAATAATGTTGAATAATAAATTTTGTGTTTAATTGAATTTTATTGCTTGAATTTGTCTTTCGTAGGAGAATGAAATTAAATAAGTGGATTTGTGCAAAGAAGAAAGCTAATGGAATTTATTTTTACGAGGGCCATGATTAAGTTAAAGAATGCTAACCCAATTAAATTTAAGTCCAATTAAAGCAAGGAATCAAAGGAAATTTGCACCAAATCCAAGTCTAATTCGGATTAAGATTCCAACCTACATATCAGTTAGTATTTTGGCATAACATTTTCCTCAGACGTTCAATAGAGATGATTCAAGTTGGGCTAGAAATTTAACTTGAAGGGCTACAACTTTGTAGTTTACCAAAAGTTCAAATTCTGAAGTTAAATGGGCCAAAATCATCGGTTAAGTGAAACCTAAAAATCTAGGATTTTCTCCAAACGGGAATTCAACTTGTAATAGGATTCCTTGACCTATTGAAAGGCTCTTTAGGGAAAAATTCAGAGAGACTAGTGCTAGGATTGAGATGCAAAATAGAAAATTGGAGCAAGAGGCAATGCCGTAGTGACTTCTCTGTAGCTTTTCTCCATGATAACATTATGACTATTTCTTTCTCTATTTTATTTGTCTAGTTTAATGTTAAGTATTTCATTCTTGTGTTTTATTTCAATTACCATGAGTAGCTAAATTTATAATTAGGGTTGAGGATGAAACTTTGTTATGGATTATCAGTAATATTTATGTGATTTGATTTTTCCCACTATAGTTGTTCTTTAATGATTTAAATTGTTCTTGCTTCTTATCAATTGACTAAGATGGGATTCTAGATATGAGTTCAATCATGTTTTTCTCATGATTTATGATTTGTCTTAATTAATTGAATGCTTGGTTGATTATTTCTTGATTTTAAAATTGGATATCTCTTATGATTTGTTTGGCTACAAATACAAGTGATAATTTGATTTTATACCTAGTAATTTCTTACCAAAGTGATTAGGCCTAACTCTCTGAATAACCAAACCCATTAAACTTATCTCAAGGGAATATTTTGTATCTCCATTAAGAGACTATGAATTCCATCTTGAGAATATATGTTCCATCAACACTAAATGTGGTTGCCCAACATACTGAGGTTTTGACCGTTACTTTAGATCTCACTCCTGATATATCAAAGCAACCTACACCTTATGATCAGGTCCATTATTCTCTCAGGATTAAGAGTTCATGCAAATAGAAGTCGTGAGATTTATTATTCATTTGACAGTCGTTAGGAGAATAATAAATCTCACAGCGGTCCAGTTCAATATGTCTTAACTCTTAAAACATATCAACATATCAACTAGAAGTCTCCACTTCCATGATCAAGACAAATCATCTTAGTTGATACGTTATAGTCTTTGCAGATGAAATGCCCAATTTCATCACCGACTACGAACTATAAATTTTGAGTTTACAAAGAACTTGTGATTTATATCTTCTGTGACTTTTCACATAAATCACATACTATGCATCTCATGGACTATATGATAATGTCCAAATATTCATGTTACCATTATTTTAGATAAAAATAAACAACTTTATTAAACACAACATTAAGTCATACATAATGTCATACATAGCATCATACAATAGGATTTAAAGGCATATATCCTAACAATTTTTATAATGGTTTAACTCAGAAAAATCATAACATGATTGAGTCCATGAATGGTGGTGAATTTTTAAGTCTAACAGATGATGTGGCATACAAATTTCTATAGGTTTTATAAGAAAGTTCACAACAATGGGATTTTTCCAACTGTAGAGAAAGAGATCAAGCCCTACAGTTAAAAGAGGGGGATTGCATGAAATCAGTGAAGATTTAGACATGAAAGCAAGGTTAGACAATCTCACCTGTAAGGTTGGAATTTTAGCTTTATGTAGAGGCGTGAATTTTGTTAATCAAGTTCAAAGTGAAACATGCTATATTTGTGTGAGTCCTATGCATACAACACAAATGTTTCCTTCCATAGTTCATTTTGTTACCCTGATTTTTATACTGAGCAAGCAAATGCATTGAATAATTGTGTAAAACCAATTGCTAGTCCATTTTCAGAGACATACAATCCAAATTAGAGGAACCATCCTAATTTCTCATGGAGGCAAAATCAGCCTCCCACAAATGTAGGTGGACAACAAGTGCATCAACAAAGTCAGGCCCTACTTTGTGGTTGCACCGGCTGAGTAAGGAGTATTCCATTATCATGTGGTTGGGTCCTCCAATTGCCCGAAAGAGATGGAATAGCATATCTAGTTTGTTTTGCATGTTTATTTCCTATTTCTTGCATTCCTTGTTTGCATTTTCCAGTTTATTTTCCAAAAAAAATGTGTTTTCCTTTTTGTCATTATTAGGCATGAACTTTATTATCCCCCTTATCTATAATCTACTAATGAAATTATCCAGTGTATTATTCAAGAAATCCTTGCATTTATCTCTTTACTTGCTTTCCTATGATATGTGTGTGCAAATTGTCTTATGTTTCCTTGTATATGTTCCGTTCTATAGGATCTATTCTAATTCCCAAGCGGGTACATCTACCTGTTTCTATTATGAGGATATTGATGACATATATGAGACAATAGAGTTAGAACATGACATTGAAGGGTTAAAGGAAATTCTGAGCCTACCACGTGATATTCTGGAAGCTCTAAATGGGGAGTGCGAAGGGTCCAAGCCCAACATAGAGGAGACAAAAATGGTTAACCTTGCTGGTGAAGGCGAGAATGAAAAACCGGTTAAGATTGGGGTAAACTTTCCCAAAGACATAAAGCCCAAGCTCATAGTGCTATTGAAAGAATTCAGAGAGATCTTTACTTAGTCCTACCAAGACATGCCAAGGTTAGATACTGAGATTGTCGCATACAGAATTCCAGTTAAACCTGAGTTCCCTCCATTGTGATAAGCCCTTTGAAGAATGAAATCTGAGATTATTTTGAATATCAAAGAAGTAGAAAAACAGTTGAAAGCCGGTTTCCTTATCGCGATAGCCTACTCAGAATAGGTTGCCAACATTTTTCTCGTGCCTAAGAAAGATGGGAAAGTACGCATGTGCGTTGATTACAAGGATTTGAATAGGACCAGCCCCAAGGATAATTTTCCATTGCGACACTTTGATACCTTGGTTGATAATACCGCTATCAATAGGTTTTTCTCCTTCATGGATAGATTCTCAGGCTATAACTAGATCAAGATGGTTGAGAAGGATAAAGCCAAGATAGTATTCACCACTCATTGGGAACCTATGCGCATGATGTCATGCCATTCGGCTTGAAGAATGTCGGTGCTACTTATTAGCGGGCCATGATAACCTTGTTCCATGATATGATTCAAAAAGATATTGAAGTCTACGTAGATGACATGATTGCCAAATCCCGTATAGCCAGGGATCATTTTGTAGATTTGAGAAAGCTGTTCAAGTGCCTTATCAAGTGTTGGCTGAGGCTAAACCTTAAAAAGTGCGTCGATAGAGCTAGCTCAGGGAAATTGCTTGGCTTTATAGTCAGGCAAAGAGAAATTGAAGTAGACACAGTTAAAGTCCAAGCCATTTGAGATATTCCACACCATAATCCAAGAAACAGATTCACAGCTTCTTAGGCAAAGTCAATTACATAGCTCACTTCATAGCACAGTTGACCACCACATGTGATCCATTGTTCAAGTTCTTGAGAAAGACACAAAGATAGAATGGATAGATGAGTGCCAAGCGGCCTTTGACAAGATCAAGTAGTATTTGTTGAACCCTCCTGTTCTAGTTCCCCCGACCCTAGGATATCCATTGATCCTCTACCTAGCAGTACAAGAAACCTCTATGGGTTGCATATTAGGCCAAGCGGCTGAACCTAACCAAAAAGAAAGGGTGATTTACTACTTAAGCAAAAAGTTCACCAGTTATGAGATCAAATACATTGCCATTGAGAAGATTTGTTACGCCCTAGCATGGGCACCACGCAAGTTACGGTAATATATTCTCTACTACACCAGGCATCTCATTTCCCACATGGATCCCATTAAATACATCTTTGAAAAGCTAGCTCTTATAGGGAAAGTCTCCTAGTGGCAAATGTTGCTCTTCGAGTTCAACATTGTGTTTGTAACAAGAAAGGCCATCAAGGGCCAAGCCATAATCGATTACCTAGCAGATCAGTCATTGAATGATCTAGAACTTTAAAAATCCCTTTTCCTTGATGAGGATGTCATGGCATTAGAGCCAAAACTAGACAGTATGGAACCGTTGGCGTTGGAAGCTTTATATTGATGGAGCCACCAATTCTACCAAAAATGGAGTGGGAGTAGCCTTATTTTCCCCCAAGGGCCAGCAAATCCCTGTCTTAGTCAAGCTGAACTTTGGTTGCACCAACAACATCACAGAGTACGAAGCGTGCATAGTTAACCTACAAATGACCCTAGAGTTTGGAGCCTATGACTTAAGCATCTTTGGAGATTTCTAGTTGATCATCTCCCAAATCGAAGGAAAATGGTAAGCTTGAGACTCCAAGCTAATTCCGTATCAGAAATGTGTCAGCCGCTTGATTTCGTAGTTCTAAAACATCACAATTGCTTATTTTCCCTGGATGCACAACCAGTTTGCGGACGCCTTAGCTACCATGGCCAGCATGGTCAAGTTATCAAAAGGAGATGATATGTGAAAATTGCATGTAGAAGTCCTTGGCGTCCTAGCCTATTGCATGAACATTGAAGAATGCATGAGTGTTGAAGTCAAAGCCAACAGAAAGCCATGGTACAATAATATCAAGGCTTATATCAAGAACATTGAATACCCGCTCGGTGTAATGGACAGTGAAAAGAAGGTCATCTGGCGCATGGCCTTTTTCCTGAGCGGAGAAGTCCTGTACAAAAGGAACCACGATTCTACCTTGCTCCGATTCGTAGATGCCATTAAGGCTAATCACTTGATGGAAGAGATGCATGAAGGCTTGTTGGCCAGCAAGATCATGAGAGACAGATATTATTGGCTCACCATGGAAAATGATTGCATTAAAGATGCAAAGACATGCCACCATTGCCATGCCTATCAAGATAGGAAGAATGCTCCTCCTCAGCCTTTGCACTCTTTAGTAGCATCATGACCCTTCTCAGCCTAGGGTATGGATGTCATCAGGCCTGTGATTTTGAAAGCTTTAAACGGTCATGAATACATCTTAGTGGCCATCAATTATTTCACAAAGTGGGTGGAAGCCGCTTTGTACAAGAGCGTCACTCAAGCTGTGGTAACCTGGTTCTTGAAACATAACATCCTTTCCACTACAGCGTGCTAGGAAAGCTCATTATAGATAATGGGACAAACCTAAATGGGAATATGATACAACATCTATGCCAACAGTTCAAGATCGAGTACAGATATTTAGTTCTCTATCGCCCTCAGATAAATGGTGTAATGGAAGCCACTAACAAGAACATAAAGAAGATCTTGGTGAAGATGATAGACACATACAAGGATTGGCACGAGTACTTGACGATTGTTCTGTGCACATATCGCACTTCTGTTCGTACTTCCACTGGTGCGACTTCGTATTCACTAGTATATGGCATGCAGGTCGTTCTCCCCACAATGGTAGAGATCCTATCTCTCAGGATCTTAGCTCAGACAGAGCTATCAGAAGCTAAATGGGCCCGTTCTCGATATGAACAACTGAACATGATAGATGAGAAGTGCATGACTAGAATGTGCTATAGACAATTGTACCAATGCAGCGCCGAGCTAGCATTCAACAAGAAAGTTAGACCTAGGGTCTTTAAAGAAGGTGATCTAGTCTTGAAGAAGTGCAACCAAGCCATGCCTGATCACAATGGAAATTTTGCCCTAACTTACGAGGGGCCATACGTGATAAAGAAGTCCTTCTCTGGAGGAGCCTTAATTCTAGCTGACATGGATGGGCATGACTTCAATATGCCCACCAATTCTGACATCGTCATACGGTACTTTGCATGAAGAGCCCCTCAGTGTGCCTCATTTCTACATTTTTATGTCCATAAAAAAAAAAAAAAAAAAAATTGCAAAAGGTAGATCAAAATCCCGAAAGGGCGGTCTATGAAAATGGAGAGTAAAAGAAAGAGTTTGAGAGAGCTTGCTAGGTTGAAAACCCGAAAGGGTGGTCTAGGCAAAAATTAAGGCAATCAAAAAGTCAGTTGAACTACGTGATGACCTAATCCTTCCTCATAGAGGCATGTTGCAGCCATCTTGGTTCGGTCACATCTTAAAAGAAAAATTGGTTAGTTGCGCTTGCTTGCATTTCTGCTTAAGATCAGAAGATAAAAGGGATCCAGCATCCAAGTCAAGATATGAAGACGTCAGCGAGATTGCTCTCTGCCTACAATATTGCCACGACCTAGTGGTCTGCTCAAGGTGTCCTAGCTTACGGCAATGGGAAATGTACCTCAATGGGAAAAGGAAAAGATTTGTCTAGAATAGGGTGTACCCGTGGAAACATAATGTTAGGACATATGTAGTTCAAGTGGTTGTTATCATATGTCGCTATTTTATGTAATTGGCTTATCCTTAGACAAAACGCACTTTACTTGTAATTGGGTAGATCTAGGATGTGTTTAACACTTCAAGAAATAGTGTTTCAAGATCCAGTGTTGAAGCCATCAAAGTCTATCCAAGAAACAAGCAAGGAAGTGCAAGTTACTAAAGCTCGACACCTACCTCGACACATGTATCTATCGAGATTTAATGAGGCTCGACAGCTACCCAATCGATCGAGGTATCTATCGAGGTTACGGGAATTCAGATTTCCAGATCTAATTTTTGGGCTAGGCTTTTGTTTTTGTGTAGGGTTTCTTTTCTCACAACCCTAGGCATATATAAGGCTTATTTTTGAGGCCATCACATAAGAGAATACTAGGAGAATATATGCAAAAGGTGACCGAAGCCTTATTCTCTCTGAAAGAAGCTACTGCATCTTTGCGCCTTAGGGTTTTGTAACCAAGTGCTTCTTAATCTTCATTGTTGATGAAGTGAAGAACTTTGCAGCCAACATTCTTCTTTCTCAAGTTGGTGAGTGAGTCACGTACTGGGATTCATGCAAAGGAGTAAGTCACGTACTGGGATCCGCGCAACAAATTGGTTAGTGACGTACTTGGGAGCCGTGCATCAAAAGGAGAAACTGTCACTACAGAGCAAGTCCAATTGGGTATTGGGGTAAGGGTTCAACTGTAGGTTGGTAAGGTACTTGGGATTCCTTGCTTGTAACCGCTTGTTGTGATAATAGTGGAGTTTCGGGAGTGGTGACCTTAAATCACCCGGTGGGGTTTTTGCCGTTAGGTTTTCCCCATTCGTAAACAAATCACTGTGTCATTTAATTTCCGCTGCATTACTTAGTTTGGTGATTTGTTTGTGCTACCACATGATATTGCATGTTAATTTGATTAATTAATAGCTGGGCTAATTAATCAATCTAATTTATCACAAGGGGTCAACGCGTTTGTGGCCTGTCACGTAAGATATTGATATGCATGGATTTTACATTCATCACTGATTTGTACAATCTCGCATTTTCAAAGCATTGTCCTGCATATTCATTAACATGCTTGTATTGTGCCATTCAATTTCTTTCATAAATTCTAATACTAAAACATGAAATCTCATCTCATATATATATATATATATATATATCTTTTGAAATCATCACAAACATCTCTCTACATCATCTCTCAGTTTCTAAGCATGCCTAACAAACTAGACTATGCTTTAAGAACTCAAAACAATAAGCGGAAGGCCTTATGCAATTACCTAGCAATTTACAAAGTACCTTTCCATACATGGTGGAATGCTAACTACCTAGCACATGTGCAGAAATAGATTAAACAAAAAAAAATGTGCTAGCAGGTCAAACATGGCCTAGACGATCAAACACGGCTTGGCATAGCCTCTCCAAACAAGTGAAAAGAATTGGATCATCTTGAGCATGAGTATGAAGTGATCTAGCTACTTCGAAGCCCAGGTCTCTAGCTACCTTTCTAAGTCTGTCATGTGAGGGCCGAAGATGGACCAAATCTCTTTCCATCATAGGATTAGAAGCAAAGCTCTACCTCTTAGTCTCTGGCAAAGCCTGCAAGGTGCCCACCTATGCAATAGCGACCCTCAGGGCCTCCTCTCTTTCAACCAGCTCAGTCTGAAGGTGATGAAAAGCCCACTGCGGCTCGCTAGGCTCATCGCCTTCTCACCTGTACTTCATGCTCAAGGTAGAGTGAATATAGGATCTTGCCTACAATAGCTCTAATGCTAAATCATTAGCCCTGCTGCTAGCCTCGGTCCTGCCAGCCTCCAATGTGGTCTCTCCTCATCCAGAGTGTGATCTAGAGTGGCAAACCTCCTAGTAAGAGCCGCAAGCTCGTCCTTAAAACCCACGACTCGGGATCTCAATTGGACACACTCTACCTCTGTACCTAGAGGGGCTGGCCCCTTTTGATCGAGCTTTGCCCTATGAGTAGCAAGCTCACTCTTCTGCATGCTGCTCATCTCTTTAATGTCTTCCATGAGTGTATCAGCTATCTCCTAGAAGCAGTCTTTGTCCTTGACAGCCTTTCTCAAGCACTCCTTCAGGTCTGCAAGGGCCCTCTAAACTCTAATCTGGAACTCCATGGTATAATCTTTCAGAATGTCAGCCAGTAGTGGCAAATTAGTCGAAACCGACGATGATAGGTCAAGCATAAAGGCAAGATCCCTCGTGTCTCGCCATACTCTAAACTCAGCAAAGAATTACTCCTAATCATCCCTAAAACAGAAAGGGAAGTCTATACTCGACTTGCGTGCCTCTCAAAACTTAGAGGCACACCTTACCACTACTATATCGATGTCTACAAGCCCATACTCATAAGTGACAGTGGAAAGATCACTGAGTCGGGGGATATGCTGGATACCCCCAAAATGCCTCTTGTCCATACCTAGGGAATACCCTGTACACCCCCAGATGCCCACCAAGGGAATGCCAAGTAAACCGACACAATGGGTCTACCCCTGCCATCTAGTGACGTCCCACTTGAGCCTTTAGGTCCAATCAGTGGGACTCAGGCTACACAAGTATCTCAGCCAACCATTAGTATCCCCGAAAAAAGGAAGATAGAGAGATACAGTAGCCCGGACTCTATTTCTACTCACAAAGCCCATCGGTTGATTCTAGCACTAACACTCAAGTGACTACAGAACCACAACTGTAACATGTGAATGTAGCAGCCTAGCCTACCCCTACTAGTCTCTTGACACAAGGACAACGACCTAACGATCTCAAAAAGTAAGTAGAAATGAAAGAAGTGCCATGAGGTAAGACACTCACCAAGGGAAGAACAACAAAACTGATAGCTCATGATGGTGAAGGGAAGAACCCCAGCTCATGATGGCCAGGAAGGCTTGTCGCCTATAGGATGCCCACCGCCCCTCCAAATCTACAAAATTGTCTCGATAGCCAACAAGGCACTCTGATGAATAGAACCGATCATGTAGGAACTCAAAGGACATGCCCCCTCTTACCCTGTTGCCATACTAAGTTAGCACCTTCACAACAGGCCTCTTAAAGCCCATCATATCAATAAGCCTCTTGCAGTAGTGTGTCTGCACCGGTGGAGTGAAAACAATGCTTAGAGGAGTAGAAAAAGAAAGGAAATGATCATTCTCCTCCAAAGTAGGCACCAAGTCAACGTCTCTAATGGTGACGCATCTTAGAGCAGGGTCCCAACAAGAAATGATGACTTCTAACAAGTGCCAATCCAGTTTGGTGTGGAGAAGGGCAATGGCATCTTCGAGAAGCTGCTGAATGAGTGCTTGGTCACCACAAGAAATAGTGCCTAACCACTTCTTAAGCTTCCTCTTATGGTAGTTGTCCCTCTTAAGCTCAACTAAAGTGTCATTAGAATGAGCGCTAAGAACATCCATGAGCAAGTCCTACTGAATCTGAAAAATTGATGAAGATTTGCATAAAAAACAATGAAGAACAGTGTTTTCTAGGTGTTTTGAGTGAAGAAAAGGGTAGGAGAAGACCTAAAGAAATCGTAAGACAAAATGACCTGGGGTTGGGCTGAGCCCAACTTCTTATACACATTCCCCGGTGGACTTCAGGAGACGTGTAAGGGCTTTTCAGCCCCCAAGGCATAAACCCACATGCATTCTGGCACTCCCCCTCCTATTTGACATGTTTCTGATCACCTGGGAGCAAAGATTCCCTTGTTTTAGTGCCCGCCATAATGCGTGATCCAAGGCAGAATTATCGGAAACTCTCACTCGGGCATTTGAGGCCACACAAATCCAACACTGGGGCAGTTTATATTTGTGTGTCTCATTTAGCACCTTCAGATATCTTGAACCTCATTTTCAAAGCCCAGTTCACCCAATTCAGGGGTTGGTTCGGCCCTGGTAGTTAGAATTTGCAATAGAAAAACACTAGAGCATGATCTCAGCTGTCCAGCAACCTTTTCGGCGTATTGGGATGACAGAGGGAGTCGTTTATCATAAGGATACCTCAAGAAGCCCATTCTTGAATTTTTTGCCCGCTCGAGTAATAACAGGAGCCACCAGTGCATACCGCCTCATAGCATGTCTAAGGATATCTCGTTTGGAGTGTCTGCATTCATTCTACAAAGCTGAGGCCACTTGCAGTTAGTCTACAGGCTCAGAACCCTGCAAAACCCTAAATTAGGGCAGTTTATTTGGCGTGGTTCTCTCCCTCTTTGTCCAAAATACAAGAATGGGTCCATCCCATTAAGGAGGTGTCTCTCATTTCGAGAATTGCATGAAACTAAACTATGGCAGTTTATTTGACGCGACCTCTCCTTTCTCTCTCCCCTTAGAGGGGAAGATCATCATTCAAAAGCCACTGACAAACCCATGAAACTACGGTGCAAAATGAGTGGGTGCAATACATACATTAGCAACCCTCTTAAAGGCGATTTATCTAGGGTTACGCATGTAAGTCCTAATCAGAGGCATTGTTTTACACATGCATCAGCCGCCCTTCTAAAAGTGCATCCTTAGAGTTATGCAAATAAGTCCTAATTAGAGCCATTGTCTTTCATACACGTCAGTAGCCCTTTTAAGGGTGATTTACGGATTTATACATATAAGTCCTAGTCAGAGGCATTGTTTTACACATACATCAACCGCCCTTCTAAAGGCGCATCCCTAGAGTTATGCATATAAGTCCTAATCAGAGGCATTGTCCTTCCTACACGTTAGCAGCCCTTTTAAAGGCGATTTAAAGATTTATACATATAAGTCGTAATCAGAGGCATTGTTTTACACATACATAAGCCGCCCTTCTAAAAGCGCATCCTTGGATTATGCATATAAGTCCTAATCAGAGGCATTTTCTTTCATACATGTCAGTAGCCTTTTAGAGGTGATTTAAAGATTTATACATATAAGTCCTAATTAGAGGCATTTTTTTACACATACATCAGCCACCCTTCTAAAAGTGCATCCTTGGAGTTATTCATATAAGTCCTAATCGGAGGCATTTTGTTTCATACATGTCAGTAGCCTTTTAAAGGCGATTTACAAATTTATACATACAAGTCATAATCAGAGGCATTGTTTTACACATACATCAGCCGCCCTTCTAAAGGTGCGTCCCTCGAATTATACTTATAAGTCCTAGCAAGAGGCAGTGTTCCATATATACATCATGCCACAAAGAGATAAAATCATACATCAATGCCCACTGTGGGGCAATACAATACATACATGTCCAAGCCTACCAAGATTCAATACATAATATACGTACATAACTAGCCCATCATGGGGTAATGCCTACAGAAAACATAAGAAAAATACATGCCTGCGCTGGTGTTACATCAGGCTACAACAAATGGCTAATCCTACGGAGAATCATCACCATCGTTGCCGCCTGCAAAAGGGCAGGTAGAAGGACCCGTACCACCTGAAGTGCTGGGAGCATACCCTGGATCCTAGGAAGGCCCTGTAGCCTGAGTGAAAGAACCCCAACCGCCCGACGGGCTTGGAGGAACTGGCATGTACCTAGGCTCGAACGGAAGAATGATAGGCCCTCGGCTTGGAATCAAAGGAGACCACATTTTTGCTAAATTTTGATCTCTGCTCAGCTTCTCTACACATTTTTCCTTTCTTCCAACCACCAAAAAACACCCAAAAAACACATCAAACCTTCTTGATTCTTCCCTCCTCATAAAAAAACATAAGGTATTATTTTTATACCCAATCTTCCTTCCCTTGGTCCAACACTTTGGATTTAGGGTTTAGGGGTGTGGATGTAGTTTTTTTAGCTATCATCCACATCCCTAACCTTCTAAATCTCTTTCTTGCATTTATCTTGCTATTTTTGCTTGAATAACATGATTTATTGCTTTCTTTAGTATGTTTCTTGCTTTATCTGTGTTTCTAGCCTAAGTTTCTTAGTTGTTATGTCTTATGCCATGTTCTATGCTTAGATCTACGTTTTTTACATGCTTATACGTTTAGATCGACATGCTTAGGGTTTTATGCGATGTTTTCCTATGTTTCGTTCCTCTTTTTGCTCTATGTTGATGTTAGGGTTATATGCTTACATGCTTGTTACGCCTTGCTTAGATCTTGATGAGGTGCTTGCGCATTAAAAGCCCTCTTCCGATAGAAGCAATTTGGGACACACTGGAGAAAGTAGCTCTAGCGTCAATGTGTTTAAGGAGATGAAGTTTGTTAAAGCCAAGGAACTAATGGTAGCAACTCCAGTTGTAGAGAATGTGACGGTTGAGAAGAAGCCAAATGTGATTGCTCAAAAGCTTTTGGCAAAACCTCCAAATCCATTTGTGGCCAAACCCAAGGCTAAAGGGAAGTCTCTTCCGAAGTCTCAAGGAGGTCCTAAAATTCAACATTTTTGCCACCATTGTGGAATCCAAGGACACACTTGACCTAATTGCTATAAGCTTCACACATTGAAGAATGTGGATTCTCAAAGGCCAAGAGGACAAGGAAAAGGGAATTGGAACACCAAGTAATCAAAAGGGCGAGAAGTCGATCCCGGTATTGGTAATGTGATGATTATGACAGATACTATCACTTCTTGTTTGGAAAAATTCACCCTAAGGTTTGAGAATCGCAACTCAAGTACCCAATCATCTAAGGATATCACCCCAAACACATGTGCCGTATGGGTGAAGGAGGGTACACATGCATAAACCTTAGAACATGTCCATGCGTAAATTCTTTTGATATGTTGTGACAATGTTTGGTTGTTTGCTTATGTTTTCGATTTTAGCATGTTTCTTTTTCAAGCTTGTTTTTTACATGTTGTTTTTTTGTTGATCTTACTTTACATGTTCTATTTTTGAGTGTGTTGAAAAATTCAAAAACCCATAAAAATTGAAAAATTTGCAAAAAATTTGGTCGCTTGTGTTGTGTATATCACATGTGGGTTTGCCCTAGTACCTCCGTACTAATGGCGTATTGCATTTATGAGCTTAGCTTGTTATGGATGCACATTTTCTAAGTGTGAGCGACATCTAGAAATCTACATTTGATTGTTGTAAATAGATCTTCAAGCTTGTCATGAATGATTGGTCAATAGTCTTGCTTGATATATCTCTTCACATTTTTTTTTCAAGAGCTCTACAAATGTCAATCTCGAAAAGAGATTTTGAGCTGAAAAAGTCATTTTACATACTAGTATTTGACTAGGAAAAAGGAAAAGTGATTTGTACTAAAATGTATGGTGCCAAAGCCAAAGGCTCAATTGTCAAAGTTATCTCAAACTGTTTATGGCATTGCTTCTAAAAAATTTGAGTTGTTTTGATCAAAAGTATGTAAAATGGAAGCAAATCAAAAAACTTTCAATCAAGTGTAATCACATAGATGAGGGATCATATATGTTCATTTCTGCAAGTGAGATAGGTCACTTGACTTCTTACTAGTAGTGTACGACTTGGTTGAATTGATCATTGAAGCTTTGTACTAGACTATAAACTAGTTCATACTTGATCCACACACACAACACACAAGACTAATGTTCAATGAATGCTTATTCTATTTGTGTGATTGTATGTGTTCAAATATGATGTGTATACTCAATTGCTAGTCGATCAAACCCTAAAAGATTTTTGAGTATTTTATTTGTTTTCCAAAGTGTTTTTATGCTTTCATATGTTTAGAGTTTTTGTACATATTTTCTATTTCTTGTTTTACCTAAAAACTCTTTCAGACATATTTTCACGAGAAGCTCGTGAGTTAGCTCTTCCCGCGAAAATGAGGATGGCAAAAATTGAAAACACTAAATTTGAGACAGAAACTTTCGCAAGGCACTGAACACCATTCCATTCACCTCGGAGATGAGAACATTGGCCTACATAATGCTCTACAACCTCTACCCAGTGAAGAACTTGACCACCTAGAGCCATTTTTCTGCTTGATCTCTTCACATACAAAAGAGGTCAACATTTGTAGTCATAACTACTACCTTTTCACCAAATGCATCACCAAGAGGAATTCAAGCCTGGTCTTGCCATTTCCAAGTCTCGTTATGGCTCTTATAGCAAGGGCAAGGGTGAAGATTCCTAATGTTCTTCCCATGATGCAAAGGGATTATCCAATTAGTGCTTAAACTATGACCTGAAGCAAAGCCCATATCACTGAACCATCTGTTGGTATTTCTCAAATCCCAAGGGATGATGTTGAGGAAGAAGGTGGGGACACAGAGGAAGAGATAGATAGGTTCACATCAACCCCGGAGGGTACTACACAAACCTCTTCCCAAGCACTTGCACGGGCACCCGATCGCCTTGATCAACTTATTGCAAGGGTTGAGCAAATGTATGGTATTCTAGAATCTCACTTGTATAACTCCTCGACTCAATTTACCTACATCGAAGGCTAGATTACTGCACTCTCATCTCAGACTGATGACATGATGATGGAGCAGTAGCGGCAGTAGCAAGAGGGTTCTAAATCAAAATCCAAATAGTTCTAGCCTCTTTGACTATTTTGGTCAAAAAGGGGGAGAAGTTTGAGGGGGAGTAGCACAGCTTGAGGAGGAGCATAGAGTAGCATATTATAGTGCATTGGTTTATTTTAGTGGTTTAGTAGTTTATTTCTAGTTTACTTTTTAAAGTTTCTATAACTTATGGATATTTACATTGCTTTCTATAATCTATTAAAGCTTTAAAGTACTTTAGTTTAAATTTCAGTTTATGTTTAGTACCATTTGTGTATCTTGGTTCTTATAACCTTTTTAATGCTTATTGATCTCTATTGCTCTTAGCTTTAGATTCTCTAATGCATCATACGTGTTGGACATGCAATTAATTTTAGCATTGCTCTTAATTTTATTGCGTGTCTGGATGATCATTTACTAGACAAATGTTCATTGTAGTCATTCTTTAATGACTGTTCTTGTTTGATCAAATTACGCTTCATAGATTATATCTTGTTTTATAACTTGATCACATTTTACTTGTTCTTATATATACCTTGTGTTCAACTTGTCATGAGCTTAATGAAAGTTTTGTTTGTGTGTGAGTGTTTTAGGATACAGGTGTATACGATGCAAGTGCTTCATAGCTTCTAGAATTAGGTATGAGTGAGTTTTGCCATTGTTCCCAAACTCACATTTAAGTCTAGAGTCCGTTTAGGGGTTTTGTCACAGAATAGCTAAAGGGGGAGATTGTAAAGTTGTTAGTTACAACAATTTTGTGTTGGCTTTAATTCTGTGCCAACTTTGATTGTAATTTTATTCAATCATTTTTCCCTGTATTTATGTGGGGTTTTTTAATTGTAAGGGTTGTGTGTGTGAAAGTGTGAAGACTCAAGCTTAAAGTGAAGAACAAGTGGATTTTGTGAGAAGCTCACAAGAAGCTAACCCACGAAGTAACCATGTGTAGAGCACATGACTAGAAAACGAGTCATCACAGCCTGGAGTTTTCGCGAGTGTCTCATGTGTAAGGCCTTCCCGTGAAATACTCGTGAAACATTCTGTTTGGCTATTTTGTCATGTTTACTTTACCAAGTCTTTACCCACACTATAAATACCCTCATTACTCACATATTTTAAGTAATGCTTTCAAAGAGAAAACCCTAGTAGGTTTTGGTGCTATTGGGAAGCATTGGAAGAAGCCATTTGTTGGTGGATGCAATCGGGCTGAATTGCGATAATAGGGAAAGCTAGAGAAGATAAGGTTTCGAGAAGCCAGTTGGTAGCAAGAGCTTAAAGGGCTCAAGTACATGGGGTAGACTAGGCTTGGAGAGTTTTTTGCTTAAATCTATGTGTTTATGTGCTCTGTGCCATGCTTATGTGCTTAGATCTATGTTGGTTGCTATGCCATGTGCTACTTTAGCCCTTTTTGTCTCTTGATATCTCTCTTTCTTGCTTTTTGGCCCTTCCAGTGGGTGTAGATCCATATCCTGTGGTCTAGGCCTATACCTATACATGTAGGCCTACATCTGTACACCTAGGCCTATATTAAAGGGTTTAGGTCATTTCATTTGCATATCAATGTTTGCTTGCTTGGTTATAGGCTTTATGTCCACGTTAGCCTCACTAGATCTAGGCTTTGCTATGTGCTTTGTGACCTACGTGGGTTTGTGCTTAGATGGTTACATCCATCCCTCCGAGGGTTTGTTTCGATGTGACCACTTATGAGATACACCTTTGTGGTGTCGGTGTGCTTGATATACGCCTTTCTTCACTCTATGCGATGTTAAAATGCTTGCCTTGCTTGCTTTGCGCCTCTCGTTTGGCTTTCTTTGCTTCTTTTCATCTTTGCACGCTTGCTTACATGTTCATGCATAATTCTATGTGTCATCCATACTTCAATTCAATAGAGCTATGGACAATCGATCCACACATACATTTGTCCTCCTAAGACACCCCCTTTTTTTTGATAACATGTTTCTTTGCCTCTTCATTTGCTTCACATGTTTGTTTGCTCCTGTTTGGCTTTCTTTGGTAGTATGTTCTTTGCATGCTATACCTATCTCATTTCTTTATTTCTTTGCTTGTCTGCTAGCATGTTTCTTTTGTCTTTACATGTCCACATGAAGTGAGGATACTTGGAGCAAGGGCACGAATTCCAAGGCATGAGCAAAAAGGGCAAGGATGCAAGCCCACAAATGGCAATGATCAGTAGATTAGGGGGCCTAGTCCCTCCAAAGCGGTCTTCCCTGGGTATGGCAATGTTTGTTTTACATTTCTTGTACCTTGCTAGGCTATACCCTTGGAACGTTGGCAATGTCTGGTTTACTTTCCCGCTCTATCTGATAGCATTGTGCATGATGCATGTATATGAGTATTTGCCTACATGTGTGTGGGTGATTGTGCCCTTTGAATGATGGACCCTCATGGCTATGTGAGCGACCCTCTCTAGTCACGAGAGCTCTTGACCTTATAGTATGGATATGTGCCCAAGGCGATTGCCGTAGGTGCATATTCATGCTATATTATGTGCACGATCATCGTGATATGATTGTCTTGGTCTATGTCACCAAGTGACATTGGTTTCCCCCTGTATGTGACATGGACCTACATGTAAAAACACTTTGGAGGACTTCAACCCGTCACGGTGTGAGCATGTCGATACGCGCTGAATACACAAACGTGAAACCTTGCTAGTGCATGATAATGCACCAAACGCAAAACTTTGTCGTATTTTCACCGTGAAAATGGGGCATCCCTATTGCCATATTCTTACATCAAAAGCTTGGTGAGATTAACATTTGGCGTGCTATGATGCATTTGAGGCATAGCGCTGTTGGATTTTCGCCACGAAAATAATGCGAAATGTTGTTGGATTTTTTCCATGAAAAGTTGGTAGCAACTTCAAACACACTTGGAAAGCATCGATTAAGACCACACCCATTCCAAAACCAAACTTCAAATCCCAACATAATTAAAGCACTGAAAGCTAATGCTAATAGCTTGTTTTCAATTGCTAATGTCTAAAAATTATGATTTTACCAAAACAAAGGACTGTCTATGGAAAAATGTTGTGGGGTGCCTAACACCTTCCCCACATGTAACCAGACTTTCGAATTCAAGAATCAAGATTTTTTGCCCATCCACATTAGATTAGGAAAAACAACCTTTTTCTTAACCTAGGATTGGTAATAAACTCAAATAGCGTTAGGTGTACAATCACACATTAGAAAAAACCCAACGATTGGTGGCGACTTCATTTACCCTTGGTAATTGCCATAAAATTGACTCCCATTCTAATCACACAGCAGAGGTACGACACACCTCCACAGCACGTTCAGATGTGTACGAGCATTGCCGTGATGGATGGTTGCCATTTCAGCCACGAGGCGTCAACACATTTATTTGTCATAAGAGCTTTATCTTCCTTTGATGAACATGTATATGCAAGTCTACATGTCATGCTTTGAATGATAATATGATTTGTTTAATGCCTATGCTTCTCCGTTGATTTGATATGTACATGCTTCTGCCTTGGATGTAATGGATGCTATGTATGATAGTTGTATGTTAGGGTTAGTGATTGACATGATAGATGTATGTTAGGTTTTGGGATGAAATGCCATGTTGTATGCTTAGATTTATGCTAGTGTGTGTTGATACCATATTTTTTTTGCCTTGATTTGCATGTCAAACCCCTGAAAATATAAAATATTATTTTCTCACTATAGGGCCCGTTCGGGCACCGGAGCACTCGAAGTGTCTTTTTCTGCTAAAATGACCAAATGCCCCTAGTCAGCCCCAGGTTCGACTGAAGGTCAAACGAGGTCCAAACTTTCACACAGCAACATTCTTCATAGTATTACTTCAAACTTGAGCTTCTCAGAGAGTTTTAGCAACTTTGACCAAGTTTGACCCAGTTTGACCTGAAGTCGATCCCGAGTGGGTCTAAAAACCCCAATTTTGATCTGGCTACCAGAATAGGTTGAGAACAATGCCACTGTATAGATTACCTAATTCTTGTTCCAGCGACTATTCATGGGTCAAAATTGGGGTTACAAAAACTGAGAGATCATGAAAATCGGGATGACACACCGATCGATGCACCACGAACTTTCGAGAGGCATAACTTTCGATCAAACCATTGGATTTTCAAGATCCGCACCTTTTCAAAATTAGGAAGCCATGATCTTTCTAGGGGTATTAGGATCTATTCATTTTGGGACACTTTGAGGCCGTCGGCCCTCCAAGGGTCGTTGCCTCAAAAAGCGCGCTCAGGGCTATAAATAGCCCTAGGCACCCTCTAAACTAGAGAAGAGAGACTGTATTTCTGAAATTTGCCTTATGCCCAGCCTCTCTATAAATTTTATTCTCTCTTCCAAACACCCAAAAACACTCTAAAAAAATACACATCAAAGCATCTCGATTCCTTTTTCTTCCCCAAAAACATAAGGTATTGTTCTTATATTTGATCTTCTTTTCCTTGGTTCTACTCCTTGGATTTGGGGTTTGGGGGTGTGGATGTAGCTTTTTTGGTTATCATCCATGCCCCTAACTCATTCATTAATTCAGACAAAGAAGAAATCTTTTTGTTCATATTATAATTGAGTCTGAATTCCTTGAATGATTCCGGTAGTGACTGGAGTATCATACCCACATGGGATTCTCCATCAATGTCGGCACCTAAAACTTCTAATGTGTTCAGATTAGCAATCATCCTAAGACAATGCTCCTTCACTGAACTTCCTTCAGCCATTTTGGTATTATAAATTTGCCTCATAGTTTCTTACCTTGCATAACGGTCTTGCTCACCAAACATCTCCTTCAGACTTAGCATGATGTCTAAATCTAGTACTACATCTTGCATTTGATACTGTAGAACATTTGAGATAAAGGCTAGGATGTAGCACTTGACCATCTCATTAGATTTCTGCCAACGATCATATCACTGTTTTTCCTCAAGAGGAGCGTCTAATGAAGGAAAGCTAGGACATGGTTGAGTAAGCACATATTTGTGCTTTTCAGCTGTAAGAATAATGTCCAAATTTCTTTTCCCATCAATATAGTTGGATCCAGTCAGTTTTTTTTGTTAAGAATAGCAACAAGTGGGCTAAATGGTGCCATGATTTAAATCTAAAAACAATAAACATGAATATAATAAGTAAACTAGACATTATCAATTTAGCATATAAGCATATAATACGGAACCTTAATAAAACCATAAAATAATATATGCAATGACAACCCAATCCACGTCTATAATTCCTTGGCAGCAAGTTTATTATAAAAACATTAATTGATTGAGAACTATTCTCATTATTAGTGCTATCATGATAACTCTTATCAAACACTAACAATATTTCGTATTACCTTTAGCCTCTAAGTAATAATGACATAGCTCTTTTGGGAGGTTAACATTACACTTAGTCTAGTGTACACCATTATCTAGAATCATGTGTAGCCACATTTCATTCTCCCTTTTTAGTGTTTAAACTTGTAGTACCATGGAACAAAACACCCTCCTTTGGGATCGCGAGGCATATACGCCAAAACGAGGTGCTTGTCCACACTACTTTAAACGGGTAAGTTCAATCTTGAAGTACTATGAAGTGAACACCCTCCTTTGGGATCGAGAGGCATATACGCCAAGACGAGATGCTTATCTGACACTACTATGAACCGATAATGGAGACTGTGAGATCCAACCCTTGTATCACTCTTCCACTAGATATTTTAAATTAAAGGTTTTTTAAATCAAGAACTATAATAATGCTAGAAACCCTTGAAAACATAATCCTAATCTCATTCGGAATAAATTTCATAATCCTAGCATTAATACATATAAATATATATAATGTAATACAAACTCCTTACATTATAAAACTATATTATATTATATATATAATATAATATACGAATTATTATATGTAATGTATATAATTATTACATTATATATATATATATATATATATAACCTTCAGATGGTTAGAATCCTTTAATACAATATACAGATTCAATCTTTCAAATGTACATGAAAATTGCTTGGTTTAATGTATACAAGATGGCCAAGCCGTGGACTTAAATTCTAGCCATGCAATCTATCATTAAAGTCCAAGCCGTTCATTTAAATTCAAGCCATGCAAAGAAGACCAAGCCATGTTTATGTAAGCATATTCATAACATGCAATGAAAATCCAAACGATGCAAGCATAAGGTAGTTATATATATATATATATATATATCGATCATTAGAATAACTACCCCAAAAACTATATCAAGATACGAAACTATTAACTTCCATTCAATCCATGCACTCTAATGACATAGATGACCAAGGATATATATATATACATATGCACCAAGTAATATATATCATATAGAAGATTTCAATTGTACAATCCATATAGCCATTCTTTATGGCATATGAACATAACCGAATCATCTTCATGAAAATTAAAAACCATGGCACAACACCATAACTTGATGCAAAAAATTGAAACATAAAGATAACAGTTTTTCTTAAATTCTAAAATTCAATCACATATTATACAATCATGAGATGAAAACCTGACTCTGATACCAATTGTTTCAAAATCTGGTTTTGTATCTCATACAAAACATGTAGCAGAAGCAACAAAAATGGATTTATTTCATTCATGATTGATAACATGCATTATGCAAATTTCAAAATTTAAGAACAAGATAGCGTACCTCGGTGTGGAGAAATTCAAAACAAAGATTAAAAGCACTTGGGAACACTTTTAATCTTCACTCCAATTCCATTTTACGCCCAAAAAGTATGGTCTCTCAATCAGTTTCCAAGGAAGAATGAAAGTGTGTCTCACACTCTCTCTTTTTCTTTTTCTCTACACTTCTAAAAAAAAATTTTGTATGTTTGGGTTGGCCTATTGGGCATTTCCAATTGGGGTTTAGTGGTTGGCTTGGAGTGGGACCAAAAGGGACCAATAAGACACTAGCTACAATGGGTCTTGGGCTTTTCCGTCAACTCTTGACAAGTCCAAAGTTACCATTAATTATATTTAATACCACTATATAAATAAAATTGCACTCTAGGCCTTATTAATAAATTATATCCCAAGACTTTATTGTACACGCAACCCCTTTATAAAATATTCGTAGTAATACAAAGTCATGAATATAGACTACCACTTTGAAAATTACTACATCTTATTCTTGAGTACCTGGTTTAATCCTTTAAAGTTATTCATCATATATTTATGAAATCCAATTCCATAAATATATACTTTAGTAACTTCTTACCGAAGTGATTAGGCCTAACTCTCTGAATAACCAAACCCATTAAACTTATCTCAAGGGAATATTTTATATCTCTGTTAAGAGATTATAAATTCCATCTTGAGAATATATGTTCCATCAACACTAAATATAGCTGCCCAACATACTGAGGTTTTGACCGTTACTTTAGATCTCACTCTTGATATATCAAAGCAACCTACACCTCATGATCAAGTCTATTATTCTCTCAAGATTAAGAGTTCATGCAAATAGAATTCGTGAGATTTATTATTCATTTGACAGTCATTAGGAGAATAATAAATCTCATAGCGGTCCAGTTCAATATATCTTAACTCTTAAAACATATCAACTAAAAGTCTCAACTTCCATGATCAAGACAAATTATCTTAGTTGATACGTTATAGTCTTCGCAGATGAAAAGCCCAATTTCATCACCGAGTACGAACTATAAATTCAGAGTTTACAAAGATCTTGTGACTTATATCTTTTGTGACTAAATCACATACTATGCATCTCATGGACTATATGATAATGTCCCAATATTCATGTTACCATTATTTTAGATAAAATAAAACAATTGTATTAAACACAACATTAAGTTATATATAATGTCATACATAGCATCATATAATAGGATTTAAGGGCACGCATCCTAACACTCGAAATCTAGTTCCTTGAAGTATTAAACACATCCTAGATCTACCTAATTACAAGTAAAGTACATTTTGTCAAAGGATTAGCTAATACATGATGACATATGTTCTTAATATGAATCATATATGTCCTAACACCATTAAAGCCGAATGGATCTAGGAGCCTTGTTAGGATGAATGTCTTCAAATCATATCGTATGATACTATGTATAAGATTATGTATGACATGATGTATAACTTAATATTGTGATTGATAAATTTGTTTTATTATTATCTAAAATAATGGTAACTTGAATATTCGGACATTATCATATAGTCCATGAGATGCATAGTATGTTATTTATGTGAAAAGTCACAGAAGATGTAAATCATAGGTTCCTTGTAAACTCAAAATTTTAGTTTATAGTCGATGATGAAATTGGTCATTTTATTTGCGAAGGCTATAACATATCAACTAAGATGATTTGTCTTGATTATGGAAGTGGAGACATCTAGTTGATGTGTTGATATGTTTTAAGAGTTAAGATATATTTAACTAGACCGTTGTGAGATTTATTATTCTCCCAACGACTGTCAAATGAATAATAAATCTCACAACTTCTATTTAAATGAACTCTTAATTCTGAGAGGATAATGGACATAATCATGAAATGTAGGGTGCTTTGATATATCATGAGTGAAATCTAAAATAATGGTCAAATCCCCCAGTATGTTTGGTAGCCACATTTAATGTTGATGGAACATATATTCTCAAGATGGAATTCATAGTCTCTTAATGGAGATGCAAAATATTCCCTTGAGATAAGTTTAATGGGTTTGGTTATTCAGAGTGTTAGGCCTAACCACTTTGGTAAGAAGTTACTAAAGTATATATTTATAAAATTGGATTTCATAAATATATGATGAATAACTTTAAAGGATTAAACTGGGTACTCAAGGATAAGATGTAGTAATTTCCAAAGTGGTAGCATACATTCATGACTTTGTATTACTACGAATATTTTATGAAGGATTTGCATGTATAATAACGTCTTGAGATATAATTTATAAATAGGGCCTAGTGTTCAACTATATTTATATAGTGGTATTAAATATAGTTAATGGTAACTTTGGACTTGTCAAGAGTTGACAGAGAAGCCCAAGACTCATTTGAGCTAGTGTCTTATTAGTCCCTTTTGGTTCCACTCTAAGACACATACTAAAGCCCAATTAGAAAGGCCCAAAAGACTAGCATAATTAGATAATCAGTTCTAAGGAGAGAAACATACAGACTTTAGTGTGTGAAAAAGAGAGACATCATTGTGAAATGGTGTGTATGTGAGAGTGAGACACTCTATCATTCTCCCTTGGAAATTGATTGAGAGACCACACTTCTTGGGCGTAAAGTGGAATTGGAGTGAAGATTAAAATTATTCTCGAGTACTTCTGATTCTTGTTTTGAATTTCACCGCCCCAAGGTATGCTCTCTAGTTCTTGAATTCTGAAATTTATATAATACAAGCTACCAATTGCGAATGAAGTAGATCCGTTAATTTTCTGTTGCGTATGTTTTGTATGCAATACAAATATGTATTTTTTTTTATCAAGTCCATCTTTCATTAGTCTTTAAATTTTGTTTGAATTAATATGACCCAAACGTAGGTGTCAAAAATATGCATCATTAATAGAAAGAAACTTTCGTTTCAATGATTTTACATGAGAGTTACTATCTAATTCAGAATTGTAGAATTCATGCTTATCAAGAATGAAAATATAAAGACCATCAATAATATTGCAAGAACAGATAAACACTTTATCCTTTTTCATTACAACATGGTCTTCCAAGATAACATAATATCCATGTTTACCTAAATAAGTTGCAGCAATTAAATTCCTATGAATATTAGGTACATACAAACAGTCTTCCAATATTAAAACTCTAAAAATCAAACATAAATTAAACACTCCAATAGGTACAACTGGAATTTTGATCCTATTCATTCAGCTTTCTTGTCTCTTGAAACCCCTGCAAAGAATTGCACATATGATTCGTACAACCTGAATCCCCATACTAGTAATCCATGGGATTTTGCACTAAACATATTTCAAGAAGGATTGAACATTTCATACCCTTATTCTTGGCAGCTCTGAATTTTGGACAGTTCCTTTTCCAATGACCTTCCTCGCCACAATGAAATCACTTTCCTTTGGCATAGTCCTTTTACTTTCTCTTGTTGGAAACTCCTAAGGCAATTTGTTTACCATCTTGCTTGGTGAATTCCTTCTTCTTCTTCTTACCCTTGCCTTTTGACTTAGGTTGAGAAGAAATAGCTTCAACCAGATTAGCATCAATAATGGATGTACCAAGAATGCCTTCCACTGCTACCAATTTATTCATTACTTCAAACAACGAATAAATATTTTTTTCATGTTATAATCAAGTCTGAATTCCTTGAATGATTCTGGTAGTGACTAGAGTATCATATCCACTTGGGATTCTCCATCAATATCAGTACCTAAAACCTCTAGTGTATTCAGATTAGAGACCATCCTAAGACAATGCTCCTTCACTGAAGTACCTTCAGCCATTTTGGTATTATAAATCTGCCTCATAGTTTCTTGCCTTGCAGAATGGCCTTGCTTACCAAACATCTCCTTCAGACTTAGCATTATGTCTAAAGCTAGTTCTACATCCTACATTTAATGTTGTAGAACATTTGAAATAGATGCTAGGATATAGCACTTGGCCATCTAATTAGATTTTTGCCAACGATCATATCACTGTTTTTCCTCAAGAGGAGCATCTAATGATGAAAAGTTAGGACAAGGTTGGCCAAGCACATACTTGTGCTCTTCAGTAGTTAGAACAATGTCCAAATTTTTTTCTAGTCAACATAGTTGGAACCAATCAGTTTTTTTATATTAAGAATAGCAACAAGTGGGCTCAATGATGCCATGATTAAATCTGAAAAAAATAAACGTGAATATAATAAGTAAACCGAATATTATCAATTTAGCATATAAACATATAGTATGGAACCTTAATAAAACCATAATTTAATATATGCTAGGACAACACAATCCATGTCTATAATTCCTTGGTAGCAAGTATATTATAAAAACCATGATTAATTAAGAACTATTCTCATTATTAGTGCTATCATGATAACTGTTATCAAACACTAATAATATGCCGTATTAACTTTGGCCTCTAATTAATAATGAAATAGCTCCTTTGGGAGGTTAACATTACACTTAGTTTAGTGTACACCATTATCTAGAATCATGTGTAGCCACATTTCATCTCCCTTATAGTGTTTAAACTTGTAGTACCATGAAATAAAATGCCCTCCTTTGGGATCGCGAGGCATATACGCCAAGACAAGGTGCTTGTTCACACTACTTTAAACTAGTAAGTTCAATCTTGTAGTACTATGAAGTAAACACCCTCCTTTGGGATCACAAGACATATACACCAAGAGGAGGTGCTTACCCACACTACTATGAACTGATAATGGAGGCCGTGAGATCCAACCCTTGTATCTCTCTCCCTCTAAATATTTTCAAAGAAAGATTTTTAATTAGAAAACATGTGTAATCTTATCACACATAGCCTTACTCTTTATTCATGTGAAAACACTTAGAAAAATGCAAAATTCACAGCTTTTGATCGATCGATTGTATTTCTCAATCAATTGAAAAAATTAAAAAATTCGTACCAAACAATCTGCCTGGTTCGATTGGTACTCGATCGCTGCTCGATCAATTGAAAGAGAACATTCGATTGATTGACTAGCAATTGAATTAAACAGAAGGTTACTATTTCACTCGATCAATCGAAAGTAATTTTTGATCAATCAAAACATGTGAAACTCGAATTTTCTAGAATTTTTCTGAAGCAGTTTTCAACAGTTTTTGTGAACAAACTACCATTATATGAACATAATAGATTGAGTTTGAGACCAAAATTGAATTTCATTGATATTATAGCCTTAAAGTTCAATCTAACACACTTAATATCAAACTACAACAACATCACAACATCAATATCAGTTTTCATCAAACAATAATTTCAATCACCATGCAGAAAATTAAATGCATTATATTCTAACATCATGAAATTGCTATCTTTGATTCCAAAACTCAAAAAACATGTTATAAAAATTCGAAATTGAAAACCTGGCTCTGATACCAATTGTTGGAAAAACATGGTTTGTATCTCATACAAAACATACGCATGAGAAAATTAACGGATTTACTTCATTCGCAATTAATAACATGCACTATGTAAATTTCAGAATTTAAGAACAAGAGAGTATACCTTGGTTTGGTGAAATTCAAAATCAAAGATTTGATGTACTTGTGAACACTTTTAATCTTCACCCCAATTCCACTAACGCCCAAGAAATGTGTTCTCTCAATCAGTTCAAGGGAGAATAAGAGAGTGGTTTACACTCACATACACACCTTTTTAGTCCACAATTGTGTCACTTAAAATTATGTATATTTCTCCTTTTATATCTAACTGATTAGCTAATTGGGCTAACCTTTTGGACCATTACAATTGGGTTTAAGTATGTGGTTTGGAGTGGGACCAAAAGGGAACAAATAAGACTCTAGTTCTAGTGGGCCTTAGGCATTTCTGTCAACTCTTGACAAGTTCAAAGTTACCATTAATCATATTTAACAAGGGTTGATACTACCGTTAGCAATGAACCTCAATTTGACCGGATTTATGTACAAAGAACCACCATCCATCATTAAGATAATAACATTATTTCCTTGGCATTTAAAATCATTGAAGATGTTCTTTCCTTATTTTATCTTTCTTGCGAGTTTCTCTTAAGTAAAAAAACACCCAATTTATAATTAAGCAGACGATGTTAAAGTTAGGCAATTACAATCTTGTGAAAAAGGCTATGAATAACGGTTGGCAGGCAATGCATGACATAACAACCATGTTACCACATGCTTGCTTTTGGTTGGTGTTGTGACCTATATAGCCTTTTGGAGGAATAAATCCAAACTCATTAATTAGGCAAATTATGAAGAAAACGTTTATGACCCATGCCTCTTCTACTTGTTCCTTCACATCTTTCTACGTATTATGACGTATTGATTTGTGTCAGCAATTTTGATGTGACAAAAGTTTTAATTTCCCCACCTGTATTGACCTTTTAATCCTATTTGAGATTCCATAATTAGGATGTCAACAATTTGGACACTACATAAATATTCTTTCTTTATTTTTGGGTGGATTTGAAATTTATATTTAGGATACCACTATATAAATATAATTGCACTTTAGGCCTTATTAATAAATTATATCTCAAGACTTTATTATACACTCAACCCCATCATAAAAAATTCATAGTAATACAAAGTTATGAAATGTTGACTACCACTTTGAAGATTACTACATCTTTAATCCTTGAGTACCCGGTTTAATCCTCTAAGTTATTCATTATATATTTATGAAATTCAATATCATAAATAAAAACTTTAGTAGCTCTTTACTAAACTGTTTTGGCTTAACACTCTGAATAACCAAACCCATTAAACTTATCTCAAGGGAATATTTCATATCTCCGTTAATAGATTATGAATTTCATCTTGAGAATATATGTTCCATCAACACTAAATGTGGCTGCCCAGCATACTGAGGTTTTGATCGCGATTTTAGATCTCACTCATGATATATCAAAGCAACCCACACTTCATGATTAGGTTCATTATTCTCTCTAGATTAAGAGTTGATGTAAACAGAAGTCGTGAGATTTATTATTCATTTGATAATCGTTTGGAGAATTATAAATCTCATAGCGGACTAGTTCAATATGTCTTAACTCTTAAAATATATCAACATACTAACTAGAAGTCTTCATTTCCATGATCAAGACAAATCATCTTAATTGATATGTTATAGTCTTCGCAAATGAAATGCCCAATTTCATCACCAAGTATGAACTATAAATTCTGAGTTTACAAAGAACTTGTGATTTATATCTTCTGTGACTAAATCACATAAATTACATACTATGCATCTCCTGGACTATATGATAATGTCCAAATATTCATGTTACCACTATTTTAGATAATAATAAAATAACTTTATTAATCACAACATAATGTCGCACATAATGTCATACATAGTATCGTACAATAGGACTTTAGAGCACACATCCTAACACGGATTCCTAGGCACTCTGTAGACTGACATAACCTCATGGAAGTTCCTCTTTGCCAGAAAGAACTCCTAGCTCGTTAGGGCCCAAACCAACAGCGAGCTTTGGCCCCCCTAGCAACGTGCCATCATAAGGATGAACTATGATCTCCTCCTGGGTGATGCAATCTAGAGTTACAAAAATAGCGACCAACTGTACTACAACTACCCTCGTGATCCTACAATGTGCCCGTGCATATGCCCGAGGGTATGCTATCAAGGACAAGCCTATATAATGTGGTTGCAAGGCTAGGATGTACTCATACGCCCACCAAGTCAATTTTTTCCAACATCCCTCGAAGATCCTGAAATCTCGCTGGAAGGCCTGCCTCAAGAAAGAAATGAAAGAAGCCATAGGTTAATGACCCCTAGTCATACGCCCTAATGCCAGAGGCTACTCCCATGGCCCAAAACAGCTGGCAAGTTAACACTGACCAGTTGTCGCCCAAGAAGTAACTACCAAGGTGCTAAGATGTGTGCCCTTAAATCCTATTGTATGATACTATGTATGACATTATGTACGACTTAATGTTATGATTAATAAAGTTGTTTTATTAAAATCTAAAATAATGGTAACATGAATATTTGGACATTATCATATAGTCCATAAGATGCATAGTATGTGATTATGTGAAAAGTCACAAAAGATATCATAAGTTCTTTGTAAACTTAGAATTATAGTTCTTAGTTGGTGATGAAATTAGGTATTTCATCTGCAAAGACTATAACATATCAACTAAAAAGATTTGTCTTGATAATGGAAGTGGAGACTTCTAGTTGGTATATTGATATATTTTAAGAGTTAAGTTATATTGAACTAGACCGCTGTGAGATTTATTATTCTCCTAATGACTGTCAAATGAATAATAAATCTCACGACTTTTATTTGCATGATCTCTTAATCCAAAGAGAATAATGGACTTGATCATGAGATGTAGGTTGCTTTGATATATTAAAAGTGAGATCTAAACTCATGAACAAAACCTCAGTATGTTGGGCAGCCACATTTAACGGAGATATAAAATATTCCCTTAAGATAAGTTTAATTGGTTTGGTTATTTAGAGTGTTAAGCCTAATCACTTTATTAAGGAGTTACTAAAGTATATATTTATGAAATTGGATTTCATAAAAAATATGATGAATAACTTAAAGGATTAAACTAGGTACTTAAGGATTAAGATGTAGTAATCTTCAAAGTGGCAGTCTACATTCATGACTTTGTATTACTACAAGTATTTTGTGAAAGGGTTGCATGTATAATAAAGTCTTGAGATATAATTTATTAATAAGACCTAGAGTACAATTATATTTATATAGTGGTATTAAATATAATTAATGGTAACTTTGAACTTATCAAGAGTTGATGGAAAAGCCCAAGACCCATTGGAGTTAGTGTCTTATTAGTTCCTTTTGGTCCCACTCCAAGCCACACACTAAAGCCCAATTGGAAAGGCCCAATAGGCTAGCCCAATTAGATAATCAGTTAGTTATAAAGGGAGAAACGTACAGAATATTTTATTAGGAAAAGATAGATATCATTGTGAAATGGTGTGTATGTGTAAGTGAAGCCACTCAATTATTCACCCTTAAAAACTGATTGAGAGACCACACTTCTTTAACATAAAGTAGAATTGGACTAAAGATTAAAAGTGTTCCTAAGTACTTCTAATCTTTTGTTTTGAATTTCGTTGCACCAAGGTATGCTTTCTTGTTCTTAAATTTTGAAATTTACATAATGCATGTTATCAATCATAAATAAAATAGATCCATGTTTGTTGCTTCCGCTGTGTGTTTTGTATAAAACTAGATTTTCTAACACAAGGAACCATAGGAAGCACCGATGAAGATGAGCATCGGCGGGGGTTGCATCCTAGGGAATACTACGTTGCAGCCACTCAGTATGAATCTGTGGCAACACGTGGGCCCGAAATATCCCCTCGTCTCTATAGTCAATGGAAGACGGATACCCAAGAGATCGTCGGCCATCTTAAAAGCCATCTCCTTGGTTAGAATCGAGTGGCCACCAAACCTAACACTTAGAATGGCTGTCTAGTTAAAAGGGAGGACCCGCGTACTCCCTATAACTCAAGTTAAAGGTGCCCGTCTTAGAATGAAAACGCCGCACCAAAGCCTCCCCAACCCCATGCCTCATGGTGAACGGGGGAATCCACAAGAAGTCCTTAAATCCCTGCTCTCTAAAAAATGTAGCGTACCGCGGATGGTTCCTAGGAGTAAACAACAACTGAAGGAAAGTGGACCAGGCATCCCAACCACGGAGCTTCTCGTCCCCCTACATTTAACATTAGAAGCTACTCGTTAGCACATGCATTTAATCGAAATTTAAATGACCATGATGGAAGTGCAACATACCTCTCTCCTCCGCGTTGGTATGGAAGGATGATCCTTCAGCCCATGCTGAAGGTGAGTGTTCTGGATGCCTTTGTCTATGGTCTAGGTGCAAGCATCGGCCCCGGCCTGATGCAGTGGGACCCTTGGTCTCAGATTGTGCCTCTGAGTGCCAAACTCTGGCAGGACCTTAGGCCCAACAAGGTCCTCATCTATGTCTCTGAGGATGTCCTCAAGCTTAACCACTCCTCTGAGGGCCCCCCTCCCTCTAACCAGCCTGCGTTGTGAGGTAGCCCCACTAGAAACTGTATGGGACTCAGACGAGACACTGGTTGTCTCAACCAACCATCGTCTTCTAGACCATGTCTCGATAGATATGCCGCTGGCAGGACTAGCATCCTCCTCTCCATGATCAAAACAGCTCTGTAGAACTTGAGCCACCCTACGCACCAGTCGAAGAGGTCTCAACATCGGAAGAATTGCCCCCTAGGACGTCGCATACATGAGGGCCTTCCCCCAATCTCCCCTGGAGCTAGCTTTTTGAGACATAATCTACAAAGCAGCAAGAAATTCAAAGATAAGTGGTAAGCCCATGAGTTAAATGGCAATGCATCCCTCGGGCTCATATTCGTTCAAATTTTTCTAAAATTCCATATTCTACAGTGGGTGCACCGACGACAAGCGTTCCTCAGGCTCACATTCATTCAAAAGTTTTCCAAAAATCTTCATTCTACAATGGGTGCACCGATGACAAGCGTCCCTCAAGCTCACATCCATTCAAAAGAGTTTCCAAACCCCTAATCTACAGTGGGTGCACCGACGACAAGCATCCTCCAGGCTCACCTTCGTTCAGTAGTTTTCCAAAAACCCTCATTCTACAGTGGGTGAATCGACGACAAGCGTCCCTCAGGCTCACATTCATTCAGGGTTTCCAAATCCCTAATCTATAATGGGTGCACCGGCGACAACCGTCCTTTAGGCTTACATTATTCAGAAGTTTTCCAAATCTCTAATCTACAGTGGGTGCACTGATGACAAGCGTCCCTTAAGCTCACATTCGTTCAAAATTTTTCCTATCCTAGAGCTCAAAGGCGCATCCTAAAAATATTCCAACAACAGCTGCAGCAGATCAGGCCAAGCAAGTATAGTCCGGTCTCAGTCCATGTATAGTCACCATAAGCAAATTTAGGGGCAAAAAAAAATTCAAAGTCATGTTCTTTATCCAACACCTCTCATTGCACTCAAGATATTAGATAAATAAGGGGCAGTAGTTGATACCATATTTTGTCTGCCCTCGATTTGCATGCCAGACCCCCGAAAATCCAAAAATATTATTTTCTCCCTACAGGGCCATGAGAACATCTTGAACAACGTGGCACAACCTATTCGGGCACCAGAGCACCTGAAGTGCCATTTTTCGCTAAAATGACCAAAATGCCCCTAGTCAGTCATAAGTTCGACCAAAGGTCAAACAAGGTCCAAAATTTTGCACAACAACATTCTTCATAGTTTACTTCAAACCCGAGCTTCTTCAATAGTTTTAGCAACTTTGACCCGAAGTTGATCTTGGGTGGGCCCAAAAGCCCTAATTTCAATCTGGTTGCCAAAACGGGTTGAGACCAATGCCACTGCGAAGATTATCAAATTCTAATTCCAATGACTATTCATTGGTTGAAATAGGAGTTAGAACGGCTGAGATATCTCGAAAACCAGGATGACGGACTCATCGATGCACCGCGAACTTCTGAGAACCATAACTTTCGATCTGACCATTGGATTTTCAAGATCCACACCTTTTCAGAATTAGGAAGTTAAGATCATTCTAGATGTGTTAGGATCCATTCATTTTAGGGACCTTTAAGGCCGGCGGCCCTCCAAGGGCCATCGCCTCGAAAAGCACACCTAAGGCTATAAATAGCCCCAAGCACCCCAGACTAAAGAAGAGAGACTTTTTTCTAAAATTTGCCTTCTGCCTAGCCTCTCTACATCTATTTTCTCTCTTCCAAACACCCAAAAACACTCCTAAAAAACACATCAAAGCATCTCGATTCTTCTCTCTTCAGCAAAAACACAAGGTATTGTTCTTATACCTGATCTTCTTTTCCTTGGTTCTACACTTTGGCTTTGGGGTTTAGGGGTGTAGATGTAGCTATTTTTGTTATCATCGACACCCCTAACCTCCTAAATCTCTTTCTAGCATTTTTCTTGTTTTCTTAGCTTGAATAACATGATTTATTTCTCTTTTTAGCTTGCTTCTCGCTTTATGTGTGTTCTTTGCTTAGATCCATGTGTTTATGTGCTCTTTGCCATGTTTTATGCTTAGATCTGCATCCTTTCATGCTTATATGTTTAGATCTACATGCTTAGAGTTTTATGCCATGCTTTCCTTTGTTTCTTTCCTCTTTTTGCTTTATTTTGATGTTAGGGTTATATGCTCACATGCTTGATATCATGTCTACGGTTATGTTTTGCTTGGATCTATGTGTTCATGTGCTCTTTGATATGTTTTATGCTTAGATCCGCATCCGTACATGCTTATATACTTGGATTCACGTTCTTCCATGTTTATGTGCTAGCTTTCACATGTTCACACACGTTGCCATGCCTACGCCTAGATGTACATTTTTACATGCTTGCTTGCTCGGATGTAGGTTTTCACAAGGTTATATGTCTAGATCTATGTTTTCACGTGCTTGTGTGCTTAGAACCTTTCCTTTGTGCAAAACCTTGAACCGGCAGTGAGGGGGAAGAATTGAAACTGTTCAAGATCAAAAGGAACATGAGGGCTTTGAGAAGATCTCCAAAGGGAGCAAGAGAGGGCGAAAGTTGATTCTGGCTTCTCGACAACATCATGCTGTTACTCTGTTGAATGGCTAACCACTTATAGCAATTTGGTCGAGTATGTCCTGCTGCACCACAGTGATGACAGAGATGTTGTTTCTTCTCTTTGGACTTTTGAGCATTACTCTTCTTAGTCCTAGGGTTTTTGGTTTCTTTCTTTGCAAGCTTAGGGGGTGCTCCTAATATAGATTTACCCTTGTCTATGTTCTCACTAGCTATCACATTTTTATCATCATTATTCTCAAAATCTATATTATTAGCAGGAGAAACAAAAAAAGTAGTACTAGAAGAAGCAATATTAGGAGAAGAAAAATCATACCCTAAACCGGTTTGATCGGAGGCAGATTTTTGCATGCTGAGCATCTCATCAAGCTATGCACTTGAGGTCCTCTCCAACTAGGCTCTCACTAGGAAGAGTTTTGCCTCAAGCTTCTTGGTCTTCTCAGCCAAGAAATTGTTTTCAAACCTCAATGCTCTAATATTCTGATTTGCTTCATCAAACTTTGTGGAGAGTTGTTCTCGCTCAAGCTCCACATCACTGAGCTTCTTGGTGGCCAACCTATACAGCGTCTCATGTTTTTTTGAGACCTTATACAATTTTTCTTAGGCTGTGTGGATGTTATCTTGCTTATCCATCTTCTTAAATTTTGACTCTACTAAGCTTTCTTCTTCTTCCACACAATCCCTTCAGTAGGATTGACAGCGGTGGTGAAGGCATTCAGGATTTCATCATCCTCATTTTCAGTATCATCCTCAGGTTCGATGTCACTTAAGGTAGCAACAAGTGCCTTGCTTTTGCCAACAGACTTGAGATAAGTGGGGCACTCTTGTTTCATATGATCGAACAGTGTATTGACCGCCATCCCTAGCATCTTTCTTCCCTTTGTCTTGGCTTTTAGACTGTGAAGAACTTGATTGCCTATGGTCCTTGTCGAAGCCCTTTGCATTGGCATTCTTCATGAACTTCTTGAATTGCCGGGTAATGTAGAACTTCATTTTATAATCTTCATCATCAGAAGACTCATCAGTGTCACTACTCTTGGCCTTCAGTTCCATGCTCTTGTTCTTGCTTAACTTCTCGAGCCTAGACAAACCCAACTTATTGGTCTGCAGATTTCCAACAAGTTCTATCAAAGGAATTTTATCGATATCCTTTGATTCCTCAATAGCCATGATCTTGGCATGAAACCTCTCGAGTAGAGATTTGAGCACTTTTATCACAATCTTGGGTGCTGGAATGATTTTCCCAAGATTAAATACTGAGTTCACTATATCCTTTAGCCTGGCATAGAACTCATCAAATGATTCATCCTCCTCTATCTTGATTTCTTCGAAGCTAGTAGTGAGCTTCTGAAGGTTTGAGTTCTTGACAGCCTTGGTTCTTTCATAGGTTTTTGGGAGAATGGTCCACGCCTCCTTTGCGATTTCAGTGGAGGAGATCTTCTTGAACTCCTCATTTGTGACCGCACTGAATAAAGCATGCCACACCTTTTCATCTAAGGACTGTAAGAAAGCTCTCATGTATACTTTCTAGTATGCATAGTTAGTTCCATCAAATAAAGGAGGTACAATAAGGACTGTCCTCTATCCATGACAAACAGTGGTCAATGGATCCCACAGTAAAGATTAAACCTTAATCAGAGTGTGCTCGCTTTAATACCACTTGATAGACCAAAAATGTATTGACCCCTCGTGATAAATTAATTGATTAATTAGCCAAGTTAATTAAGTAATCCAATTAACATGAAAAATGCATGGTAGCACAAACAAATCACCAAATAACTAAATGCAGCAAAAATTAAATTTGACATAGTGATTTATTTATGAATGAGGAAAACCTCTGTGGCAAAAACCCCACTGGGTGATTTTAAGGGAACCACTCCCAAGAATCCACTATTATCAAAACAAGCGGTTACAAGTAAAGGAATCCCAATACCTTATACCAATCTTCATTTGAGCCTTTACCCCAATACCCAATTGGACTTGTTTTGTAGTAACAATCTCTCCGTATATTGCACAACTCCCAATATGTGACTAACCAAAAGATGTGCGGATCCCAGTACGTGACTTGATCACCAACTTGAGAAGGAGGTTGGCTGCAAAGTTCTTCAACACATGAAGATCATGAAGTTGCTCGATCACAAAACCCTATGGTGTACAAACACAGTAGCTTCTTTAAGAACTAGGACAAACTAGGTTTTCGGTCACACTTAAGAATTATGCTATTGTGCAATTGTGCTCTTGGCTTTGCAAACTGATACAACCCTTAAAATAATCCTTGTATATGTTTAAGGTTTTGAGAAAAGAAAGCTCAAACACAGACTCAAAGATTGGATAAAAAATAGTCCAGAAAAACTGTGTTTCATAAACCTCGATAGATAACCATCTATCGAGCTAGCTGTCGAGCTATGGGCTTCAGCAACTTTTAAACCTCAATAGATACTAGCTATCGAGCTTTAAAATCCAGCACTTCATTACTTGATTGTTGGACAAAATTGCATGGCTTCAATACATGGACTTGAACTCTTGTTCCTTGAAGTATTAAACACATCCTAGATCTATCCAAATACAAGTAAAGTGTGTTTTGTCAATGGACTAGCCAATACATTAAATGTTGACATATGTTCCTAACATCCAATCACATATGTCCTAATAGTTAAGACCTGATCTAGACCCTATGGTCTTTGTCATCGCCACGATAGCCTCTCTAGTTCTAGGCTTTGCCATGCTTGGCACCCTCCCACGAGCTTGATCTTGTTTGGTTACATCCGACGTCTATGAGGCCTTGTTCGGGTGAAAATACCTGGGATGCGTCTCCAGATGCCGGGTCACTCTGTGTGTACCCTTCTCCTTTTCCACTCTGTACAATAATATGCTTGCCACGCTTGTTTGTGCCACCTATTGGCTTTCTTTACATCTTTACACGCTTGCTTACATGTTCATGCATGAGTCTTGCTTGCTCGCGTGTCATCCATGGTTCAACACAATGAAGTTATGGACATCCGATCCAAACCTACATTTGTCCCTTGCGGATACCAACTTTTGTTTGCTTTCTTGCTTGTTTGTCGGCTCATATGTTTGATTGCATCTTGCTTTCTATGCTTGTCATGTCTATTGTGCTTATCTGCTTTATGCCTCTTTATTATGCCCTTTGATAAGGCTCTCCGATGCTGAACTACTGGATAATAATGAATAGTCCAACCAAAGAAGGGCTTTCCGTTGCTAAGACCCTTTGTTACTAAATAGATAAATATATCCAACATTAAAAGGAGCTTCTGTTGTTAAGGCCGTCTATGGCTGGAATGATGGATAATAGTGAAAATATCCAGCGATAATAGGGGTTTCTACTTTTAAGGCCTTTTATGGCTATAACGATATATAATAGTAAAGATTTCTAGCAGTAAGAGGGATTTCTGTTGTTAAGGCCCTCTGTGGCTAGAATGACAGATAACAGTGAAGATCTCAAGCAATAAGGGGGGTTTCTGCTGTTAAGACCCTTTGTGGTTAGAATGACAAATAATGGTGAAGATCTCCAGTAGTTTTCGATGCCTTGCGCTGGTTTGACCACCTATCGCGGTGATGTTTGGTGTGCGGCCAAGAGCTCGGGTGTTGTGGAGGAGGGTATACCTTTGGTGTGTGCTTGAAAAGTGAGTCAATTTTAATGGATTTACAAAAAGTAAGTGAAGTTGCCACCAATCATTGGGGTTTTTCTAAGGTGTGATTGGTCACCTGACTCTTTGATTTTATTATCGATTTGAGGCTAAGAAAAATGTATTTTTTCCTAATCTAATACATATGGATAAAAATATTGATTGCTGGGTTCAAAAGTGTGGTGTTAGGCACCCTTCACGTCTGTCCAAGGACAATCCTTGTTTTGGTAAAATCTTAATTTTCAAACATTGACAATTAAAAATCACACTATTGGTAATGCTTTTGGGGCTTTAATCGAGTTGTGTTTGAGGTTTTGTTTCGGAAAGGGTGTGGTCTCGATCAATGCTTCCCTAGTGTGTTTGGAATCGGTGCCAAATTTCCATGACGACAATCAAGCAGCATCTTGCCTTATTTTCGTGGCAAAAATCCAGCAACACTTCACCTCAGGTGCATCGCAGCAATGAAAACACTATTCTAACCATACTTTCACTACAAGAATATGGCAACAGAGGTGCCCCATTTTCACGGCAAAAATCCAGCAAAGTTTCGCGTTTAGTGTGCTATAGCGCACCAGCAAGGTTTCATGCCTGTGTATACGGCGCGTGCCAACATGCCCATGCTAGGATGAGCTAGAGTCCCTCAAAGCATCAAAAATATTGATGCACCATGATGATTGTACACACAATATAGCATGAGTATGCACCTACAACAATTCCCTTGGGCACATACCCACTCTACAAGGTCAAGAGCACTCGTGGCTAGTGAAGGCTACTCATGTACCCATAAGAGTCCATTATACAAAGTGCACAATCACCCATATACAGGCATATATATATACACACACACACACACATACATCACACATAATGCTATCATAAAGAACAGGAAAGTAAAACATACATTGCCAAAATCCTAAGGGTATGATCTGGCAAGGTACAAAAAATGTAAAACAAACATTGTCATACCCAGGGAATGTGGCCAAAGCAAGGTGCAGGAAAACATAAAGGGTACATGGAGAGGGGAACACGAATACAATGCTCTAGAGAAGAGGCTAAGAGAGAGGGACAAATATGTAACCACTAGAGGAGGATAGGCCTCCTAATCTACTAAACATTTCCCTTTATAGGCTTGCATCTTCTTGCTTGCGTCCCTTGCCCTTGTTGGCTGTGCTTAGGAGGTTATGCTCTCGCTCCAAGTGTCCTTGTTCCATGCATGTAAGTGAAATGAAACAAAGAAAGTAGCCAGTAGACAAGCGAAGGAATATACAAAAAGGACACATATCCCATCAGGGACATGCCTGCACCGAAAACTAAGAAACAAGTTCAAAGCTTCCTAAGAAGGGCCAGTTATATAACTCACTTTATGTCATAGTTGATAGCCACATGTGATCCCTTGTTCAAGCTCTTGAAGAAGGATACAAAGATATAATGAATAGATGAGTGTCAAACGGGCCTTTAACTGAATTAACTAGTACTTGTTGAACCCCCTTATTCTGGTTCCCCCAACGAGATATCTATTGATTCTCTACCTAGAGGTACAAGAGACATCCATGAATTGCATGTTATGCCAAATAAATGAACCCAATAAAAAAGAGAAGGCGATTTACTAACTGAGTAAGAAGTTCACCAACTGTGAGATCAATTACATCACCATCAAAAAGACATGTTGCACCCTAGGATGGGCCTCACATAAGTTGTGGCAATACATGCTCTACTTCACCACGCAGTTGATTTCCCACATGGACCACATCAAGTACATCTTTGAAAAGCCTTCCCTCACAGGGAAGATCTCCCATTGGCAGATGTTGCTATTCGAGTTCAATATTGTGTGTGGTAGGAAAGGTGATCAAGGGCTAGGCCATAGCAAATTACCTAGTGGACCGGCCATTGAATGATCTAGATTTCTTAGAATCCCTCTTCCTAGATGAGAATATTTTGGTAACAGAGCCATAACCAAGCAATGTCAAACCATGGCATTGGAAGCTCTATTTTAATGGAGTCGCCAATAAAACTAGAAGTGGAGTGGAAGCAGTTCTAGTATCCCCGAAGGGTCAGCAAATCTCTATTTCAGTCAAGCTGAATTTTGATTACACAAATAGGGTCACAGAGTATGACGTGTGCATAGTAGGCTTAAAAGTCACCTTGGAGTTTGTCGCATACAATATAAGCATCTTTGGAGATTCCTTGTTGGTCATCTGCCAAGTAGAGGGAAAGTGGCACTTAACCAAAAGATATAAGACCATTAGAAGACCATCTAATCCTAAACTTACTAAGCTTCTTTCATGCTCACAACACAACAACAAAACTCCTAAAACTTACTATTCTTCACAATCTGGAATTGGATGGGAAAAAGGGGGTGACTTGACAACTCAATAAGTAACCAAAGTACTAATAAGTTCTATCAAGCAATAGATTTGTAAAGTATAAGATGCGATATGTGTTTTCAAAAGTTATAATATACTATGTGTTTTCAAAATAACTGAAGAAGTTTCATAGTCTTAAAATAATAAGTTGCACACAAATCACATACTTTAATTTTACAAATATATCATAGATGGTTTAGAAAATAGTCAGTTTTCCATATATCAAAAGCTATAACTTACAATAGGTTCCAAAAACAGATAAGCAGTTTTTGTGACTCAAAATAGTTCAGATACTCAAATATTTCCAGTATCACATATGTAGTTTTAAAGACTCAAAATAGTCAAATATTCAAATGTAATTCATATTCTTAACAATCTTATGACTATGGTCACCCTATATCCCTGTGACTGGGCATCAGAGTACCAATGAATAACCCCCATTGGCCGGGTATTAAAGTACCAATGAATAACCCCCATTAGTTTGGGTATCAAAATACCAATAAATAACCTCTATTGGCTGGGTATTAGTGTACCAATGAATATCCCCCAATGGTTTAGGTATCAGAGTACCAATGGATAACCCCCATTGGATGGGTATCAGAGTACCAATGAATAACCCTCATTGGTTCGGGTATCAAAATCAATTCATAGTCAGATTGTTCATAATCATATATATGACATCATAATTTCTAACAAAAATATATCTTATTCAAATACATATATATATATAATCATATATTCAATATTCAAATATATTTGTGATATTTTTTTATTCTTTACTTTAAATCAATATAGCTAGAAAAACAATTAAATTAAATAAATCTTGTATTCAGTGCTCGTATATATTTGTGAAAATTCTTTATTCTTTACATTGAATTAGTATAGTCTAAAACAATTGAACAAAATACATCATATATTCAGTAATCAATACTACAATAGAAATAAAATTGTAACAACTACAAAAAAAATTCCAGTAGTTAAAATGCGCAAAATAAAACCAATTAGGATAAGGTTACTTACTTTACACGCTTATAAGAACTGAGAACTTACCTCTAAAATTTTATCTCCAATTGTACAAAATTTACACCCACAGCTTAAACTGGTAAAGCTTGACCAATCTGGTTTCTTCTTCTTAAACAACTAGAAAATCAAGCTTTTTAAAAAAAAAAAAAAAATTCCACTCAGCCTTCTACCTAGCCTTTTCTAATCTATAAGACTTCCACTTCTAATCTGTAAGACCACAAATGTGCTTTTTTTTGTTTTACGGTGGCTAGGATTTTTACATAAGGTATATATATTGCTAACCCCAATATCAAAATAACTAAGCTGCCCCTATAAAAAAAAATAAAAACTCCCTTTTTTTTTTTTTAACCGAGTATCACACTAGAAGAAGTAGATCAGAAACTCTAATCCTTTTTGGGCTTGAACTGCTATTCGGGCTTAATTAAAATTCTACAAAAATGACTCTTGATCAATCAAGCCTATCGCTCAATCCGTCTAACTAGGCAGATTTTGAATTCTTCTTTTTACAGCTTGTATGATCTTGAATTTTGACTTGAATCACTAAGCAATGTCTAATAATACCTATAGACTCTAGGATCTATATCTAGACAAGTTTGTGTTTACAATTTGCCAATTGTTCTAAACTATTAGAACCTAACAATCTCCCCCTTTGGCAATTTGTGACAAAACTCACATAGAAAGTGAAATGCTTAAATACAAGAACAACCCAAGACAATAAAATGCCCAATTGCATCACAAATCCCAATCTAGGACTCCTAACCTAGAAGTTGCAATAAGAGGAAGAAGGTCTTGATTAGAATGTACCACTCTTTCCTAAAAACACTCCAAAAAACACATCCCCGCATGTGTGGAAAGAATGACATATAAACAATATGAAACACAAATATCAAAAAAAAAAAAAAGTAAACTAACTCTCTCCCTAAGTTAGATCATCAAAAAACTTTTTATTTTCTCCAACTTAGAAAACAATTTCATCTCCCCCTAAAAAAAAACACTTTTAAAAGCCTTTTTATATATATATATATATATATATATGTATATTTCACATTTCATCTATTTCTCCCCTTTTTTGTCACGTATTGACAAAGACAACCCAATCATAAGGTAAACAGAAAAAATACGCAACAAAGGATAAGAAAAAATAGATAATCAAGGAAACAAAAGAATCCAGCTCTATAGAGAATAAAGGCAACTCCCCTTATGAAGAGCAACAACTCCCCCTAAGAACAATAAAGGTTAGAAAAAAACTATTCTCCCCCTATAAAATAGGAAAAATAAAACATGTTTTGGGAAAAACAGTTTTGGGGAAAATTTAGGAGGTGGGTAAAAGCTAAAAGAAACATAAGTTGAGCATACACTTAAAAAAAAAATATTTTCTCTTTCAATAAATGCAAACTTGACACTATGTGACCCGTAAATATATGCATGCAATATGTTTAAGAGAAAATATTTGTACATTGATTATCCATTATATCTCTCGAGAAAAATATTTTCTGCAATTCACACATGAAAATAGCATATACTAAAAAGTACATAACTCAAAAATTAGTTAATCAATTTTTAGGTCAAGTTGAGTACCCAATTTAATGAAGTGTAAATGTTATGTGTGAAAATAATGAGAGATATGACTGCAAAACTGCAAGATGGATAAAGAAAACAATGCAATGCATGTGAAACCTAAACATAAATGATGCATGAAAAAAGAATTTGGTCGAAAATCTAAAAACTGAAAATTTTCCAGTTTCGATCTGGAAGCTCGAAATTGTGTTAAAAACACAAGAGTTTATTAGACCCCAATTTAAAAATTACGACTCGGTTGATTTTACTCAAACTTAAACTAAGTGCGAAATAGAGTAAATGCAAGTGAACAAACAAAACCGCTGCCCTAAGCCATATTCAATAAATCACAGCAATAAAATGAAAGCTAAAAGAGTAGGGAAGAGAGATGCAAACACAAGATAACACGCCGATGTGTTATCGAAGAGAAAATCGGAGAACTCGGCTAAAAACCTCTCTGTCGCCCTCCAAGCAGTAAATCAAACCACTAGATAATAAGTTGGGATTCGATCCATCTTAAGAATATATGTTCCTTCAACACTATATGTGGCTGCCCAACAACTGAGGTTTTGATCGTGACTTAAGATCTCACTTCTGATATATCAAAACAACCTACACTTTATGATCAGGTTCATTATTCTCTCAGGAATAATAGTTGATGTAAATAGAAACTGTGAGATTTATTATTCATTTAACAGTCGTTAGTAGAATAATAAATCTCATAGCAGTCCAATTCAATATGTCTTAACACTTAAAACATATCAACATATCAACTAGAAGTCTCCACTTCCATGATCAAGATAAATCATCTTAGTTGATATGTTATAATTTTCATAGATAAAATGCCCAATTTCATCACTGACTACAAACTAAAATTTTGAGTTTACAAAGAACATGTGTTTATATCTTTTGTGACTAAATCACACACTATGCATCTCATAGACTATACGATAATGTCCAAATATTCATGTTACCATTATTTTAGATAATAATAAAACAACTTTATTAATCACAACATAATGTCATACATAGCATCATTCAATAGGATTTAAAGCACATATCCTAAGAAGTACTCATATGCCGACCTAAAGCCCTGGTGCACTGCCTGCCTCAAATAGGCAATAAAAAATCCATAAGAAATGGACCTTTAATCATAAGCCCCTACGACGGACATCACTCTTCAGACTTAATTATAATATGAACAAAAAGATTTACTCTTTGTCTGAATTAATGAATGAGTTAGTGGTGGCGGAAGGCATCCTTGGTACTTCTAGTGTTGAAGCCAATATGGGTGAAGCTTTTACTTCTCAACCTAAGTCGAAATGCAAAGGTAAGAAAAAGAAGAAGGACTTCACTAAGAAAATGGGTAAACAAATTGCTTTAGGGGTTGCCGACAAAGAAAAGAAAAGCAAAGGAAAGTGTTTCCATTGTGGTGAGAAAGGACATTGGAAGAGGAATTGTCCAATATTCAAGGCTGCCAGAATAAGGGTATGAAAAGTTCCTTTCTTCTTGAAATATGTTTGGTACAGAATCCAACAGATTCCTGGTGTGTGGATTCAGGTTGTACTAATCATATCTGCAATTCTTTGCAGGGGTTCTAGGAGACCAGAAAGTTGAATGAGGGAGAACTGTTTCTTACTTTGGCTGATGGGAGCAGGATTCCGGTTGTAGCTGTTGGAGTGTATAATTTGTGTTTTAAGTCTAGAGTGTTAATATTGGAAGACTGTTTGTTTGTACCTAATGTTCGTAGGAATTTAATTTCTGCAACTTACTTAGGTAAACATGGATATTGTGTTATCCTGAAAGACAATGTTGTAATAAAGAAGGATAAAATGTTTATCTGTTCTGGCAATATTGTGGATGGTCTTTATATTTTAACTCCTGACATGCATGAATTATACAATTCTGAAATAGATAGTAGCTCTCATGTAAAATCATTAAAGAGAAAGTTTCTTCTACTACTAGTGATGCATATCTATGGCACTTGCGTTTGGGTCATATTAATTCAAATAGGATTCAAAGACTAATCAAAGATGGACTTTTACAGCCCATGGACTTTGATGGCTTTCCAGTTTGCGAATCTTGTTTGGAAGGTAAGATGACCAAACGACCTTTTAATGCAAAAGGTAGAAGAGCCCAAGAGTTGCTTGAATTAGTTCATACAGATGTATGTGGTCCTATGTCAACCCAAGCAAAAGGAGGTTATGAGTATTTCATCACTTTTATGGATGATTACTCAAGATATGGTTATGTGTACCTAATGAGACGGAAGTCTGAAGCCTTTGACAAGTTCAAAGAGTTTAGGGCTGAAGTTGAAAATCAATTGGGTAAACGCATAAAGGCCATTCGATCTGATCGAGGTGGCGAATACCTTCTTGGGGATTTCAAGGATTATCTAATTCAGAATGGGATTGTATCCCAATTGACTGCACCTGGAACTCCCCAACAAAATGGTGTAGCAGAAAGAAGGAATAGGACTCTTTTAGAAATGGTTAGGTCCATGATGAGTTACTCAATTTTACCAGTTTCTGTTTGGGGATATGCACTAAAAACTGCTATGCATGTTTTGAATTTAGTTCCATCAAAATCTGTTCCCAACACACCTAAGGAATTGTAGAGTGGGCGCAAGCCTAGTATGAAATATCTTCACATTTGGGGATGTCCAGCACATGTGTTGAAAGGGAAGTCTGATAAGTTGGAAACTAAAACTGAAGTATGCATGTTTTTAGGGTATTCAAAAGAAACCAAGGGTTATTTATTCTATAATCATAAGGATAACAAAGTGTTTGTTAGCACCCATGCCAAATTTTTGGAAGATGATTATATGAATAATTTTAATCCTAGAAGTAAAGTTGTCTTGGCTGAAATGAATGAACCTGTAGTTGAACAACCAATGGATGAAACTAGGGATGATGTGGCTGTATTAGATACACCACAAGATATTACTCATGAGATGTCTAGTACACAGGTGCCTCGTCATAGTGGGAGAATTATTCGACCTCCTATGAGATTTAGAGGTTTGGGAGAAACTTATATAGCTATCTCAGAAGAGGCTGAATCGGATCCCTACACTTATGAAGAGGCAATGAATGATATAGATGCACATCATTGGGTCTTAGCTATGAAATCTGAATTGGATTCTATGTATTCCAATCATGTATGGGATCTTGTAAAGGCGCCTAACGGCATTAAACTTGTTGGTTGCAAATGGGTTTACAAGAGGAAGAGAGGGATAGATGGAAAGGTTGAAACCTTTAAAGCAAGACTAGTGGCGAAAGGGTATACACAAAAAGAAGGCATTGATTATGATGAAACTTTTTCGCCAGTAGCCATGCTTAAGTCTATCAGAATTCTCTTATCCATTGCTGCTCATTATGATTATGAGATTTGGCAAATGGATGTCAAGACTGCATTTCTTAATGGCAATCTTGAAGAAGAAATATACATGATGCAACCAGAAGGATTCATAGCAAAGAACCAAAAGCATATGGTATGCAAGTTGAATAGGTCCATTTATGGACTTAAACAAGCATCTAAGTCATGGAACATCAGATTTGATCAAGCAATCAAGTCATTTGGTTTTGAACAAAATCTTGATGAACCATGTGTGTACAAAAGACATCAAGACAAAGTAGTAATGTTCCTAGTGCTTTATGTTGATGATATTCTACTCATTGGGAATGATGTAGGAGTAATGTAATCGGTTAAAGTTTGGTTGTCTAGCCAATTTGATATGAAGGACTTAGGTGAGGCTAACTTTATTCTAGGGATTAAGCTTTGGCGAGATCGCAAGAATAAGATGTTAGGCTTATCACAAGCTGGATATATAGATAAGGTTCTAGAACGGTTTAGCATGCAAAACTCCAAGAAAGGATTGCTTCCTTTTAGACATGGAGTTCCTCTGTCTGATGACCAACGGCCTAAGACTCAAGAGGAAGAAAATATGATGAGACAAGTTCCTTATGCTTCTGCAGTAGGAAGTCTCATATATGCCATGCTTTGTACTAGACCAGACATTTGTTATTCAGTTGGCATGGTCAGCCGATATCAATCAAATCCAGGACCAAAACATTGGCAAGCTGTAAAGCATATTCTCAAGTATCTTAGGAGAACGAGAAATTATATGCTTGTTTACCATTGTGAGGATTTGATTCCCATTGGCTATACAGATTCAGATTTTCAATCGGATCTAGATTTCAGAAAATCCACTTCAGGATGTGTTTTCACCTTGGGAGGTGGAGCCATAAGTTGGAGGAGTGTTAAGCAATCTTGCATTGCAGACTCCACCATGGAAGCCGAGTACGTTGCTGCTTGTGAAGCAGTAAAGGAGGCTGTTTGGCTCAAGAAATTCCTTTCTGATCTTGGTGTTATAAGAATGGAGCAAGTTCCCATCACATTGTTTTGTGATAATAGTGGAGCTGTTGCCCAATCCAAAGATCCAAGAAATCACAAGAAAGGAAAGCACATTGAGAGGAAGTACCATATCATTCGAGACATTGTTGCTCGTGAAGATGTTGTGGTGGCAAAGATTGAAAGTGCAAATAATCTAGCAGATCTTTTTACCAAAACCTTGCCTCAAAGGACTTTCGAGTCACATTTGGAGGGAATGGGAGTTAGATTAGTGCACAATAGTCTTTAGGGCAAGTGGGAGATTGTTAGGATATATGCCCTTAAATCCTATTGTATGATACTATGTATGACATTATGTATGACTTAATGTTGTGTTTAATAAAGTTGTTTATTTCTTATCTAAAATAATGGTAACATGAATATTTGGACATTATCATATAGTCCATGTGATGCATAGTATATGATTTATGTGATTTAGTCACAGAAGATATAAATCACAAGTTCTTTGTAAACTCAGAATTTATAGTTCGTAGTCGGTGATGAAATTGGGCATTTCATCTGCGAAGACTATAACGTATCAACTAAGATGATTTGTCTTGATCATGGAAGTGGTGACTTCTAGTTGATATGTTGATATGTTTTAAGAGTTAAGACATATTGAACTGGACCGCTGTGAGATTTATTATTCTCCTAACGACTGTCAAATGAATAATAAATCTCACGACTTCTATTTGCATGAACTCTTAATCCTGAGAGAATAATGGACCTAATCATGAGGTGTAGGTTGCTTTGATATATCAGGAGTGAGATCTAAAGTAACGGTCAAAACCTCAGTATGTTGGGCAACCACATTTAGTGTTGATGGAACACATATTCTCAAGATGGAATTCATAGTCTCTTAACGGAGATACAAAATATTCCCTTGAGATAAGTTTAATGGGTTCAGTTATTCAGAGAGTTAGGCCTAACCACTTTGGTAAGAAATTACTAAAGTATATATTTATGAAATTGGATTTCATAAATATATGATGAATAACTTTAAAGGATTAAACCGGGTACTCAAGGATAAGATGTAGTAATTTACAAAGTGACAGTCTATACTTATGACTTTGTATTACTACGAATATTTTATGAAGGGGTTGCGTGTAAAATAAAGTCTTGGGATATAATTTATTAATAAGGCCTAGAGTGTAATTATATTTATATAGTGGTATTAAATATAATTAATGGTAACTTTGGACTTGTCAAGAGTTGACGGAAAAGCCCAAGGCCCATTAGAGCTAGTGTCTTATTGGTCCTTTTTGGTCCCATTCCAAGCCACACATTAAAGCCCAATTGGAAAGGCCCAATAGACCGGCCCAATTAGATAATCAGTTAGTTATAAAGGGAGAAACATACAGAATTTTTTAACGTGATTTTTCGAAAAGAAAAATAAAAGAGTGTGAGACACACTTTCGTTCTCCCTTTGGAAACTGATTGAGAGACCACACATCTTGGGCGTAAAGTGGAATTGAATTTCTCCAAGTGCTTCTAATCTTGTTTTGAATTTCTCCATACCAAGGTACGCTATCTTGTTCTTAAATTCTGAAATTTACAGAGTGCATGTTGTCGATCATGAATGAAATAGATCCTTGTTTGTTGCTTCCGCTGTGTGTTTTGTATGAGATACAAAACCAGATTTTTATCCAACACGTACCAGATTTCCACAGTGAAAATTCGACAAGATGTCACCCTACTTTTGCAGCGAAAATTAGGCATCGCTTGCCTTAGGTAACACAGACTGTAACAATCACACTGGAAGGGGCAAGCAAGTACATATATACATACATCATGCATAATGCAAGCATACAGAGCAGGAAAGTAAATGCCTACATCCTAAGAGCATGGCCTAAAATATAAGTGCAGGAAAATAAACAAAGGTCGCCATACTCCAGCGATGAGGACGAATGGCACACAACATGATATACCTAATACAACCCATCTAATAGAGAAGGGGAGGAGGAAGGAAGGGGTTTTAAAGAGTACAAAACCAAATAGGAGAGGCTAAACTCCTAAATCTACTGAACATTACTGCTTGGCCTAACCACATGCTTGCATTTATGCCCTTTTTGCTTAGGCCTGGGAGACCTCGCCCTAGCTCTAAGCGTCCTCACACCATGTGTGTACATGCAAAGGCAAAGACAAGAAACTAGCGGACGAGCAATGGAAGGAAAAAATGCGAAGAGCATATGAAAAGGCATAAAGCAGATAAGCATGATAGGGATGTCAAGCCAAGGAGCCAGAAAACAAGCAAACAAGCAAAAAGGCAAACGGGCAAGAAAGCAAACAAAAGGTGGTATCCGTGAGGGACAAATTTAGGTTTGGATCGGATGTCCATAGCTTCATTGTCTTGAAGCTTGGACAACACACTAGTAAGCAATACTCATGCATGGACATTTAAGCATGCGTGTAAAGATATACATAAAGCCACCCGGTAGCTTAAACAAGCATGGTAAGCATATCATTGCATGGAGCAAAAAAAGGGAGAGGTATGCCCCAACCAACTGGCATCATGGTGATGCCTCCCAAATGGCTACATCCAAACAAGGCCTCATGGGCATCGGATGTGACCACACAACCACAAACCTGCTGAGGGCATCAAACATGGCAAACTAGAACTAAAGAGGCTAATACAAGTATAAAGCAAAAAAGCAAGCAAGCATAAACATGGAAATATGGTGATCCAAACCCTTTAATGTGGGTCACAGTGTATGGATGATGACAAAGACCACAGGGTCTAAATTGGGTCCTAATTATTAGGCCAAAACAAAAGAAAGAAAAATAAAGCGACGAAGGGCGACAATAGCACATGGCATGACAAACATAGCCTAGTTCTAGGCCACAAACATGGCATGGAGGGCACAAGCACACGGAAGATAGCACAAAACATGTAGAGAACATAGATCCAAGCACACAAGCATGTGAGAACATAGATCTAGACATATAGGCATAGAAACATGCATGTAAATAGAAACTTAACCCATAGACATTGAAGAACATAAGTCCAAGCATATAAGCATGTGAAGCCAAGGATCTAACCATAGAGCATGGAAATAAACACATAAAATACATAGATCCAAGCAAGGCATAGCCAACAACATCATACAAGCATATGAGCACGTAACCCTAACATCAACCTAGAACAAAAGAGGTACAAAGCCTAGGAAAACATGGCATAAAGCCTAAAACATGTAGATCTAAACATATAAACATGTAAGGATGTAGATCTAAGCATGAAACATGGCATAAGGCATAAAAGCAAAGAGAATTAAGCTAGAAACAAAAATAAAGCAAGAAACATGCTAAAGAAAGCAATAAATCATATTATTCAAGCAAAGAGCAAAAAGATTTAGAAGGTTAGGGGTGTGGATGGTAGCTAAAAAGCTTCATCCACACCCCTAAACCCCAAACCCAAAGTGTAGAACCAAGGAAAAGAGGATTGGGTATAAAAACAATACCTTGTGTTTTTGGTGAAGAGAGAAGAATCAAAAAGCTATGATGTATTTTTTTAGGTGTTTTTTGTGTTTGGAAGAGGGGGAAAACGTGTGGAAGAACCAGGCAGAGAGCAAAATTCAGGAAAATGTGTTCGCTTTTGGTCTGAGGGGGTGCCTAAGGCTATTTATAACCCCGGCACAGATTTTGGGGCAACGGCCCTTCAAAGGCCGCCAGCCTAAAACCTCCTCTAATCGAGTTGATCTTAACACCTATGGAAAGATCTTGACTTCCTGTTTCTAAAAAGGTATGGAACTTGAAAATCCAACAGTCGGATCAAAAGTTATGGCTCTTGGAAGTTAGCGGTGCATTGACAGTTTTACCCATGAATAGTCGTTGGTATGAGAATTTGATAATCTTCGTAATGGCATTGGTTTCAACCCGTTCTGGTAGCTGGATCAAACTCAAGGTCTTTGGGCCCACTTGAGATTGACTTCAAGTCAAACTTGGTCAAAGTTGTTAAAAATCTTTAAGAAGATCGGGTTTGATGTAAAACTATTAGGTTGGCGAGGTATCCCTACTTGTAACTGCTTGTTGTGATAATAGTGGAGTTTCGGGAGTGGTGACCTTATCACCTGGTGGGGTTTTTGCCTTAGAAAAATGTTGTTTGGTGGGAGTTTTGACCTTGTTTGACCTTTGGTCAAACCTAGGGTTAACCAAGGGTAATTTGGTCATTTTAGCTGAAAAAGGCATTTCTGGAGCTCCGATGCCCGAATGGGTTACGCCACGTCGTTCTAGATGTTCTTACGGTCCCATGGAGAAAAAAATAATACTTTCAAATTTTTTGGGGTCCGCCACGCAAATCAAAGGCGGATAAATATGGTATCAACAACATATATATATTTCGAACCGATAAACAAAAGGGAAAAGAAGAACATACCTGACCCTTCCATGCCTAAGTAGAAGGATGCCTCTTCAAATCATGCTGCAGATGAGTGTCCTCAATGTTGTCATCAATCTCCCTAGTATAGGCCTCCAATCCAGCCTAGCAAGGTGGAAACCTTGGTCTAAGGCCCCTTTACCAAGGAGCATCAGGGCCCTGCCCAGCTATATCATCGCTCCCTAAGCCTCCTCCCTCCTTTATCTGAGGGAACTTTGGAGAATCACCTCCTAAACCAATGCGGGATTGAGATGAGGCATTGGATGTCTCCACTGAACTTTGGCTCTTGGTGTAAGGTGCTATGTGTATGCCCCGAAGGGGGTGGTGTCATCACCGCCTTGGTCAAAACACCTTTGAAGGGCCTACATAACCTGCACACTAGCTGAGACAATATCCTCATCACTGCTAGACGAGTCTACTTGAGATGGAACTATAGCGGGAGCCTTCTGGCGATCCCCACTGGAACTCACCCGTCAAGACATGATTTACAAAAGCAAATTCAAATTTGATTAGTAAGCCAAAAACATATGGCAATGCAAATAAACAAGTAAGTATGTCTAACCCTACATCCTAACATATACTATGCACGTTCATACCAAAATGTCATGTTTTCTCAAAGTGCCAAAATTTTCAAAATACCTTTCTTGGGATTTAGATTCGACAAAGACCGTTTAATCCTATCACTTTTGCCTCAAAAGAATCAAAATTTTCAAAATACCTCTCTTAGGATTCAAATTTGGCAGCGACCGTTTAATCCTATCTCATGTTTTCTCAAAACACCAAAATTTTCAAAATACCTCTCTTGGGATTCAGATTCAGCAGTGACCGTTTAATCCTACCACTTTTGCCTCAAAAGTATTCAGATTTTCAAAATACCTCTCTTGGGATTCAGATTCAACAATGACCGTTTAATCCTATCTCATGTTTTCTCAAAAATATCAAAATTTTCAAAATACCTCTCTTGGGATTCAAATTCCATAATGACCGCTTAATCCTATCACTTTTGCCTCAAAAGTCTCAAAATTTTTGAAATACCTCTCTTGGGATTCAGAACACCTCTCTTGGGATTCAGATTTGATAACAACCGTTTAATCCTGTCACTTTTTCCTCAAAATATCAAAGTTTTCAAAATTCCTCTCTCAGGATTCAGATTCAGTAATGATCATTTAATCCACTCTCTTTTTATCTCAAAATATCAAGGTTTTCAAAATGCCTCTCTCAAGATTCAAATTCGGCAACAATCGTTTAATCCCATTTCTTTTTATCTCAAAATATCATGGTTTTCGAAATACCTCTCTCAGGATTCAAATTCGGCAACAATCGTTTCATCCTATTTCTCTTTATCTCAAAATATCAAGGTTTTCAAAATACCACTCTCTAGATTCATATTCAGCAACGATTGTTTAATCCTATCTCTTTTTATCTCAAAATTGCAAGGTTTTCAAAATACCTCTCTCAGTATTGCAAGTTTCCAAAATATGCCTTCTGCGAGATACAGATTCAACAGTGACTATTTAGTCTCATCAGGATTCAAATTTGGCAACGACTATTTAGTCTCATCAGGATTCAAATTCAACAAGGACTGTTTAGTCCTGGGCATCCTATGCCTTCTTCGAGATTTAGATTGACCATTTAGTCTCATCAGGATTCAGATTCAACAGCAACCGCTTGGTATCATCAGGATTCAGATTTGGTAATGACCCTTTAGTCCTATGCATCCTATGTATTCTTTGAGATTCAAATTTAGCAGCAACTGTTTGGTGTCATTAGGATTCAGATTTGGTTGCGGTTGTTTAGTCTCATCAAGATTCAGATTTGATAATGACCATTTAGTCTTATGCATCCTATGCACTCTTCGAGATTCATATTCGACAACGACTATTTATTCTCATCAAGATTTAGCTTCAGCAATGACCATTTAGTTCTATGCATCCTATGCACTCTTCGAGATTTAGATTCAACAGCGACCATTTAATCCTATGTTTTCCAAAACTACCCTCACTCAAAATTTCATTGTTTTCACATTTCCAATCTTTCAAAATTTTCCATCTTTATCATGCATAGTTTCTCATATCTACCAAGCTTTTCTCTTAGTTTTCATAGCATCTAACATATGCAAGTTTGCCTAAGCTACATAAACGAACAATTATATTTTCCAACATCATCCTAGCATAAATAATAAAAGTAAATATATATATATATAAGAAAAAATGAAATAAAATTAAATAAGTGCTAGCATGTATTTCCTAGTTGCATTGATACTAACATATTTGCAAAAAAAAATAAAAAATAAAAAAATAAAACGCAGAGTTTTTGCCTAGTAGCAAGGACCAAGCCAAAGGAAAATTTTTCAAACTAGCCGTAGCAGCATAGCCTTGTCAGGTAGGCCTGGTCTCGACCCATGACCAGCGCAATTTCTGCATGCAATTTTGGGGCAACAAAATGCAGAACCATGCTCTTTATCCAACACCTCTTCTTACTATCGAGATGTTAGATAATGAAGGGGCAGTTGTACATACCATATTTTTTCCACCCTTAATTTGCATGCTGGACCCCAAAAATCTCAAAAATATTAACTTTATTCCATGGGGCCACGGAGAAAAATGGATTGACATGGTGCAACCCGTTCGAGTATCGATGCACTCAAAGTGCCATTTTAGATTAAAATGACCAAAATGCCCATAGTTAACCCTAGGTTGACCAAAAGTCAAAGGCAGTAAAAATGAAAAAAAAAAAAACCACATTTTTCATGTTTCTACATCAAACCTGAGCTACTCGGTGATTTTCATCAACTTTGACCAAGTTTGACTTGAGGTTAACTCTTGAGGGCCCCAAAAACCCTAATTTTGATCTAACCATCGAAATGGGTTGAGACCAGTATCATCGCAAAGATTATTGAATTCCCTTTCCAACAACTATTCATGGGTCAAAATCAGAGTTCAAATGACTAAGATATCCTGAAACCATGCAAAATGCATTAGCTTATTTCTCAAGGCCATAACTTTAGATCCAACCGTTGGAATTTCAATTTATTTATTGGAAACTAGACATCTAGATCTTCCTAGGGACACCAAGATCAGCTCAATCAGAGTTCAGGAAGGCGTTCAAATGTGCAGTCGAAGTTAGAACAAAAAAAAAAAAAATCAAGCTGTTAATGTCAACAGATGGACCCAATGGACATTAAAGGGTTGTCGGCCCGACCTGGTGCACCTTAAAGGTGCACTGAGCCTTTGAGAAGTGTGACAGAATTTTATTGAACCACCTAAACCCCTAGAATTGGAAAAAAAAAAAAATTGGATGTTTTGGAGTTGAGTTCTGGGAAGAATCTCTCTCTTTTCTCTACATTTCTCTGCCAAAAACACATCAAAAAACCTTTGATTCCTCTCTTTTCTCAACAATCAAGAGGTAGTGTTCTTGAACTCTTTTTTCTCTCCTTAGTCTTAGGACCTTGGATTTAAGGTTTAAAGGGCGTAAATGTTGTTTTTTAGCTACAATCTACACCCTTTACTTTATCCTTGTTCATAATATGCTTTATCACTTTTCCTAGCAAGCTTTTTGTTTTATCTTGTTTCCAATCAAATTGGATAACTTCCCTAGTGTGTCTCCTTAATTTTTACCATATTTTAATGCTTTGATGATGTTGGTCTAGCCTTCTTAGGGTAGGATATACCTAAATTTTATAGTTTGTTCTTAGATCCATGTGCCTAGATGCCTTTAAGCATGCTCATGCTTAGATCCATGTGTTTTTGTTCTTTCTGCCATGTTCATGCTTAGATCTACTTGTTTATGCATTCCTTGCCATGCTTATGGTCAGATCTATATCTTTGTGTGCTCTATGCCTTGTTCATGTGTCTAGATCTACATGTTGGTCATTATGCCATGTGCTTCTAAAGCCTTTCTATCTCTTGTTATCTCCTTTTTCTTGTGTTTTGGCCCTTTTGGTTGGGTGTTGATCTAGATCTTTTGTTCTAGGCTTGCATTCATACACCTAGGCCTATAGTAAAGGGTTTGGATCATATCCTTTATGCATACCTATGTTTGCTTGCTTGCTTCTATGCTTTATCTCCATGATTGTCTATCAACTTCTAGGCTTTGCCATGCTTTGTACCCTCCGTGGGCTTGTGTGATTGCATCAGTCCCTCTTGTGGCTTCTTTGGATTGCATTTGTCCCTCTTGCGGCTTCTTTGGATATAACTGCTTGTGAGATACACCTCCGTGGTGTTGGTGTGCTTGATACACACCTTCCTTTGCTCCCTGCAATTTTGATGTGCTAGCTTTATGCCACCTGTTTGGCTTTCTTTACTTCTTTGCATTTTTGCACACTTGCCGACATGTTCATGCATGAATTTGTGTGTCGTTCATACTCCAATCTCATGAAACTTAGACACTCAATCCACACCAACATTTGTCCCCTTAGGATACCCTATTTTGTTTGATAGCATGTTTGTTTTCCCTTTTGTGTGCTCAACATGTTTGCCTGCCCCTATTTGGCACCTTTCGATAGCTTATCTTTGCATGTACATGCATAGAGCATAGACATTTGGAGAAAGGGTGCGACCTCCTAAGTGCAAGCAAAATGGGTAATGATGCAAGCAAGAAACCACAAGCCCACAAAGGACAATATTAGTAGATTAGTGGGCCTAGCTCCTCCTGAGTGGTTTTCTCTTTTTCTCTTTCTAGCCTCCTATCTAGAGCATTTATTAGGGTCCCTTCTCTCCTTGTACCCCTTATTTCTCCTGCTTCTTGCTTGGGTCGTGTTACTTGAGTATGGCAATGTTTATTTTACATATCCAATACCTTGCTAGGCCATTCCCTTGGAACGTTGGCAACGTTAGGTTTACTTTCTTGCCTTGTGTGATAGCATTATGCATGATGTATGTATGTATGTATGTATATATGTATATGCTTGCATGTGTGTGGGTGATCGTGCACTTTGTATGATGGACTCTCGTGGCTATGTGAGCAACCCTCTCTAGCCATGAATGCCCTTGACTATGTGGCATGAGTATGTGCTCAAGGTACTTGCTGTTGGTGCATATTCATGACATACTGTGTGCATAATCACCATGGTGAGACCGTCTTGATCTGTTTCACCAAGTGGGTTTTCCCATGTATGCATCATGTATCAACATGTTTTAATGCTTTGAGGAGCCTTGGCTCGTCCTAGCACGAGCATGTTGGCACGCACTATATACATAAGCATGAATTCCTGCTGGTGCGCCATAGCACACCCAACGCGAAACACTGCCGAATTTTCACAGTGAAAATGGGTCATTCCCATTGCTGCATTCTCACATCAAAAGCTTGGTGAGAATAGAGTTTGGCATGCTATGATGCATCTGAGGCAAAGCACTGCATGATTTCCGCCACAAAAATAAGGCAAAATGCTGCCAGATTTTCAACGTGGAAATTGGCAAACGTTTTCAAACACAATTGGAAAGCATTGATCAAGAACACATGCTTTCTGAATCCAAACCTCAAAACCCAATTCACTTAAAACCCTGAGAGCTAATGCCAATAGCTTGTTTTCAACTACCATTGTCCAAAATTATGATTTTACCAAAACAAAGGACTATCTACCAATAGGGTTTGTGGATGTGTTTGGATATGTTTGGGAGAGAAATTAAAGGGGAAAAAAAGTGGATTTGCCTAGAAAACTGCCCAAAATCTTTCTTTCTTTCTTTCTTTCTCTCGCTCTCTCTCTCTTTTTTTTTTTTTTTTTTTCAAAATTAGGGGTTCTTATCCTTCGGCTTTAAGTGGCCATCTTTGCTAACATCAGTAATTTTGACTTTTTCTGGTCTAGTTTTAGATGCGTATTTAAACGTCTTTCTTGACTCGAATCAAGCTGATCCTGGTGTCCCTTGATAGATCTAGATATCTAGTTTCCAAAACACTAAAGAAATTGGAAATTTGATGGTTGGTTGGACCAAAAGTTATGTCCTCAAGAAGCATGCCAATGTACTTTACACGGATTTTTGGATATCTCAACTATTTTAACTCCAATTTTAGCCTATGAATTGTCATTGGAAATGGAATTTGATAATCAATCTTCGCAATGGCACTGGTCCCAACCTGTTTTGACAATTGGATCAAAATTAGGGTTTCTGGTGCCCTTGGGAGTCAACGTCGAATCGAACTTGACAAAAATCTTTGCATGCCTCAGGTTTGATGTAAAAGCATGAAAAATGTTGTTTTTGGAAGACTTTGACCTCCTTTGACTTCTGGTCAACTCAAGGTTAACTAGGGGCATTTCGATCAATTTGACTTGAAATGGCGCTTTGAGGGCTCTGATGCCCAAACAGCTTATGCCATGTCATTCCATATGTTTTCACAGCCCCATTGAAGAAAGTTAATATTTTTTGAGATTTTTGGGGTCCAACATGCAAATCAATGGCGGAAAAAATACGATATCAATAAATGACTTCACCATGACCGTTCTCTTCATGGGGAATAGATATTATTGGGAAGATCCACCCAACAGCATCAAATGGTCATGAATTCATACTGGTGGGAATTGATTACTTCACTAAGTAGGTTGAAGCTACCTCGTACAAGGTCTTGAACTCAAAGAAAGTTTCCCAGTTCATTCAGACTAATATCATTTGTATATGGGGTACCATATGAGATAATCTTAGATAATGGGCTGCATTTGAAAGGAGAATCGGAGAAGTTACTTTGAGAGTTTAATATTTAGCGCCACAAATCATTACCTTTTTAACCTCAGACAAATGGAGTTGAGGCTGCAAACAAGAATATAGGGCAGATTTTGGAGAAGAACTACAAGGATTGGCATTTATAGTTACCGTATACACTTTGGGCCTTCCCAATGAGATGGGCATCTGTTCATTGAGAACAATATTAGAGAGTAAAATCCAGGAGGCGAATTGGTTGCAGAGTAGGTATGATCAGTTATGCATGATGAATGAGAAGAGGCTTAAAGCCTTACATTACATCCAAGGTTACCAGAAGAGACTCAGAAAAACTTTTGACAAGAAAGTAAAAGCCAAGGATTTGAAGACAGTAGAATTAGTATTAAAGGAGATTCAAGCCCCAATCTAAGAAATGAATGCGATGTTTAAGAATAATTGGGCAGGTCCGTATATTATCAAGTAGATATATTTCAAAGGAGCAATAAGGTTGACAGACTTTTGCTGAGCCAACCAATATGGATCAACTAAAGAAATACCACGTCTAAGGTGGTTGTAAATTATTTTGTTTTCCTTTCTTAGATTTGTTCTAAAAAATTAAAAATAATAATAAAAATAAAATAAACTAGCCTACTAGGTTGAAAACCAGAATGGGCAACCTAAGCAAAAATTAAGGCTTAAAAAAAAAAAACAAAAGAAAAAGGTAAATAGAAAACCCGAAAAGGTAGCCTACGGAAAAGGAGAGGAAAAAAGAAAGTGAGAGAGCCTGCTAGGTTGGAAACCTGAAAGGGCGACTTAGACAAAAATTAAGGCAAATAAAGTGAACTACGTGATGACCTGATCCTTCTGTAAACGAGGTAGATAGGCAACCATATATTAGTCCAGTCACAACTTACCCAACCCTACCATTCACCCATCAAGCATTTGAGAAAATTAATTAAAAAAGAAAAAACTTTTGCAGAATTAAACCATTTCATTCCATCAACACAAACATAAACCCTAAACACACACCTAAACCTTAAACAAGACACAAACCCTAGACAAAACCATGAAACTGAAAGTCTTTCATAATTCTCAAAGCTAAAAGTTTCAAACTAAATTCCTAAATAAACATGTTCAATGTCAAAATAAAAGAATCAAGCCTTCCTAAGTTTCTTTTTCTTTGACTGGTCACTTGTTCCATCAGTAGCAACCAACCTACCATCTCTATCTCTTCTCATAAAGTCATAGTCACCATCCTCTTGTTTGTCCTTGCAATTCCCAAGAAATATTTCTTGCATTGAAACCATGCTAGTTTCCCTATTCACAATCCTATCCACCAGCCAGTTAGAATATTCCACGGTCATCCTATGAAAGTGAACTTTAACAAAGGATTGATCTACTCAGTTAGCCATGTTAAAGCCTAACAACATGTTCCTTACAAAAGCAAGAGTTGTGTCCATAGGAATAAAAGGTTTTCTTCCTCTACCACTAGGCATTCCTTGCTTATACTACATTTCCCTTAAAAGTCTTTCAGCCTTGTAGAAAGTGGCCCTCCTTATGCCAACCAAGAAGATATGTTTTGATCCTAGAGATCACAATAGAGGAGGTGGAAACTTCCACCAATAAAAGTTCCAACGAAGTAAAAGGTTGTATTTCTTTTCTAAAGACTTGACCCAATCCTTTTTAGTCTGGCACTTGGTCTTAAGGACAGCCTTGGTGGGGAAATTATTAAAACCATAATTAGAAATAGTGTAGCTATCATGATTAGTCTCACCATCCACCATATTTACAAAGTCAGAGGGCTCCCACGAAATTGTTGTGATCCTCCACCAAGAAATATAGAGTCCAACCCTAAAAAAGCTTCAGTCAAGATCAGAGAAGTTGGATTATCATCGTCTCTAATTAACCTATGACTCTTATGGCTTGAGCATCCATGAAATCAGGCCTTTTGGAGTAAATCAAGAACTCTCCCATGAATCAAAGAGCTACAGCAAAGGTTTTTTGCATGTCATCAGACATACCATGAGTACGTCAATGAATAAGCCTTGTAACAATTGTGTGAAGATTCACCAAATGGCCTTCGATCATGCTATTGGTAATTGAAACAAAAAGACCTAGTGCATCAAATAAAGTTTCCTTATGCTTAGGATCACAAGAAACTGCTATAGATTTCTTTACCAAACTGGTAACCAACGATGGCAGAAATTCTTCAATAGTTGGACATAGTTTAGTAGTACTAATCTGAAAGACATGATCTTCAGTGTCCCAGAACTTTACGGTGGCACGGAGAAATTTCTAGTTGATCTTGATATACCTTAGAGAATTGATCCTTTCTAATTTGAAGGTAGTGAAATTGGTCTTGGTAGCAAAATCAAAGCTACAAACTCATCTATTGATATCATGGGCAATTGAATGAAAAAGATGTTGATTGCCAGCCATTGATAGTTCTTGTGTATGGTAGCTTTCACTTGATTGTTTTGATGCAAATATTTTTGTAGATTTGATGCTAGGATAGGGTTTATATATATCTATATATATATATATATATATCCAATCTTGTTTAAACAAGTCAAGAGAGTTTGAAGTTAACTAGGAAAGTGTTTCACTATCCAAAATGGATTAATTTTTTTTTAAAACCCGAAAACGTGTCGAAAAACACGAAACTTGGACCGAAATTGGGTGTTGCAATTGGCACTCCAGGAGTGCTGATTGGCACTCAGTCCATGTATGCACAATTTTCACTTATTTTGCGTTTTTGGCACATATTTTGTCTATTTTTGCTCCGTTTTCACTCCAATAAAGGCCATCTTGCAATGAAAATTCTCAAAAATCACATTAATTATCAAACTAGGGGCATTCGGCCATGCCTCATTCATTTTTCAACAAAAAAAAAAAAAATTATCATCACCATCATCATTTGTTTTTTTTTTTTTTTAAATGAATCAAATAAGATTTTTTTTTTTTAAATTATACATCCTATTTCCAAACTAGGAGCATTCAACTATGTCTCATTCAACTAAAAATAATCTTGTCAAGATTGGTTAGATAAATTCAAATTGTTGCACTGCAAAGCTTCATCAGGTGAATTCTAAACATGTTTCATCTAAATTCTAGTGTTTAAAATCAGTACAAATTATTTGACTAAGGGATATTTTGTTTCTTGCAAGAAAATAAAAATACAAGTCATGCGTCATTTGACTTCGAGTTCGCTAGCAGGAAGATCTTCTAGGCCCACATCTAGAAGAACCACACTTTATGTTCCCTTGTTGCGCTTGATCAGTAGAAGGTTGAGGTTCTTGTCGCCTATCCTGAAAGTCAAAATTCTAGATTCTTTCTTCCAAAGCCCGTGTGTTAGCCTTAGTACTTTCCATCCAATTATTTTGAAAAACATCATTGAAGACATATGTTAAGTCCATTGCTATGAATCTCAAGCAAAAGTAAATAGGGGAGATCATCTCCTACCCAGTTCACTTCATTGAGCACATATTAAGAGGATTAGGTGCGTGCAACCTGCTACAAGCCTCCAATCATCCACATGGTTTCCTTCACAAGGTCGATGCCAACCTAGAACATAAGACTCCAAATTCAAAAACAGCCAAGCAAACAAAGAGCATGAGATAAAAGGCCAAAGGTTTACAAATATACTGGCTGCTCCAAGCAGGATTTGAAGTATATTTTGACCAATCTAAATCCATAAAGTTGTAAGACCCATCAAAATTCATTATCTCATATTGCCATGTTAGAAAATTGGGATATGTCTCTACAAAAGAAGTAGGAGGATAGCCAACATTGCTAGGAGGTGGACTCCTATCTCCATGGGACGAAGCCTAAAGATGCAAAATTCAGACACTTTCACAAATGACAAAATGGCAAGATGATGCAGACTATGATGCAAATTAATGTGGAAAGAGAAGAAACTCACTAGAGCTCTTGAGGCATCAACTAAGCTACCTTTCAAATAAGGCTTAATGAACTCGAGATAGTCCCCCGTGTCGACACCTCATTTTGTACTCCTTATAACTTGGGCCCCCATTCCTCAATGATGCTCAAACTCTGAGGCCCAAGGCCAATTTAGTACCCAATCAGATATCAAATTGACTTAAGGAGTGTTAAAATGGAAAATATAACCTTTTAATGAGTAAAAATCTATTTTTGAAAAAAAAAAATGACCAAAGTGGCCCTTGGCCCACGTGCGTGGGCAATGGCCTGTGTACGTGGGCCAAGGCATGTGTACACAGGCATTCTCCTGTGTACATGATAATAGTTTAATTTTTTATATTTATATCATTATTAGAAAGCATTATCATACTTATTTTGAGTTAATTCATGCATTTATAATTGGTTTTGTAATTATGCTAAATAATCAATTTTGTGATTAACTGAACTTTAATGCGTAAATTTGTCTTTTGTAAGATAATGAAATTAAGACTTTACTTTTACAAGGGCCATGATGAAGCCAAAGAAGGCCAACACAATTAAATTCAAGTCCAATAGTAGCAAGGAATCAAAGGAAATTTGCACCAAATCCAAGTCCAATTCAGATTGGGATTCCAATCTGTGCATAAGTTAATATTTGGAGCATAACTTTTAGATTAGATGTCCAATCAAGAGGATTCAAGCTGCGATAGAAAGCTAAATTAAAGGGCTACAATTTTTTAGTTTACCAAAAGTCCGAATTCGGAAGTTAAATGGGCCAAAAATGTCAGTTAAGTGAAGTCTAAAAGCCTTGCTATAAGGCTCGCTAAGGCAAGGAGTGAAACCCAACTGTTTATTGGTATGCTCTTAAAAATTATTTATTCATTTCAATGCTTATGTTTTTATGTTTTTGATTATTTTGCACATCTAGTAAAGTGTTTATTTCTGTATAACCTTTTGATTTATTGTAGACTTCGGGCACTAAAATGCTTAGTATTCCCTACGAACTAATTCACTAGTTTTATTTTGCCTAAAATAAATCAATTTCATAAAACTACCTTAGACAATTAATTCTTGAGTTTTTATTGTAAAATCATCTGACTAAGATTATCCTTCATATGAATTTTAGTTGAGTTACAAAATAAATATTGTTAAGACTACCAATAGATGTGTTGTATGTGGATCCCTAAACCTTAGCACCTGAATATATTATTATTTTCTCTCAATTTAAATTACCTTTACTAAACCATCAAAATACTCTTCAATTAAACTTTGCTAATCAATTCCCTTTTCCCTATGGATTTGACCTTAGACTTACCGAGTTATTACTTCATTACAATCCTGCACTTGGAAGCATTATTTAAGTCGCAACAGGTTTTTGGTGCCGTTGCCGGGAAGGAGGTGATTAGAGAAGCGTTCCACTTCATTTGGAGAGGCTTTTGGCATTAAATTTCTTCACATATGTGGTAATATCTCTCTGGCTCTTTTATTTTTAAGTAGTTTAGTTTTCCTTTAGAGTTGTTCTTTTTATTTTATTTTTTTACTTCTTTTTCTTTATAAAGGTATTTTTTTTGTTTTCTTTTTCTTTATTGCTTTACTATTAATTGCTTGTTTGGTGTCGTGATAGTGATAATCTCCTGGTTAGAATTGAGTATAATAATTTGTTTGGCAATTTATCTGATTCTTTCACACATTCTCACACACATGATATCATGGTGGACTTAGAGAGTAATCATGGTGATGAGAATAATTTAAATAATAAAAACTTCCATGCTCACCAACCCACTTGAACTCTCAGGGATTATTTGCAACCTACTAAGAGTAGTGCACCATCATGCATCATTTTTCCAACTAATGCAAATAATTTTAATTTTAACCCCAATATCATTTCATTACTTCCTAAATTTCATGGCTTAGATTATGAAAATCCTTACCTACACTTTAAGAAATTTGAGGAGGTGTGTTCTACCTTCCATGATCAATCATGTAATAAAGAGACCATTAGGTTGAAGTTGTTCCATTTTTATCAATGTTGGGAAAGATTTAAAGATTTGATTAATGCTTGTCCACATTGTGGCTATGAAACTTGGCATGTAATTAGTTTTTTCTATAAAAGTTTAACTCCAAAGATGTGCCAATTTGTAGAGATGATGATGAGCAATGGAGAGTTTTTGAATAAAGATCCTGATGAGGCTTTTGATTATTTTGATCTCATAACTCTCATGCCCAATCTTGGGATACCACTGATACCTCAGATAGGTCTAGAGCATCCACAAACCCCTCTAGGGGTGGTAAGTGCTAACTTAGGAAAGATGATGACCTTAGTGCTAGGGTGGCTAGTCTAACTAGGAAGCTTGAAGCCATGGAATTAAGGAAGGTCAATGGAATCAATACCATGCCTAAAATTAATGAAGTTTGTAGAATTTGTGAGACCATGGAACACCCTACCAATGAATGCCCTACAATTCCAGCTTTTAAAGAGGTGTTGCATGATCAAGCAAATGCTATGAACATGGTGAAAAAATCATACCCTTCCCCGTATTCAGAGACATACAATTCAAGGTGGAGGAAACACCCAAATTTTAATTGGAGGAATAATAATGTGGTTGCACCTCCTACACATGGTTCTTTAAATTTGGTTCCCTATAATCCCCCACCAAAGAAGAGTCTTGAGGACACTTTGCAACAATTCATGCAAACTTAATCCACAATTAATAATCAAAACTCACAAGCCACAAATGACATAAGAAGCACTCTCACTAAATTGACCAAGTCCAGGATGAGCACAATAGAAAAGGGTAAGTTTCCATCTCAACCATAAACAAACCCCCAAGGTCAATTTTATGTTGATGACTGTAGTTCCTTTGAAAATAAAGTGAGTCAAGCTAAATCAATAACTACTCTTCGTAGGGGAAAAATCATTGAAAAATATATTTCTAAAAGCAATATATAAGATGAATCTTTCACAATAAAGAGTAGTGATGAAGTCCTTGAACCAAAATTTATTGAAATTGAAAGGTGTTTTATCCCTGCTCCCTTTCCCCAAAGGTTGATTCCACCTCAAAAAGTGAATCAAAATTTTGAAATCCTTGAAGTGCTTAAGCAAGTTTAAATGAATATTCTCTTTTGGATGCCATAAAGAAAATTCCATCATATGCTAAATTTTTGAAAGATTTGTGTACTATTAAGCGTAAGCATAATGTACATAAGAAGACATTTTTGACTGAACAAGTTAGTGCAATCAAGTAAAACAATAGACCTCCAAAGTTTAAAGATCCAGGTTGTCCCACTACTTAATTAGGTCTAGGCAAGTTAAAACTAGAGAAAGCTTTGCTTGATCTTGGGCAAGTGTGAATCTTTTGCCATATTCAGTGTATGAGCAATTAGGTCTAGGCAAGTTAAAACCCACTTCCATAATTTTACAACTTGTCGATCCATCTATAATTGTTCCAAAAGGTGTTTTTGAGGATGTTTTGGTTCAAGTGAACAAATTTTATATTCCTCTTGACTTTATTATTTTGGATATGCATTTTGTTTCCGTGATTTTAGAACATCCATTTCTTGCAACTTCTAATGCATTGACAAATTGTAGAAGTGGGGTCTTAAAATTATCTTTTGGCAATATGACCCTTGAGCTTAATATTTCTTGTTAGCAAACTAGGGATGAAGAGGATGTGCATGAAGTTAACTTAATTGAAACAATTGTTCAAGACCAAACATTAGAAACTTTTTAGTCAATTCATGTGATTTTAACTTTGATGAGAATTCTGAAATTGCATACATTCACTGTCTCTTGGAATCTGCACAAGAATTGGAAGTGAGCAATTGCAAATTGAAATATGAGGACTTGCCACCTTGTGAGATAAAGTTGCTGCCATCTAGTAAGCAAGTACCTAAATGGGAGTTGATGCCCTGGACAAATGATCTCAAGTATGCTTTTCTAGGAACTGATGAGACTTTTCCTATGGCAATATCTTCTAAACTTGACTCCCTGGAAGAATGTAAGTTATTAAATGTTTAGAGTAAACATAAGGGTGTCATAGGAAGGAACATGGCTAACATAAGTTGACTTAAAATTATGCATGACATGATGTATGACTTAATATTGTGATTGATAAAGTTGTTTTATTATTATTTAAAATAATGGTAACATGAATATTTGGACACTATCATAGAGTCCATGAGATGTATAGTATGTGATTTGTGTGATTTAGTCACAGAAGATATAAGTCACAAGTTCTTTGTAAACTCAGAATTTATAGTTCGTAGTCGGTGATGAAATTGGGCATTTCATGAAAGAGGAGGCTTCTAGTTAATATGTTGATATATTTTAAGAGTTAAGACATATTGAACTGGACCATTGTGAGATTTATTATTCTCCTAACGACTGTCAAATGAATAATAAATCTCACGACTTCTATTTACATGAACTCTTAATCCTGAGAAAATAATAGACCTGATCATGAGGTGCAGGTTGCTTTGATATATCAAGAGTGAGATTAGAGTAACGGTCAAAACCTCAATATGTTGAGCAGCCACATTTAGTGTTGATAGAACATATATTCTCAATATGGAATTCATAATCTCTTAACAGAGATATAAAATATTCCCTTAAGATAAGTTTAATGGGTTTGGTTATTCAGAGTGTTAGGCCTAACCACTCGTGTAAGGAGATACTAAGGTATATATTTATGAAATTGGATTTCATAAATATATGATGAATAATTTAAAAGGTTAAACCAGGTACTCAAGGATTAAGATGTAGTAATTTTCAAAGTGGCAGTCTATATTCATGACTTTGTATTATTACGAATATTTTATGAAGGGATTGCATCTATAATAAAGTCTTGGGATATAATTTATTAATAAGGCCTAGAGTGCGATTTTATTTATATAGTGGTATCAAATATAATTAATGGTAATTTTGGATTTGGCAAGAGTTAATAGAAAAACTCAAGACCCATTGGAGATAGTGTCTTATTATTCCCTTTTGGTCTCACTCCAAGCCACAAACTAAAGTCCAATTGGAAAGGACCAATAGGAAAAACCAATTAGATAATCAGTTAGTTAAAAAGAGAGAAACATACAAAATTTTTTTTTTTAGGAAAAGAATAAGAGAGAGACATCATTGTGAAATGGTATGTATGTGTGAGTGAAGCCACACTTCTTGGGCGTAAAGTGGAATTGGAGTGAAGATTAAAAGTGTTCCCGAGTACTTCTGTTTTTGGTTTTGAATTTCACCGCATCAAGGTACGCTTTCTTGTTCTTTAATTCTGAAATTTGTGTAGTACATGTTAACAATTGCAAATGAAGTAGATCTATTAATTTCTTGCTGTGTATGTTTTGTATGCGATACAAATACGTATTTTTCCTACAAAAGGACTTAGTCCATTAGTTTATACTCAAAGGATTTATTTAAAGGACAATAAGAAATCATCTAGGGAGACTAAACAGATTTTGGAAAAGACGGTTAACCCAAACTATAAAGATTGGTCTTTGAGATTGAATGATGCACTATGGGCCTACCGCATTGCCTATAAAAATATTCTTGGTATGTCTCCCTATAGACTTTTTTATGGTAAAGCTTGTCACTTGCCTGTGGAAATGGAACATAAATCATTGGGAAATAAAGGTGTTTAACTTTAACTTAAACAAGGCTAGTTCATTGAGAAAATTACAATTAAATGAGGTGGAAAAAATTACGCATGATACATATGAGAATTTTAGGATTTCTAAAGAAAGAATGAAGGTTTTTCATGACAAACAAATTTTAAGGAAATCTTTTGAACCATCTTAACAAGTTCTTTTGTATAATTTTAGGCTACATTTGTTCCCTCACAAGAGGAGGAATCCATTAATTTGGAGGATCCCATTTATTAGGACTAGCATTAGTGTTTGTGTCGGAGTTCAGATTGTGTTTTTTTTTTTTTTTTTTCTTTTTATTATTTTTGTTCTAACCCCTTTTGTAGTTGTTAAATTTTTTTTTTTTTTTTTTTTCATTTATGTTCATATTCAAGGTACTCTCTGTAATCTCTACTCTTTATTGTTTTTCCTTGTTATCATTGAGGGCAATGTAAGTTTTAGGTTAGGGGGAGGAACTAGAGATGATTTGCATTTGGTTTTATTTTATGTTAAAAAAAAAAATTTTGGGTTTTTTTTAGTGATTTTTGTTTTTGTTTTTAGTCCAATTTACAAAAGAAAAAAAAAGTGTTGCTTTAGCAAGAGTTTTGAGTCAAAGTTCTTTATGCTACTTCTATCTAAAGTTTTGATAAACTATTATGCACATGCACTTTAGCCACATGAACATGTTTCTTGGTTGAGAGATAGAGATGACTCTTGATAGGCCAAAAATGCATAATAGATTGACCCCTTTGGCAAATTAATTAATTAATTATCCAAGTTAATTAATTAAGTCAATTTAACATGCAATAGCGTGGTAGCACAAACAAATCACCAACTAAACTAAATGCAACGGAAATTAAATTTGACACAGGAGATTTGTTTACAAATGGGAAAAACCACCAAGCAAAACTCCACCGGGTGAATTTAAGGTAACCATTCCCAAGAATCAACTATTATCAATAATAAGCAGTTACAACTAAAAGGAATCCCAGTACCCAATACCAATCTACAATTGAACTCTTACTCCAATACCCAATTGGACTTGTATCGTAGCGGCAATCTCTCCGTTCAATGCACGAATCCCAATACGTGGCTAACCAATGATGCATGAATCCCAATACGTGACTAACACACCAACTCGAGGAAAATCCTGGCTACAAAGTTCTTCAGGTCATCCAACAATGAATATCAAGAAGCTCCTTGGTAGTAAAGACACAACATCTTCTAGAGAGAATATGATGAACTTTGGCAATCCGTAACAAAACCACAACAAAACAAATGAATAATGAGAGAAGTCTTAAATCACTAAACTCATAATTACTTGTTGAATTATAAAGAAAATCTAACCCTAACACAAACTCTTGAAAAACTTTGCAAGAAGTGACTTCATGGCATGGTAGACTTTCACAACATGTCTTTCTGAAACACTTAAACAAAGCTCTTCAAGGCATCATGTGTGAAACCGAAATAAAGATTGCATACATAAAGAAACATTTGTTTAAAGAGAGAAAAGAAACAACACATGTAGAGATAGGCATAGAAACATACATCATCATCATATATATGTGAAAAATAAAGTACAGTGTATGTCATAAATGGTCACAAGACCGGTATACATGAGGCTAAAAGAAAGAAAATAAAATACATATGAACCTCACCACAACCCTAAAAACAATGTACACACTCCCCCTAACAAAAATGACCTGTACTAACTCTCCCCCTAAATACAAGACTACTCTCATCCCAAAACTACTCCCCCCTTTTGTCATGAATGACGAAGGGAAAATCACTAAGAGGTCGCCAACTTGCCATCATTGGAAGAGCTAGCATCACCATCCTCATCCATCGAAGCCTCTAGAGAAGGAGATGGAGAAGCAGCAAAACCACCAAGGCGAGCCTGTCGACCTACTATACGACCAATGCGAGGGTTCATCTGACACACCTCATTGGTGAGAGAGTCAAGACGAGCATCCACACGTTGAATTTGCACCATGATGGCCTCTAGGGTCATACCAACGGCAGAAGAAGAAGGAATAGAGGTGGAAGGAGCCGAGAATGAGGGTGGAATAATAGAAGTAGCAGGATCATTTGTCTCCATCCGTGGCCACTTCGGTCGAAGTTGGGCCTCACTTTGCCAAACAGATTTGGCACTTATGGCACCCATGGTGATGAAATAAGGAGAGTTAGGAATGGGAATGGAGAAGTGTCGGAGGATACACATGATAGCCAAAGGGAAAATTAGCTTATCACATGTAACCGTATCTAGATAAACATCGACGATAGAAGTGTTAAAGTGAGAAGTCTATAGAGAGGTCCTCAAGAAAAGACAAAAGAAAAGGAGTACGAGGCTCAGTGATAGAGTTATAGTGAGACAATAGAGTAAGAGTAAATGTCATCACCATGTGAAGGAACCTTGGGTCTTTTGCAAAGCCCAAGCATGGGGTGTTTAGATTACCAACCCATGTGGATGGTGTCTCACAGAAGTGAGATAGAAGCTCGTCTCTAGATACAATCTGAAGATGCTCACAATTGGGGTACTCAGGATGCGCTACCCTTGCAACATGTAGTACCTCAGATATAAGATCCGAGATAATTAAGATACGTGTACCTTTGAATATCGTGGCAAACTGAGGTACAGAGGTATTGATACCGTGTATATTGGAGTAAAACTCCTGTATAAACACGATGGGACACCCCAAAGGACTCTCAAGAAGAGATTCCCAGCCCTGAGTCTGAATGACAATGGGGAGAGGAGTGTTGGCAAAATTCAACAGGATAACATGGCACTTCGAATGAACGCCATATTTCTGACAGTTCTCCAAGAAGTCCTTCCAAGCCTTCTCAACATGGAACCAAACATGGAGAAGAGGGATAGGATCAAGAGAAGAAGAACCAGAACCTTGATGAGGATTCCTTCTCGAAGTGGATTTACGCGATAACAAAGAAAGTAAAAGAAAAGAAAAGACGTATGTATGAAAAATTCATGAACATGTGACGTGAAAAATTTAAAAACATCATGGGTAAAACCCAATCCAAACCTACCATCACACAATCAACAGTAATCAAACACACATATAAAATGCATGAAATATTGTTAAAATACAGTGAGAATGCAATGCATGTGCATATAACATCAAATCAACAACACCTAACCCAACAATTTCACAAAAATATCAAAAACCCCAAAAATTTTCAAAAACCCCAAAACCTAGGTCTAAAATGCATGAATACATGTACAATGAGGGTTTAAGGACACATACCAAGTGATTGAGGCTTGATCTAGGTTGAAAATCACGTGGGTAGAGGGATTTAAGTGATAAGAGAGTGTTTAGGGTGAGAGAAAAGTAATTCTGTCAAGAGAGAATGAGAAAAGTGAGATTAGATATCGCGCTCAGCCTATATATAGAAATCACATCTCAATGGATCGAAGTTTTTGTCAAGGATCTGTTGAGCACTAAATCCCAATAAAAATGAATCTGACGAGGTGCTGTTAAGGACCTGTCAACGGCAAAACAAGAAGCTAGATGGATTGATAATCTGTCGAGAATCTATCAAGCAGACAAAGTGCTCAGAATATTTCTTCGATGGATCAAGGATCTGTTGAGGTTTCTATTGAGAAGAATAAAGAAGGGCTCGATAGAAATGAATCTATCAAGGATTTGACAAGAAGCTATCGAGCCTGAAGAAGCAAGCTACTCAGCCAAATATCCAAGCAATATTTTAAGCGCTCAAAACATCTCTCAACATATATGCAAAGCATTCATAGATCCAAAACACACACTCACACTAAACAAGTCTAACCAATTTTATATTTCAAAAATAAGTTTAGACAGTTTAGTGATTATATATTAACACATGTATTCCTTGTGATGGCCAAATCACATTGTACCTGCACATGTATCAAAAGCAGCAAAGAATTTGCGTGTTGTGAGTGAAAACATAGCAAGAGTATATAAGTGTCTCATATTATGATGATTTGAGATTTGTGAAAATCAAATACACTCACATACAATCATAACTTTTTGATGTGGACTATCACCTTTAAAGGTACATCCTATAACTCCCACATCTCCTAGAAACACGCTTGCAATCATATTTAAAAGCATTTTGATTCTATTCACTTTTGTTTTTCTTTGCATACTTTTCTTTTTGAGCATATCTTGCATTAGCATATAAGAGAGAGAAAAGAAACACTCATTTATGTAAGCTTAAACATTGCAATTTTGCTATACCAAAGCATGTAGACGTTATACATAATTGGCGGGCTTTAATGGTGAGATGGTTATTTATGCCTTTGTCTTAGGATTTTCTAGTCCTTCCTGTCAAAAAGAGTGATATAAGTATGAGATATAAGAGACAATCTTAATCATACTCATCACAAACACGAGCCACAAAGCTCACTTGCTTAGTTATTCATTAAGATACTCATCTAAACTACAAGAGATACAAAGTTTAGAAAACTTTGTTTTAATGGCCATCCAAGGTACACAAGTACCAATACACACATACACACACTGTTTGGTGTCTCACAGAAGTGAGACAGAAGCTTGTCCCTAGACACAGTCCGAAGACACTCACAACTGGGGTAGCCAAGATGCGCTACCCTTGAAACATGTAGTACCACAGATATAAGATCCAAGGTAATTAAGATATGCGTACCTTTGAATGTCATGGCAAACTAAGGTACAGAGGTATCAATATCATGTATATTGGAGTAAAACTCTGATATAAACATGATGGGACACCCCAAAGGACCCTTAAGAAGAGATTCCAAACCCTGAGTTCGAATGACAGTGGGGAGAGGAGTGTCGGGAAAATCTGACAGGATAACATGGCGATCTGAATGAATGCCACATTTCTAAAAGTTCTCCAAGAAGTCCTTCTGGGCCTTATCAACATGGAACCGAACATGGAGAGGAGGGATAGGATCAAAAGAAGAAGAATCGGTACCTTGAAGAGGATTCCTGCTCATAATGGATTTACGCGCTTTAGATGCCATAGTGCAATCTATTCAGAGAGAGAGAGAGAGAACACATCACAACCAAATAACAAAGAAAGTAAAAGAAAAGAAAAGACGTATGTATGAAAAATGCATGTACATGTGATGTGCAAAATTTAAAAATATCAAGGGTAAAACCTAATCCAAACCTACCAGTACACAGTCGACGATAATCAAACACACATCTAAAATGCATGAAACATTGTTAAAATGCAATGCATGAGCATATAACATCAAATCAACAACACCCAACCCAACAATTTCACAAAAATCTCAAAAACCCTGAAAATTTTCAAAAACCCCCAAAACCTAGTCCTAAATGCATGAATGCATGTAAAATGTTGGTATAAGAACTCATACCTAGGCCAAAAATCATGTGGGTAGAGAGATTTGTGTGATAAGAGAGTGTTTGGGGTGAGAGAATAGAATTTCTGTCGAGAGAGAATGATAAAAGTGAGATCAGATATCGCGTTCAACCTATATATAGAAATCGCATCTCGATGGATCGAAGTTTCTGTCGAGGATCTATTGAGCACTAAATCCCGATAGAATGAATATGATGAGGTGCTATTAAGGATCTATTGACAGTAAAAAAAGTAGATCGATGGATCGAGAATCTGTCGAGCAGACAGAGAGCAAGGAATTGGTTCGATGGATCGAAAAAGCTGTCGAAAAGCTATCGAGCAAACAAAGAGCTCAGAATATTTCTTCGATGGATCGAGGATCTGTTGAGGTTTCTATTGAGAAAAAGAAAGATGGGCTAGATAGAAAGGAATTTGTTAAGAAGCTATCAAGCTTGAAGAAAATGAGTTTTTCAAAGGAGGAAAAACACATAAAGATGAATGCAACAAGCAAGCTACTCAACCAAATATCCAAGCAAATTTTTAAGCTCTTAAAACATCTCTTAATATATATGCAAAGAATTCATAGATCCAAAACACACATACACACTAAACAAGTCTTACCAATTTTATATTTCAAAAACAAGTTTAGACAGTTTAGTGATCATATATTAACACATGTATTCCTTGTGATGGCCAAATCACATTGTATCTGCACATATATCAAAAGTAGCAAAGAATTTGCGTGTTGTGTGTGAAAACATAGCAAGAGTGTATAAGTGCCTCATATTATGACAACTTGAGATGTGAGAAAATCAAATACACTCACATACAATCATAACTACTTAATAGAGACTATCACTTTCAAGGTACATCCTATAACTCCCACATCTCTTAGAAACATGCTTACAATCATATTTAAAAGTATTTTGATTCTTTTCGCTTTTGTTTTTCTTTGCATATCTTTATTTTTGAGCATAGAATGCGTGGGCATATAAGAGAGAGAAAAGAAACACCCATTATGTAAGCTTAAACATCAAAATTTTTTTATGCCGAAGTAGATAGATGCTATACATGATTGGCGGGCTTTAGTGATGAGATGGTTATTTATGCCTTTCTCTTTGGATTTTCTAGTCCTTCCCGTCAAAAAGAGTGATATGAGTATGCGATATATGAGACAATCTTAATTATACTCATCACAAACATGAGACACAAAGCTCACTTGCTTAGTTGTGCATTAAGATGCTCATCTAAGCTACAAGAGATACAAAGTTTAGAAAACTTTGTTTCAATGGCCATCCAAGGTACACGAGTACCAGTATACACATACACATACCTTTTTCCTTCCACACCTTTGAAAAACCTTTCCTTTGCGCGAACCTTTGATCTAGAGGTGAGGGGAAAGAATTGAAATCGTTCAAGTTTGAAAGGAATATGAGGGCCTTGAGAAGATCTCCAAGAGGAGCAAAAGAGGATGGAAAATGATTCTGGTTTTCGGACAAGAGCATACTATTGCTTTGTTGAGTGGCTAACCATTTATAATAGTTTAGACGAGTATGCCCTGAAACTCCATAGTGATGATAAATATGTGGCCTCTTTTGTTGAGACTTTTTGTTGTTATCCCTTTTAGTCCTAGGGTTTCTAGCCTCTTTCCTTTTAACCTTAGGAGGTGCTCCGAAAATAGATTTGCCTTTATCTAAGTTCTCACTAGGAATTTCAGTTTTAGCTTCATCATTCCTAGAATTAACATTATCAGCAGGTGAGACAAACACAGTTGTATTAGATGAGACAATATTAGGGGAAGAGAAATCATACCCCAAACCATTTTTATCAAAAGCAAATTTTTGAAAGCTTAGCAACTCATTGAGCTTTGCACTTGAAGTCCACTCCAATTGAGCTCTAACCTGGAACAATTCCACTTCAAGCTTCTTTTTACTTCTAGCAAGAAAGTTGTTCTCAAATTGCAGAGCTCTAATGGTTTGATTTGCTTCATCAACCTTTGTAGAGATCTCCTCTTGATCTTGCTCCACATCACTCAACTTCTTAGTGGCCAGCATACACAGTTTCTTGTGCTTCTCGGAAACCTTGTACAACTTACCATAGGCTGTATGAATGTCATCTTGATCATCCATTTTCTCAAATTTAGATTCCACCAAGTCCTCTTCTTCATCTACTGCTTCTACGATCCCCTTAGTGGGATCCACTGTGGCAGTGAAGGCACTCAAGATTCTCTCATCGTCACTGTCATCTAATTTAATCTCAGGCTTCATGTCACTCATGGTACCAACAAGAGCCTTGCTTTTCCCAATTGACTTGGGATATGTTGGAGATTCTTGTTTCATGTGTCCAAAACCATGACATCCGAAGCACTTTGGTCCAGAAGGAATAGTGTATTGACTGCTATCCTTAGCATCATTCTTCCTTTTGTCTTAACTTTTGAATTGTGAAGAACTGGATTGCTTGCGGTCCTTATCAAAGCCTTTCACACTGGCATTCTTCATGAACTTGTTGAACTGCCTAGTGATGTAAGCCTTCATCTTGGAATCTTCATCCACAAAAGAATTATCAGTCTCATTATTTTTGGCCTTCAGTGCCATGCTCTTACTTTTGGTTCCTTTCCCAATTCTAGACAAACCCAATTCATAAGTTTGCAAGTTGCCAACTAGCTCCGTTAAAGGAATTTTGTCAATGTCTTTTGATTCTTCAATTGTAGTGATCTTAGCATGGAATCTCTCAGGCAGAGATCTGAGCACCTTTCTCACAATCTTGGGTTCGAGAATTTGTTTTCCAAGATTGAAGGCTGGGCTGACTATGTCCTTTGGCTTAGCATAGAACTCATCAAACGTTTCATCTTCCTCCATCTTTATCTCCTCAAAGCTAGTAGTGGGCATTTGGAGCATTGAGTCCTTGAACGCCTTAGTCCCTTAATAGGTTGTCTAAAGAATGGTCCATGCTTCCTAAGCAGTTTCAATTGAGGATATCTTCTTGAACTCCTCATTGGTCACCGTACTGAATAGGGCATTCAATGCTCTACTGTTGGAATTTATTAAATTTGACACAGGTGATTTATTTACAAATGGGAAAAATTATTGAAGCGAAACCCCACCGGGTGAATTTAAGCTCACCACTTCTGAGAATCCTCTATTATCAATAACAAGCAATTACAAGTAAAAGGAATCCCAGTACTCAATACCAACCTACAGTTGAACCCTTACCCCAATACTCAATTGGACTTGCATTATAGCGGCAATCTCTCTGTTCAATGCACGAATCCCAGTACGTGACTAACCAATGATGCACAAATCCCAGTATCTGACTAATACACCAACTTGAGGAAGATGTTGACTGCAAAGTTGTTTAGTTCATCCAATAATGAAGATTAGGAACCTCCTCGGTCATAAAACCCTTGGAGTAAAGATGCAGTAGCTTCTATAGAGAATATGATGAACAAGAGCAGTTTCTGTCTCTAGTCACAAAATGAGTGTATTCTATTTTCAACACTTTGCATCACTTGTGACGGCTTTTAAAATAATCCTTATATATGTCTAGGGTTTTAAGAAAAGAAACCGTACACAAATACTCATGGATATGCACGTAATCAGATCTGGAAAACTTGATTTTGTAATTCTCGACAGATACAGCTTGTGTCGAGCTTCAACATTAAATCTCGATAGAAAGGATTCTGTCGAGCTTTCATAAACAGCACTTCTTCACTTATTTCTTGGTTAGATTTGCATTGCTTCAATACTAAACTTGAACACTTGTTTTTTAAAGTACTAAACCCATCCTAGATTTACCAAATTACAAGTAAAGTACATTTTGTCAAAGAATTAGCTAATTACATCACAAATGTCCCTAACAACTCTGAAAATCTTGAAAATAAAATGTAGAATCTATAACCCAAGTGAGTTCTTGAGCCACTCAATTTTTAAGAGGGTTATTTTCTTTTGATCTCATTTTTTATTTGGAAGCACATAACTTAGTTCTTGCTTAGTCTCTTTATTCTTTGATTTCGTCGAATGCTAAGAATTGATAAATTTTATGCCACACTTGAATATATTAAAGTCAAGGATTTTGAAGAACTTTCCCAATCCTTAAGAGATGATTTTAGGCTATCTTTGTTAATTTTGAGCCTTTATTATTTTCTTTCTTGATATATTACTGCTAGTCACCCATTTGAGCCTATTATTTCAGCCATTCTTTCTCAAACTCTTTCCTAAAATGTTCCAAGAATGAACACAATCAAATTGTCTTATTGAGGCAAATTTGTGGTGAAATAGTTGGAGAAAAAGGAGGACTCACTCAATAAAAAAAAGAAAAAGGTCATAAACAGAAAAGGAAAATGTTGAAAAAAAAGTAATGTGAAAGAGAAAGAAATAGGGAATGAATTTGTTGATGAAATTTTGAAGAAAATGAGAGAAAGTGAAAGTGCAATATTCAAGAAACTTGAGAGGATAAATCAGTTGTCATATACTTAAAAGAAGTTGACTCTCTATTTATTCTTGGGAACACTTATTATTTGTACCTATTCCCTTTGTTCTAAATTCCTCCTCTTTGCCCTACATTACATCCCAATTAAAGTCCTATTTGATCTTAAGGAAGGTTTAATTTGGATCTTCACATGACTAATCAATGTGTGTGGTGTAATATTCTTAGTGTTTGGCATCTTTTCATGAGACTATAAATGTCCTTTATTTTGTTTCATGGTTCTTCATCTTATTTATATGCGAGATATTAGTCTTTGTTCTACATTATTCTACTCACATATGTTTGAGAGTGTTAAACCCTTTCCAGAGTGATTTTATTTGTTGAATGTTATCAACTGTGAGATTTGAGTTGAAGTATAACTTTGGCTAGAAATTCAAGTCATATTTTATCTTAAGACTAAGGTTGTGTTTGTGTTGGCTAAACTATTCACACACTGAGTATTGGTGGCATGTGGAATATCTTTGGTGGTTGTTAGTATGTTGGCCTTTGATTAACTATTTCTACTAAAGTAATAATTTTTTGTTATTTTGTGTCATTGTCTCCACTCACTTAAATTGCTATGGACTAGCAATGAGTTGGTTGGGAAGTGTGATAATAGCATAATTTTGCATATTTATATCATTATTAAAAAGCATTATCATACTTATTTCAAGTTAATTCGTGAATTTTATAGTTGGGTTTGGAATAATGCTGAATAATCAATTTTGTGCTTAATTGAATTTTAATGCATGGATTTGTCTTTTGTAGGATAATAAAATTAAATAAGTGGACTTGTGCAAAGAAGAAAGCTAATGGACTTTACTTTTACAAGGGCCATGATGAAGTCAAAGGAGGCCAACCCAATTAAATTCAAGTCTAATTGGAGCAAGGAATCAAAGGAAATTTGCACCAAATCCTAATGCACAAAATCCAAGTCCAATTCGGATTAGGATTTCAGCCTGCACACTAGTTAATATTTGAAGCATAACTTTTTGCTCAGATGTCCAATCTATTGGAAAAACATGGTTTGTATCTCATACAAAACACACGCAGTGAAAAATTGACGGATCTACTTCATTTGAGATTGATAACATGCACCATATAAATTTTAGAATTTAAGAACAATAATATTTTGTATGTTTCTCCCTTTGTATATAACTAATTATCTAATTGAGCTGGCCTTTTGTACTTTTCCATTTGGGTTTTAGTATGTGGCTTGGAGTGGAACCAAAAGAGACCAATAAGACACTAGCTAGCTCCAATGGGCCTTGAGCTTTTCTGTCAACTCTTGACAAGTCCAAAGGTACCATTAACTATATTTAATACCACTATATAAAAATAGTTGCTCTATAGGCCTTATTTATAAATTACGTCCTAAGACTTTATTATACATGCAACCCCTTCGTAAAATATTCGTAGTAATACAAAGTTATGAAAGTAGACTGTCACTTTGAAGATTACTACATCTTAATTCCATGAGTACCCAATTTAATCCTTTAAGTTATTTGTCATATATTTATGAAATCTAATTCCATAAATATATACTTGAGAATATATGTTCCATCAACACTAAATGTGGCTGCCCAACATACTGAGGTTTTGATCGTTACTTTAGATCTCATTTCTGATATATCAAAGCAACCTACACGTCATGATCAGGTCCATTATTCTCTCAGGATTAAGAGTTCATGTAAATAGAAGTCATGAGATTTATTATTCATTTGACAGTCGTTAGGAGAATAATAAATCTCACAGCAGTCCAGTTCAATATGTCTTAACTCTTAAAACATATCAACATATCAACTAGAAGTCACCACTTCCATGATCAAGACAAATCATCTTAGTTGATACGTTATAGTCTTCGCAGATGAAATGCCCAATTTCATCACCGACTACGAACTGTAAATTCTGAGTTTACAAAGAATTTGTGATTTATATCTTTTGTGACTAAATCACATAAATCACATACTATGCATCTCATGGACTATATGATAATGTCCAAATATTCATGTTACCATTATTTTAGATAAAAATAAATAACTTTATTTAAACACAACATTAAGTCATACATAATGTCATACATAGCATCATACAATAGGATTTAAGGGCACAAATCCTAACAATCTCCCACTTGCCCTAAAAACTATTGTTCACAAATCTAACTCCCATCTCCTCCAAATGTGACTCAAAAGTCATTTGGGGCAAAATTTTGGTAAAGGGATCCACTAGATTCTTTGCATTATCAATCTTTGCTATTACTACATCTCCTCGAGCAACAATGTCTTGAATGATGTGGTACTTTCTTTCTATGTGATTTCCATTCTTATGATTCCTTGGATCCTTGGATTGTGGAATCGCTCCATTATTGTCGCAGAACAATGTAATAGAAACTTGCTCAATTCTCACAACACGAAGATCAGAAAGGAATTTCTTGAGCCAAATAGCTTCCTTTACCGCTTCAAAAGCAGCAACATATTCAGCTTCCATGGTGGAGTAGGCAATACAAGATTGCTTAACAATCCTCTAACTTATGGCTCCACCTCCCAAGATGAACACACAACCTGAAGTGGACTTTCTGAAATCAAGATCTGATTGAAAATCTAAATCTATATGCCCAATAGGTATCAAATCCTCACTATGGTAAACAAACATATAATCTCTCGTTCCCCTTACATACTTGAGAATATGCTTTACAGCTTACCAATGTTTAAGTCCTAGATTTGATTCATATCAGCTGACCATGCCAACTGAATAACAAATATCTGGTCTAGTACAAAGCATGGCATACATGAGACTTCCTACTATACAAGCATAAGGAACTTGTCTCATCATGTTTTCTTCCTCAAGAGTGTTAGTCCTTTGGTCATCTTTTAGAGGAAGACCACGTGTAAATGGAAGTAATCCTTTCTTGGAGTTGTGCATGCTAAACCGTTCTAGAATCTTATCTATATATCTAGCTTGTGACAAACCTAACATCCTATTCTTTCGATCTCACCAAAGCTTGATCCCTAGAATATAGTTAGCTTTGCCCAAGTCCTTCATATCAAATTGGCTTGACAACCATATCTTAACCGATGACATTATCCCTGCATCATTTCCAATTAACAGAATATCATCAACATAAAGTACTAAGAACATTACTACTTTGTCTCGATGTCTTTTGTACACACATGGTTCATCAAGATTTTGTTTAATACCAAATGACTTGATTTCTTAATCAAATCTAATGTTCCATGACATAGATGCTTGCTTAAGTCCATAAATGGACCTTTTTAACTTGCATACCATATGCTCTTAGTTCTTTGCTATGAAACCTTCCGGTTGCAACTTGTAGATTTCTTCTTCAAGATTGGCATTAAGAAATGCAATCTTGAGATCCATTTGCCAAATCTCATAATCATAATGAGCAGCAATGGATAAGAGAATTCTGATAGATTTAAGATGGCTACTGGCAAAAAAATTTCATCATAATCAATTCCTTCTTTTTGTGTATATCCTTTCGCCACTAGTCTTGCTTTAAAGGTTTCAAACTTTCCATCTATTCCTCTCTTCCTCTTGCAAACACATTTGCAACCAACAAGTTTAATTCCATTAGGCACCTTTATAAGATCCCATACATGATTGGAATACATAGAATCTAATTCATATTTCATAGCTTGGACCAAATGATGTGCATCTATATCATTCATTGCTTCATCATAAGTGTAAGGATCCGATTTAGCCTCTTTTGAGATAGCTTCATAAGTTTTGCCCAAACCTATAAATTTTATTGGGGGCCGAACAATTCTCCCACTATGACGAGGCATCTGTGTACTTGTCATCTAATGAGTAGTATCTTGTGCTATATCGAATACAACCACATCATCCCTAGTTTCAAATATTGGTTGTTCAACTACAAGTTCATTCATTTCAGCCAAATCAACTCTACTTCTAGGAGTTAAATTATTCATATAGTCATTTTCAAAAAATTTAGCATTTTTACTAACAAAAACTTTGTTATCTTTATGACTATAGAATAAACCTCCAATCGTTCCTTTTGGATGCCCAACAAAGAATACCACTTCTGTTTTAGACTGTAACTTGTCAGACTTTTCTTTCAACACATGTGATGGACAACCCCAACTATGGATATGTCTCATGCTAGGCTTATGCCCAGTCCATAACTCTACAGGGGTTTTAGGAACATACTTCGAAGGTACCAAATTCAGAAGATATATCGTAGTATTTAAGGCATATCCCCAAAATTAAAGAGGGATGACATACCTATAAAAGAAAAAATCAAATCAGAGTTCCACCAATGGAAAAAAAAAAATTAAAACTCACATCCTCGGCGTCTAGGCCATCAATCACCATCCACCAAGCCTGCAAAGAGTGTTTGGAGAGCGTAGATAGATGGTACTTAGGCATCCAGTGAAGAAGCCTTGGAAATTCATCAGCAACGTCTTCCAAAAGGTGTGTCCCAACTCCGAAATACTCGTACATCCAAACCTGCAAAAAAAAAAAAAAAAATCAAAATCAACAAATGTCAACAACACAAATAACCTTTGCAAAATATCCCTGACCAAGAACTTAAATCTTAACTGCCAAACAAATGGTGCACCTCCTAAACTACACTACGCCTGGGCAGTTGAGTCATAAAGTGTAGTAGAGTAGTATAAGCATGCCACTCTAGTCATAATCTTTGATCCATAAATAAGATAAAATCACCATACTCCCCAAGTCAAGACACAAAAGAGTCCCAATGAAAAGAAGCATAAACATCCGAGTGTTTGTTTCCACACTCTTACACTTATCAATGTTAGAAAGCAACCACATCAACAATACATTCCTACCACTAACTCTTGGAGGGTTCACACCTAAATATGTTTTCACTTCCGTTGGTGAAATGGTGTTGTGACCTTTGATTCTTTCACCACCCAATTTTAAGCCAGTAATGGCCGAGAAATCATAGGGTGTTAGCATCACCTCACCAATACCCTAAAAATGGAAGGTATGGGTGGTGTCCTAGAACCGTTCAAACAATGCACAAGAAGTTGAAGATCTTTGTATTCAGTGGTTTTGTGATCTTAAAGAGCTTGGAAAAATGTCTCGAAGCTAGCTTCATTGATGACATTTCTAATGTCTGGTGACAATACGTCCTAGCTTTGTTTCAATAGCTAAAGGCTACCCCGACTCTTGAGATTCTACAATAAACGAAAATACCCCACGTGAAAAATATAATTAGCCCCAAAAATTTGTCAATCATCATGATGTTCACAAAAATGCTTTGCTCCAAGAAATGTCCGTCCAAAAATTCTAGCAACCAAATAACAATGACCCTAAAAAAATTAGACGTGTGTAGATACCATATTTTGTCCGCCCTTGATTTGCGTGCCAAACCCCGAAAATTACAAAAATATTTAATTTCTTCCATTGGGTTGTGGAAACATCTAGGTTAATATGGCACAACCAATTTGGGCATCGCAGCACTCTAAGTGCCATTTCAGGACAAGTTGACCAAAATGCCCCTAGTTAGCCCTAGATTGACCAAAAGTCAAAATTGGTCAAAATCATCCCAAAATTACATTTTTCATGTTTCTATATCAAACCCAAGCTGCTCGGTGATTTTCGTTAACTTTGACCAAGTTTGACCCAAGGTTCACTCTTAAGGGCACCAAAAACCCTAATTTTGATCCCACCATCGGAATGGGTTAAAACTAGCATCATTGTGAAGATCATTGAATTTTTTTCCAAGAACTATTCATAGGTCAAAATTGGAGTCAAAACGGTTGAAATATCTTGAAAACCATGTAGATCGCATGCTACACATCAGCTTATTTCCCATAGCCATAACTTTTGATCTGACCGTTGGATTCCTAAGTTCTTTAGGTTTCTAGAAACTTCATATCCAAACCTTTTCTAGGACACCAAGACCAATCCAATCCAAGCCTAGGCGGCCACTAAGTGACCGTCAGAGCTGAAGGGTTACTTTTTCATTATAAAAACCCCCAGACCCCCTTTGGATTAAAAAAAAAGGGGGGGCAATTGGGCAAATTTGTAGCTTTTAATGGACAAATTATCCCTCTATTTCTCACTAAACTCTTCTCTCAACAATCAAGAGCTCAACAATCAAGAGGTAGTGCTCTTGCACACTTTTTCCTCTCCTTGGCCTTAGGACCTTGGATTTGAGGTTCAAAGGCTGTAGATGTAGTTTTTTAGCTACAATGTACACCATGTACTTTATATTGATTTATAATATGCTTTATTGCTTTTCCTAGCATGTTCTTTGCTTTATCTTGCTTCCTAGCATGTTTTATAGCTTTCCTAGCAAGTCTTCTCGCTTTTTGCCATGTTTTAATACTTTGATGATGTTGGCCTAGCCTTCTTGGGCTAGATTATGCCTAAACTCCATGTTTGTGCATAGATGCATATGCCTAGGTGCCTTTTAGCATGCTTATGCTTAGATCTACTTGTTTATGTGCTCCTTGCCATGCTTATGCCTAGATCTACATGTTTATGTGCTCCTTGCCATGTTTGTGCTTAGATCTACATCTTTGAGTGCTTTGTACCATGTTCATGTGTCTAGATCAAGATGGTGGTTGCTATACCATGTGCTTTTAAAGCCTTTTTATCTCTTGTTATCCCTTTTTCTTGTGTTTTGTCCCTTTAGGTAGGGTGCAGATCGAAATCTTGTGGTCTAGGCCTACATCCATACACCTAGGCCAATATCAAAGGCTTTGGATCATTTCCTTTATGCATGTCTATTTCCATGCTAGCTTCTATACTTTATATCTATATTTGCCTATCTAGATCTAGATCTTGCCATGCTTTGTGGGCTTATGCTTGTCCATTTTTTAGGCCACTATCTTGTATGGTCACATCCGTCCCTCTTGTGGATTGTTTAGGTGTTACCACTTATGAGATACACCTTCATGGTGTTGGTGTGCTTGATACACACCTATCTCCACTTCGTGTGATGTTGATATGCTTACCTTGCTTGCTTTGTTCCGCCAATTTGGCTATCTTTGCCTCTTTCCATTTTTGCATGCTTGCCTACATATTCATGCGTGAGTTTGTGTGTCATCCATATTCCAATCTTATGGAACTATGGACACCTGACCCAAATCAACATTTGTCCTCCTAGGAATCCTTCTTTTGTTTGATAGCATGTTTGCTTGTCCCTTCGTGTGCTTAATATGCTTGTTTGCCCTCGTTTGGCATTTTTTGCTAGCTTGTCTTTTAGCATGCTTTCCTTCTATTTGTTTCTTTGCTTGTCTGCTGGCTTTTTTTTTGCCATTGTATGTACACGCATGGAGCATGCACACATGGAGCAAGGGTACAACCACCTAGGTGCAAGCAAAAAGGGCAAGGATGCAAGCAAAAAGATGCTAGCCCACAAAGGGAAATGTTCAGCAAATTAAGGGGCCTAGCCCCTCCTAAGTGGTTTTCTCTTTCCTTCTCTCTCTTAGCCTCTTCTCTGGAGCATGTATTAGGGTTCCCCCTCTCCTTGTATCCTTTATCTTTCCTGCTCCTTGCTTGTGCCACATTCCCTAGGTATGACAATGTCTGTTTTACATTTCTTGTACCTTGCTAGGTCATACCCTTGGAACTTTGGCAATGTCTATTTTACATTTTTGCTCTATGTGATAGCATTGTGCATGATTTGTTTGTGTGTGTGTCTGCACGTGTGTAGGTGATCATGCACTTTGTTTGATGGACTTTCATGGCTACGTTAGAGACCCTGTCGGCACCCGGCCTCGATCTTGGCAGTGAAAAACTGCCACTGCCGTGGGCTTTCATTCTGCCATGGCAATAGCTCTAGTGCATGCGGGCCCATTGAAGGCCCCTCTCGATGAATGTGTATGGTTCGCGTGAAGCTTCGGGTGCTCTCTCTCTCAGTGGAGGAAGGTAGGTCTACCATTGGTGTTATGGCAAGAATCTAGGCCAAATTTTAGGTAATTACCAAAGGTGAGTGAAGTCGCCACCAATCATTGGGTTTTACTAAGGTGTGATTGGTCACCTGTTTCTAGTTGATTTTATTACTGATCCTAAGTTAAGAAGAAGGTCATTTTTCCTAATCTAATGTGGATGGAAAAATTTCTTGATTCTTTCCTCCAGAAGTTTGGTTACCTGTGGGAAAGGTGTTAGGCACCCCATAACGCCTATCCGATAACAATCCTCTATTTTGACAAAAACTTAATTTTATGAGATTGGCAGTAAAGACATGATTTCGGCGTTGGCTTTCGGGGCTTTGCATGCGTGGGGGCTTTGAGGTTTGGCTTTTGAAATGGTATGGTCCCAATATACGCTCTCTTATGGCATTCGAGCCGAGTACCAAATTTTCGTGGTGAAAATCCGGTGACATGTAACCTTGCTTTCGCGGTGGAAATTAGGCATTGCTTGCATAGAACAGATAAACATGATAGACATGGCATGCATAGAAACCAAGATGCGAGCAAACAAACAAAAGGGACGACAAATAAACAAGAAAACAAACAAAAGGTGGTGTTCGCGAGGGGCAAATGTAGGTTTGGATCGAATACCATAGCTTCATTGTGTTAAAGTATGGATGACACACTAGCAAGCAAGACTCATGCATGGGCATGTAAGCAAGCGTGTAAAGATGCAAAGAAAGCCAACAATTGTCACATACAAGCATGGCAATCATATCATCACATAGAGCGGAAAAGGGGAAGGGTATGCATGAAGTAATCAGCATCATGGCGATGCATCCCAAGTGGTTACATCCAAACAAGGCCTCATGGGCATCGGATGTAATCACAGAAACAAAACCCGCTAAAGGCGTCAAGAGTGGCAAAGCCTAGAACAAGAGAGACCAACACGAGTGTAAAACATAGAAGCAAGCAAGCATAGACATGCAAATAGGGTGATCTAAACACTTTGATGTGGGCCAAGGTGTATAGATGATGATAAAGACCATAGGGTCTAGATCGTGTCCTAACCAACAGGCCAAAACACATGAAAGAAAGATAAAGTGACAAAAGGGCTACAATAGCACATGGCAAGACAAACATAACCTAGGTCTAGGCACAAAAAAATGGCATGGAGCACACAAGTAAATGGAAGATAGCATTGTTAGGATATGTGCCCTTAAATCCTATTGTATGATGCTATGTATGACATTATGTATGACTTAATGTTGTGTTTAATAAAGTTGTTTATTTTTATCTAAAATAATGGTAACATGAATAGTTGGACATTATCATATAGTCCATGAGATGCATAGTATGTGATTTATGTGATTTAGTCACATAAGATATAAATCACAAGTCCTTTGTAAACTCAGAATTTATAGTTCGTAGTCGGTGATGAAATTGGGCATTTCATTTGCGAAGACTATAACGTATCAACTAAGATGATTTGTCTTGTTCACGGAAGTGGTGACTTCTAGTTGATATGTTGATATGTTTTAAGAGTTAAGACATATTGAACTGGACCGCTGTGAGATTTATTAATCTCCTAACGACTGTCAAATGAATAATAAATCTCACGACTTCTATTTGCATAAACTCTTAATCCTGAGAGAATAATGGACTTGATCATGAGGTGTAGGTTGCTTTGATATATCAGGAGTGAGATCTAAAGTAACGGTCAAAACCTCAGTATGTTGGGCAGCCATATTTAGTGTTGATGGAACATATATTCTCAAGATGGAAATCATAGTCTTTTAACGGAGATACAAAATATTCCCTTGAGATAAGTTTAATGGGTTCAGTTATTCAGAGAGTTAGGCCTAACCACTTTGGTAAGAAATTACTAAAATATATATTTATGAAATTGAATTTCATAAATATATGATGAATAACTTTAAAGGATTAAACCGGGTACTCAAGGATAAGATGTAGTAATTTTCAAAGTGGCAGTTTATATTTATGACTTTGTATTACTACGAACATTTTATGAAGGGGTTGCATGTAAAATAAAGTCTTGGGATATAATTTATTAATAAGGCCTAGAGTGCAATTATATTTATATAGTGGTATTAAATATGATTAATGGTAACTTTAGACTTGTCAAGAGTTGACGGAAAAGCCCAAGGCCCATTGGAGCTAGTGTCTTATTAGTCCCTTTTGGTCCCATTCCAAGCCACACATTAAAGCCCAATTGGAAAGGCCCAATAGGCCGGCCCAATTAGATAATCAGTTAGTTATAAAGGGAGAAACATACCGAATTTTTTAAGGCAATTTTTCGTAGAGAAAAGAAAGAGTGTGAGACACACTTTTATTCTCCATTTGGAAACTGATTGAGAGACCACACATCTTGGGCGTAAAGTGGAATTGGAGTGAAGATTAAAAGTTTTCCCAAGTGCTTCTAATCTTTGTTTTGAATTTCTCCATACTAAGGTACGCCATCTTGTTCTTAAATTCTGAAATTTACATAGTGCATGTTGTTAATCATGAATGAAATAGATCCTTGTTTGTTGCTTCCGCTGTGTGTTTTGTATGAGATACAAAACCAGATTTTATCCAACAATTGGTATCAGAGCCAGGTTTTCATATCATGATTGTATAGCGTGTGATTAATTTTTTGGAATTTAAGAAAACCGTTATTTTTGTGTTTCAATTTTCTGCATCATTTGGATATAATGTAGAGAATTGCATCACCTATGTATAAAAGTGATGGCCATTACGATTCTGCACAGCCATATTCATCATCTATTGTCTTGATATTTATTCGAATAAAGACAGTTATTGAAAACGGTAGTTAATGACATGGGTAGTTATTCTCATATTTAATGCACCGTTTGACTTGGGATCAAATGCATGGTGTGAACGTGATTTCACCAAGTCATTGCATGGCTGGAGTGAATTTGCACATTTTGGCCTTTTTTTGGCATTCAATGCATGGCTTTAACTTTTGTGCATCTTTTGTCCTTAATGCCATGGAAAAGTTGAATCTATATTTATAGGATTTCAACAATCCGTATAAGTTATATATATATCATATAAAGTATATATTATATTATATATTATATATAATATAATCTAATATATATTTTATAATGTAATATATTATATATTACGTTAATGATATATATATATATATATATGAGTTTACGTTACGTTATATATATTTATATATATTAATGCTAGAATTATGAAATTTATTCCTAATGAGATTAGGATTGTGTTTTTCACGTGTCTAGCATTTTTATGGTTCTTGACATTAAAAACCTTTATGTTAAAATTTCTAGTGGGAGAGAGATACAAGGGTTGGATCTCACAGCCTCCATTATCGGTTCAAAGTAGTGTGGGTAAACACCTCGTCTTGGCGTACATGCCTCGCGATCCCAAAGGAGGGTGTTTACTTCATAGTACTACAAGTTTGAACTTACCTGTTTAAAGTAGTGTGGACAAACACCTCGTCTTGGCGCATATGCCTCGCGATCCCAAAGGAGGGTGTTTTGTTTCATGGTACTACAAGTTTAAACACTATAAAAGGGAGATGAAATGTGGCTACACATGACTCTAGATAATGGTGTACACTAGACTAAGTGCAATGTTAACCTCCCAAAGGAGCTATGTCATTATTACTTAGAGGCTAAAGGTAATACGGCATATTATTAGTGTTTGATAAGAGTTATCATGATAACACTAATAATGAGAGTAGTTCTCGACCAATTAATGTGTTTATAATAAACTTGCTACCAAGGAATTATAGACATGGATTGGGTTGTCGTTGCATATATTATTTTATGATTTTATTAAGGTTCCATATGTTGGATAAAAATCTGGTTTTGTATCTCATACAAAACACACAGCGGAAGCAACAAACAAGGATCTATTTCATTCATGATTGACAACATGCACTCTATAAATTTCAGAATTTAAGAACAAGATAGCGTACCTTGGTATGGAGAATTTCAAAAACAAAGATTAGAAGCACTTGGGAAAACTTTTAATCTTCACTCCAATTCCACTTTACGCCCAAGATGTGTGGTCTCTCAATTAGTTTCCAAAGGGAGAATGAAAGTGTGTCTCACACTCTTTCTTTTTCTTTTCGAAAAATCATATTAAAAAATTCTGTATGTTTCTCCCTTTATAACTAACTGATTATCTAATTGGGCCGACCTATTGGGCCTTTCCAATTGGGCTTTAATGTGTGGCTTGGAATGGGACCAAAAGGGACCAATAAGACACTAGCTCTAATGGGCCTTGGGCTTTTCCGTCAACTCTTGACAAGTCCAAAGTTACCATTAATTATATTTAATACCACTATATAAATATAATTGCACTCTAGGCCTTATTAATAAATTATATCCCAAGACTTTATTTTACACGCAACCCCTTCATAAAATATTCGTAGTAATACAAAGTCATAAATATAGACTGCCACTTTGTAAATTACTACATCTTATCCTTGAGTACCCGGTTTAATCCTTTGAAGTTATTCATCATATATTTATGAAATCCAATTTCATAAATATATACTTTAGTAATTTCTTACCAAAGTGGTTAGGCCTAACTCTCTGAATAACTGAACCCATTAAACTTATTTCAAGGGAATATTTTGTATCTTCATTAAGAGACTATGAATTCCATCTTCAGATTATATGTTCTATCAACACTAAATGTGGTTGCCCAACATACTGAGGTTTTGACTGTCACTTTAGATCTCACTCCTGATATATCAAAGCAACCTACACCTCATGATCAAGTCCATTATTCTCTCAGGATTAAGAGTTCATGCAAATAGAAGTCGTGAGATTTATTATTCATTTGACAGTCGTTAGGAGAATAATAAATCTCACAGCGGTCCAGTTCAATATGTCTTAACTCTTAAAACATATCAACATATCAACTAGAAGTCACCACTTCCATGATCAAGACAAATCATCTTAGTTGATACGTTATAGTCTTCACAGATGAAATGCCCAATTTCATCACCGACTACGAACTATAAATTCTGAGTTTACAAAGAACTTGTGATTTATATCTTCTGTGACTAAATCACATAAATCACATACTATGCATCTCATGGACTATATGATAATGTCCAAATATTCATGTTACCATTATTTTAGATAAAAATAAACAACTTTATTAAACACAACATTAAGTCATACATAATGTCATACATAGCATCATACAATAGGATTTAAGGGCATATATCCTAACAATCTCCCACTTGCCCTAAAGACTATTGTGCACTAATCTAACTCCCATTCCCTCCAAATGTGACTCGAAGGTCCTTTGAGGCAAGGTTTAGGTAAAAGGATCTGTTAGATTATTTTCACTTTCAATCTTTGCCACCACAACATCTCCACGAGTAACAATGTCTCGAATGATATGATATTTCCTCTCAATGTGCTTTCCTTTCTTGTGATTCCTTGGATCTTTGGATTGTGCAACCATTTCACTATTATCATAAAACAATGTGATGGGAACTTGCTCCATTCTTGCAACACCAAGGTCAGAAAGGAATTTCTTGAGCCAAACAGCCTCCTTTGCTGCTTCACAAGCAGCAACGTACTCGGCTTCCATGGTAGAGTCCGCAATGCAAGATTGCTTAACACTCCTCCAACTTATGGCTCCACCTCCCAAGGTGAAAACACATCCTGAAGTGGATTTTCTGAAATCTAGATCCGATTAAAAATCTAAATCTGTATAGCCAATGGGAATCAAATCCTCACAATGGTAAACAAGCATATAATCTCTCGTTCTCCTAAGATACTTGAGAATGTGCTTTACAGTTTGCCAATGTTTTGATCCTGGATTTGATTGATATCGGCTGACCATGCCAACTGAATAACAAATTTCTGGTCTAGTACAAAGCATGGCATACATGAGACTTCCTACTGCAGAAGCATAAGGAACTTGTCTCATCATATTTTCTTCCTCTTGAGTCTTAGGCCGTTGGTCATCAGACAGAGGAACTCCATGTCTAAAAGGAAGCAATCCTTTCTTGGAGTTTTGCATGCTAAACCGTTCTAGAACCTTGTCTATATATCCAGCTTGTGATAAGCCTAACATCTTATTCTTACGATCTCGCCAAAGCTTGATCCCTAGAATAAAGTTAGCCTCACCCAAGTCCTTCATATCAAATTGGCTAGACAACCAAACTTTAACCGATGACATTACCCCTACATCATTCCCAATGAGTAGAATATCATCAACATAAAGCACTAGGAACAATACTACTTTGTCTCGATGTCTTTTGTACACACATGATTCATCAAGATTTTGTTCAAAACCAAATGACTTGATTGCTTGATCAAATCTAATGTTCCATGACCTAGATGCTTGCTTAAGTCCATAAATGGACCTATTCAACTTGCATACCATATGCTCTTGGTTCTTTACTATGAATCCTTCTGGTTGCATCATGTATATTTCTTCTTCAAGATTGCCATTAAGAAATGCAGTCTTGACATCCATTTGCCAAATCTCATAATCATAATGAGCAGCAATGGATAAAAGAATTCTGATAGACTTAAGCATGGCTACTGGCGAAAAAGTTTCATCATAATCAATGCCTTCTTTTTGTGTGTACCCTTTCGCCACTAGTCTTGCTTTAAAGGTTTCAACCTTTCCATCTATCCCTCTTTTCCTCTTGTAAACCCATTTGCAACCAACAGGTTTAATACCGTTAGGTGCCTTTACAAGATCCCATACATGATTGGAATACATAGAATTCAATTCAGATTTCATAGCTAAGAGCCAATGATGTGCATCTATATCATTAATTGCCTCTTCATAAGTGTAGGGGTCCAATTCAGCCTCTTGTGAGATAGCTATATAAGTTTCTCCCAAACCTCTACATCTCATAGGAGGCCGAATAATTCTCCCACTACGACGAGGCACCTGTGTACTTGTCATCTCATGAGTAATGTCTTGTGGTGTATCCAATACAGCCACATCATCCCTAGTTTCATCCGCTGGTTGTTCAACTACAGGTTCATTCATTTCAGCCAAGACAACTCTACTTCTAGGATTAAAATTATTCACATAATCATCTTCCAAAAATTTGGCATGGGTACTAACAAACACTTTGTTATCCTTATGATTATAGAATAAATAACCCTTAGTTTCTTTTGAATACCCTAAAAACATGCATACTTCCGTTTTAGTTTCCAACTTATCAGACTTCCCTTTCAACACATGTGCTGGACATCCCCAAATGTGGAGATATTTCATACTAGGCTTGCGCCCACTCCACAATTCCTTAGGTGTGTTGGGAACAGATTTTGATGGAACTAAATTCAAAACATGCATAGCAATTTTTAGTGCATATCCCCAAAAAGAAACTGGTAAAGTTGAGTAACTCATCATGGACCTAACCATTTCCAAAAGAGTCCTATTCCTTCTTTCCGCTACACCATTTTGTTGGGGAGTTCCTAGTGCAGTCAATTGGGAGACAATCCCATTTTGAATTAGGTAATCCTTGAAATCCCCAAGAAGGTATTCACCACCTCGATCAGATCGAATGGCCTTTATGCGTTTACCCAATTGATTTTCAACTTCAGCCCTAAACTCTTTGAACTTGTCAAAGGTTTCGGACTTCCGTCTCATTAGGTACACATAACCATATCTTGAGTAATCATCTATAAAAGTGATGAAATACTCATAACCTCCTTTTGCTTGGGTTGACATAGGACCATATACATCTGTATGAACTAATTCAAGCAACTCTTGGGCTCTTCTACCTTTTGCATTAAAAGGTCGTTTGGTCATCTTAGCTTCCAAACAAGATTCGCAAACTGGAAAGCCATCAAAGTCCATGGGCTGTAAAAGTCCATCTTTGATTAGTCTTTGAATCCTATTTGAATTAATATGACCCAAACGCAAGTGCCATAGATATGCATCACTAGTAGAAGGAAACTTTCTCTTTAATGATTTTACATGAGAGCTACTATCTATTTCAGAATTGTATAATTCATGCATGTCAGGAGTTAAAATATAAAGACCATCCACAATATTGCTAGAACAGATAAACATTTTATCCTTCTTTATTATAACATTGTCTTTCAGGATAACACAATATCCATGGTTACCTAAGTAAGTTGCAGAAATTAAATTCCTACGAACGTTAGGTACAAACAAACAGTCTTCCAATATTAACACTCTAGACTTAAAACACAAATTATACACTCCAACAGCTACAACCGGAATCCTGCTCCCATCAGCCCAAGTAAGAAACAGTTCTCCCTCATTCAACTTTCTGGTCTCCTGGAACCCCTGCAAAGAATTGCAGATATGATTAGTACAACTTGAATCCACACACCAGGAATTTGTTGGATTCTGTACCAAACATATTTCAAGAAGAAAGGAACTTTTCATACCCTTATTCTGGCAGCCTTGAATATTGGACAATTCCTCTTCCAATGTCCTTTCTCACCACAATGGAAACACTTTCCTTTGCTTTTCTTTTCTTTGTCGGCAACCCCTAAAGCAATTTGTTTACCCATTTTCTTAGTGAAGTCCTTCTTCTTCTTTTTACCTTTGCATTTCGACTTAGGTTGAGAAGTAGAAGCTTCACCCACATTGGCTTCAACACTAGAAGTACCAAGGATGCCTTCCGCCACCACTAACTCATTCATTAATTCAGACAAAGAGTAAATCTTTTTGTTCATATTATAATTAAGTCTGAATTCCTTGAATGAATCTGGTAGTGACTGGAGTATCATATCCACTTGGGATTCTCCATCAATTTCGGCACCTAAAACTTCTAATGTGTTCAGATTAGCAATCATCCTAAGACAATGCTCCCTTACTGAACTTCCTGTAGCCATTTTGGTATTATAAATTTGCCTCATGGTTTCTTGCCTTGCAGAACGGCCTTGCTCACCAAACATCTCCTTCAGACTTTGCATGATGTCCGAAGCATGTTCTACATCCTGCATTTGATGCTGTAGAACATTTGAAATAAATGCTAGGATGTAGCACTTGGCCATCTCATTAGATTTCTGCCAACGATCATATCGTTGTTTTTCCTCAAGATGAGCATCTAATGAAGGAAAGCTAGGACATGGTTGAGTAAGCACATATTTATGCTCTTCAGCAGTAAGAACAATGTCCAAATTCCTTTTCCAGTCAACATAGTTAGATCCAGTCAGTTTGTTTTGATTAAGAATAGCAACAAGTGGGCTAAATGATGCCATGATTTAAATCTGAAAATAATAAACATGAATACAATAAGTAAACTGGACATTATCAATTTAGCATATAAGCATACAATATGGAACCTTAATAAAACTATAAAATAATATATGCAACGACAACCCAATCCATGTCTATAATTCCTTGGTAGCAAGTTTATTATAAACACATTAATTAGTTGAGAACTATTCTCATTATTAGTGCTATCATGATAACTCTTATCAAACACTAATAATATGCCGTATTACCTTCAGCCTCTAAGTAATAATGACATAGCTCCTTTGGGAGATTAACATTACACTTAGTCTAGTGTACACCATTATCTAGAATCATGTGTAGCCACATTTCATCTCCCTTTTTATAGTGTTCAAACTTGTAGTACCATGAAACAAAACACCCTCCTTTGGGATCGCGAGGCATATACGCCAAGACGAGGTGTTTGTCCACACTACTTTAAACGGGTAAGTTCAAACTTGTAGTACTATGAAGTAAACACCCTCCTTTGGGATCGCGAGGCATATACGCCAAGACAAGGTGTTTACCCACACTACTTTGAACCGATAATGGAGGCCGTGAGATCCAACCCTTGTATCTCTCTCCCACTAGAAATTTTAAAATAAAAGTTTTTAATGTCAAGAACCATAAAAATGCTAGACACGTGAAAAACACAATCTTAATCTCATTAAGAATAAATTTCATAATTCTAGCATTAATATATATATAAATATATATAACGTAATATAAACCTATATTATATTATATATATAATATAATATATATATTACGTTATAAAAATATTATATTATATATAAATATATATATATAATATAATAATACATATATTACTTTCACACAGTTGAAATCCTATACGGATTCAACTTGGTGTCAAGACAAAAAAACAATTGTCTTAATATATGTATATGACCGTAGGCCATAAAGATTCAGCCTTGCAAATCCGTACTCCAAAAGATGAAACAATAACCAAGAAAATGCAGAACGTCATGATTGCATAGGACGGTTACATTCAATTGTATTCCCTGCCCATAAAGAATCTACTTGTTCTGGATGGCCATCAAGCCAATAACCATCAAAAGATCCTTTTTAAAGCCAAGCGTTGCAATCAATTTATTCACGCAAAAAGCAGTTATTGCATTGTCATGCGGATTTCACATTAAAGCATGAAAATTTACACCAAGGATGAACATTCTCTTAATTTGAACCCGATATCATCAAGAAACTATTTTTCTTTTATTCTAAAATTCAATCACACGCTATACAATCATCATATGAAAACTTGGCTCTGATACCAATTGTTGGATAAAAATTTGGTTTTGTATCTCATACAAAACACACAGTGGAAGCAACAAACAAGTATCTATTTCATTCATGATTGACAACATGCACTCTGTAAATTTCAGAATTTAAGAACAAGATAGCGTACCATGGTATGGAGAATTTCAAAAACAAAGATTAGAAGTGCTTGGGAAAACTTTTAATCTTCACTCCAATTCCACTTTACGCCCAAGATGTGTGGTCTCTCAATCAGTTTCCAAAGGGAGAATGAAAGTGTGTCTCACACTCTTTCTTTTTCTTTTCGAAAAATCACATTAAAAAATTTTGTATGTTTCTCCCTTTATAACTAACTGATTATCTAATTGGGCCGGCCTATTGGGCCTTTCCAATTGGGCTTTAATGTGTGGCTTGGAATGGGACCAAAAGGGACCAATAAGACATTAGCTCCAATGGGCCTTGGGCTTTTCCGTCAACTCTTGACAAGTCCAAAGTTACATTAATTATATTTAATACCACTATATAAATATAATTGCACTCTAGGCCATATTAATAAATTATATCCCAAGACTTTATTTTACATGCAACCCCTTCATAAAATATTCGTAGTAATACAAAGTCATAAATATAGACTGCCACTTTGTAAATTACTACATCTTATCTATGAGTACCCGGTTTAATCCTTTGAAGTTATTCATCATATATTTATGAAATCCAATTTCATAAATATATACTTTAGTAATTTCTTACCAAAGTGGTTAGGCCTAACTCTCTGAATAACTGAACCCATTAAACTTATCTCAAGGGAATATTTTGTATCTTCATTAAGAGATTATGAATTCCATCTTGAGATTATATGTTCCATCAACACTAAATGTGGTTGCCCAACATACTGAGGTTTTGACCATCACTTTAGATCTCACTCCTGATATATCAAAGCAACCTACACCTCATGATCAAGTCCATTATTCTCTCAGGATTAAGAGTTCATGCAAATAGAAGTCGTGAGATTTATTATTCATTTGACAGTCGTTAGGAGAATAATAAATCTCACAGCGGTCCAGTTCAATATGTCTTAACTCTTAAAACATATCAACATATCAACTAGAAGTCACCACTTCCATGATCAAGACAAATCATCTTAGTTGATACGTTATAGTCTTCGCAGATGAAATGCCCAATTTCATCACCGACTACGAACTATAAATTCTGAGTTTACAAAGAACTTGTGATTTATATCTTCTGTGACTAAATCACATAAATCACATACTATGCATCTCATGGACTATATGATAATGTCCAAATATTCATGTTACCATTATTTTAGACAAAAATAAACAACTTTATTAAACACAACATTAAGTCATACATAATGTCATACATAGCATCATACAATAGGATTTAAGGGCATATATCCTAACACCATATTATATGCTTATATGCTAAATTGATAATGTCCAGTTTACTTATTATATTCATGTTTATTATTTTCAGATTTAAATCATGGCATCATTTAGCCCACTTGTTGCTATTTATAACCAAAACAAACTGACTGGATCCGACTATGTTGACTGGAAAAGGAATTTGGACATTGTTCTTACTGCTGAAGAGCATAAATATGTGCTTACTCAACCATGTCCTAGCTTTCCTTCATTAGATGCTCCTCTTGAGGAAAAACAGCGATATGATCGTTGGCAGAAATCTAATGAAATGGCCAAGTGTTACATCCTAGCATCTATTTCAAATGTTCTACAGCATCAAATGCGGGATGTAGAACATGCTTCGGACATCATGCAAAGTCTGAAGGAGATGTTTGGTGAGCAAGGCCGTTCTGCAAGGCAAGAAACCATGAGGCAAATTTATAATACCAAAATGGCTACAGGAAGTTCAGTAAGGGAGCATTGTCTTAGGATGATTGCTAATCTGAACACATTAGAAGTTTTGGGTGCTGACATTGATGGAGAATCCCAAGTGGATATGATACTCCAGTCACTACCAGAATCATTCAAGGAATTCAGACTCAATTATAATATGAACAAAAAGATTTACTCTTTGTCTGAATTAATGAATGAGTTAGTGACGGCAGAAGGCATCCTTGGTACTTCTAGTGTTAAAGCCAATGTGGGTGAAGTTTCTACTTTTCAACCTAAGTCGAAAGGCAAGGGTAAGAAGAAGAAGAAGGACTTCACTAAGAAAAATGGTAAACAAATTGCTTTAGGGGTTGCCGACAAAGGAAAGAAAAGCAAAGGAAAGTGTTTCCATTGTGGTGAGAAAGGACATTAGAAGAGGAATTGTCCAATATTCAAGGCTGCCAAGAATAAGGGTATGAAAAGTTCCTTTCTTCTTGAAATATGTTTTGTACAGAATCCAACAGATTCCTGGTGTGTGGATTCAGGTTGTACTAATCATATCTGCAATTCTTTGCAAGGGTTTCAGGAGACCAGAAAGTTGAATGAGGGAGAACTATTTCTTACTTTGGCTGATGGGAGTAGGATTCTGGTTGTAGCTGTTGGAGTGAATAATTTGTGTTTTAAGTCTAGAGTGTTAATATTGGAAGACTGTTTGTATGTACCTAATGTTCGTAGGAATTTGATTTCTGCAACTTACTTAGGTAAACATGGATATTGTGTTATCCTGAAAAACAATGTTGTAATAAAGAAGGATAAAATGTTTATCTGTTCTGGCAATATTGTGGATGGTCTTTATATTTTAACTCCTGACATGCATGAATTATACAATACTAAAATAGACAGTAGCTCTCATGTAAAATCATTAAAGAGAAAGTTTCCTTCTACTAGTGATGCATAACTATGGCACTTGCGTTTGGGTCATATTAATTCAAATAGGATTCAAAGATGGACTTTTACAGCCCATGGATTTTGATGGATTTCTTGTTTGTGAATCTTGTTTGGAAGGTAAAATGACCAAACGACCTTTTAATGCAAAAGGTAGAAGAGCCCAAGAGTTGCTTGAATTAGTTCATACAGATGTATGTGGTCTTATGTCAACCCAAGCAAAAGGAGGTTATGAGTACTTCATCACGTTCACGGATGATTACTCAAGATATGGTTATGTGTACCGAATGAGACAGAAGTCTGAAGCCTTTGACAAGTTCAAAGAGTTTAGGGCTGAAGTTGAAAATCAATTAGGTAAACGCATAAAGGCCATTCGATCTGATCGAGGTGGCGAATACCTTATTGGGGATTTCAAGGATTACCTAATTCAAAATGGGATTATCTCCCAATTGACTGCACCAGGAACTCCCCAACAAAATGGTGTAGCAGAAAGAAGGAATAGGACTCTTTTGGAAATGGTTAGGTCTATGTTAAGTTACTCAACTTTACCAGTTTCTTTTTGGGGATATGCACTAAAAACTGCTATGCATGTTTTGAATTTAGTTCCATCAAAATCTGTTCCCAACACACCTAAGGAATTGTGGAGTGGGCGCAAGCCTAGTATGAAATATCTCCACATTTGGGGATGTCCAGCACATGTGTTGAAAGGGAAGTCTGATAAGTTGGAAACTAAAACTGAAGTATGCATGTTTTTAGGGTATTCAAAAGAAACTAAGGGTTATTTATTCTATAATCATAAGGATAACAAAGTGTTTGTTAGCACCCATGCCAAATTTTTGGAAGATGATTATGTGAATAATTTTAATCCTAGAAGTAGAGTTGTCTTGGTTGAAATGAATGAATTTGTAGTTGAACAACCAATGAATGAAACTAGGGATGATGTGGCTGTATTGGATACACCACAAGATATTACTCATGAGATACCTAGTACACTGATGCCTCGTCGTAGTGGGAGAATTATTCGGCCTCCTATGAGATTTAGAGGTTTGGGAGAAATTTATATAGCTATCTCAGAAGTGGCAGAATCGGATCCCTACACTTATGAAGAGGCAATTAATGATATAGATGCACATTATTGGGTCTTAGCTATGAAATCTGAATTGGATTCTATGTATTCCAATCATGTATGGGATCTTGTAAAGGCGCCTAATGGCATTAAACCTGTTGGTTGCAAATGAGTTTACAAAAGGAAGAGAGGGATAAATGGAAAGGTTGAAACCTTTAAAGCAAGACTAGTGGTGAAAGGGTACACACAAAAAGAAGGTATTGATTATGATGAAACTTTTTCGCTAGTAGCCATGCTTAAATCTATCAGAATTCTCTTATCCATTGCTGCTCATTATGAATATGAGATTTGGCAAATGGATGTCAAGACTGCATTTCTTAATGGCAATGTTGAAGAAGAAATATACATGATGCAACCAGAAGGATTTATAGCAAAGAACCAAGAGCATATGGTATGCAAGTTGAATAGGTCCATTTATGGACTTAAACAAGCATCTAGGTCATGGAACATCAGATTTGATCAAGCAATCAAGTCATTTGGTTTTGAACAAAATCTTGATGAACCATGTGTGTACAAGAGACATCGAGACAAAGTAGTAATGTTCCTAGTGCTTTATGTTGATGATATTCTACTCATTGGGAATGATGTAGGGGTAATGTCATCGGTTAAAGTTTGGTTGTCTAGCCAATTTGATATGAAAGACTTGGGTGAGGCCAACTTTATTCTAGGGATCAAGCTTTGGCGAGATCGCAAGAATAAGATGTTAGGCTTATCACAAGCTGGATATATAGATAAGGTTCTAGAACGGTTTAGCATGCAAAACTCCAAGAAAGGATTGCTTCCTTTTAGACATGGAGTTCCTCTGTCTGATGACCAAAGGCCTAAGACTCAAGAGGAAGAAAGTATGATGAGACAAGTTCCTTATGCTTCTGCAGTGGGAAGTCTCATGTATGCCATGCTTTGTACTAGACCAGATATTTGTTATTCAGTTGGCATGGTCAGCCGATATCAATCAAATCCAAGACCAAAACATTGGTAAGCTGTAAAGTATATTCTCAAGTATCTTAGAAGAACGAGAAATTATATGCTTGCTTACTATAGTGAGGATTTGATTCCTATTGGCTATACAGATTCAGATTTTCAATTGGATCTAGATTTCAGAAAATCCACTTCAGGATGTGTTTTCACCTTGGGAGGTGGAGCCATAAGTTAGAGGAGTGTTAAGCAATCTTGCATTGCGGATTCCACCATGGAAGCCGAGTACGTTGCTGCTTGTGAAGCAACAAAGGAGGCTGTTTGGCTCAAGAAATTCCTTTCTGATCTTGGTGTTATAAGAATGGAGCAAGTTCCCATCACATTGTTTTGTGATAATAGTGGAGCGATTGCACAATCCAAAGATCCAAGAAATCACAAGAAACGAAAGCACATTGAGAGGAAGTACCATATCATTCGAGATATTGTTGCTCGTGGAGATGTTGTGGTGGCAAAGATTGAAAGTGCAAATAATCTAGCAGATCCTTTTATCAAAACCTTGCCTCAAAGGACTTTCGAGTCACATTTGGAGGGAATAGGAGTTAGATTAGTGCACAATAGTCTTTAGGGCAAGTGGAAGATTGTTAGGATATGTGCCCATAAATCCTATTGTATGATGCTATGTATGACATTATGTATGACTTAATGTTGTGTTTAATAAAGTTGTTTATTTTTATCTAAAATAATGGTAACATAAATAGTTGGACATTATCATATAGTCCATGAGATGCATAGTATGTGATTTATGTGATTTAGTCACAGAAGATATAAATCACAAGTCCTTTGTAAACTCAGAATTTATAGTTCGTAGTCGGTGATGAAATTGGGCATTTCATTTGCGAAGACTATAACGTATCAACTAAGATGATTTGTCTTGATCATGGAAGTGGTGACTTCTAGTTGATATGTTGATATGTTTTAAGAGTTAAGACATATTGAACTGGACCGCTGTGAGATTTATTATTCTCCTAACGACTGTCAAATGAATAATAAATCTCATGACTTCTATTTGCATAAACTCTTAATCCTGAGAGAATAATGGACTTAATCATGAGGTGTAGGTTGCTTTGATATATCAGGAGTGAGATCTAAAGTAACGGTCAAAACCTCAGGATGTTGGGCAGCCACATTTAGTGTTGATGGAACATATATTCTTAAGATGGAATTCACAGTCTCTTAACGGAGATACAAAATATTCCCTTGAGATAAGTTTAATGGGTTCAGTTATTCAGAGAGTTAGGCCTAACCACTTTGGTAAGAAATTACTAAAGTATATATTTATGAAATTGGATTTCATAAATATATGATGAATAACTTTAAAGGATTAAACCGGGTACTCAAGGATAAGATGTAGTAATTTTCAAAGTGGCAGTTTATATTTATAACTTTGTATTACTACGAATATTTTATGAAGGAGTTGCGTGTAAAATAAAGTCTTGGGATAAAATTTATTAATAAGGCCTAGAGTGCAATTATATTTATATAGTGGTATTAAATATAATTAATGGTAACTTTAGACTTGTCAAGAATTGACGGAAAAGCCCAAGGCCCATTGGAACTAGTGTCTTATTAGTTCCTTTTGGTCCCATTCCAAGCCACACATTAAAGCCCAATTGGAAAGGCCCAATAGGCCGGCCCAATTAGATAATCAGTTAGTTATAAAGGGAGAAACATACAGAATTTTTTAAGGCAATTTTTCGTAGAGAAAAGAAAGAGTGTGAGACACACTTTTATTCTCCCTTTGGAAACTGATTGAGAGACCACACATCTTGGGCGTAAAGTGGAATTGGAGTGAAGATTAAAAGTTTTCCCAAGTGCTTCTAATCTTTGTTTTGAATTTCTCCATACTAAGGTATGCCATCTTGTTCTTAAATTCTGAAATTTACATAGTGCATGTTGTCAATCATGAATGAAATAGATCCTTGTTTGTTGCTTCCGCTGTGTGTTTTGTATGAGATACAAAACCAGATTTTATCCAACAAGCATAAAGCATAGAGCATAGATCCAAGTACACAAGCATGTGAAAACAAATATCCAGACATATAAGCATGTGAAAACCTAGATCCAAGCACAGAAGCATGTAAAAAATGTAGATCGAGGCACATAAACATGGAAGAACATGAATCCAAGCATATAAACATGTACGGATGCGAATCTAAGCATAAAACATGGCAAAAAGCATACGAGCACATAGATCTGAGCAAAGCATAACCAAAGACATGGTATCAAGCATGTGAGCACATAACCCTAACATCAACGCAAAGCAAAAAGAGGAAAGAAACAAAGGGAAACATGGCATAAAACCCTAAGCATGTAGATCTAAACATATAAGCATGTAGAAACATAGATCTAAGCACAAAACATGGCATAAAACCCTAGGCATGTAGATCTAAACATATAAGCATGAAAGGATGTAGATCTAAGCAAATAAACATGTGAGCAAGCATAAAAGAACACAGATCTAAGCTAAAAACATGTTGAAAATAAGATAAAGCAAGAAACATGTCAAAGAAAGCAATAAAGTATATTATTCTTGGAAAAAGAAAAGATAAATTCTAGAAAAATATTTAGAAGGTTAGGGGTGTGGATGATAGCTAAAACAGCTACATCCACACCCCTAAACCCTAAATCCAAAGTGTAGAACCAAGAAATGAAAATTAGGTAACAAAGCAATACCTTGTATTCTTGGTGAGGAGAGAAGAATCAAGAGACTTTGATGTGTTTTTGGAGTGTTTTTGGAGTGTTTTTGGGTGTTTTTTGGTGTTTGGATGAGAGAAAAATGTAAAGAAGAGCTGGGCAGAAGGGAAAATTTTAGTAAATGTGTGTGCTCCTTATTTAGGGCATGCTTGGGGCCATTTATAGGCCCCGGCCTCAAACCCCCTCTAATCAGTCTAATCTCGAAACCTTGGATAGATCTTGATTTTCATCTTCTAAAAAAGTATGGAACTCAAAAATCCAACGGTCAAATTAAAAGTTATGGCTTTCGGAAGTTTATGGTGCATCAATCAGTGCATCATTACGGTTTTCATGATATCTCAGCCGTTTTAACTCCGATTTCAACCCATGAACTGTCATTGGAATGAGAGTTGGATAATCTTCACAATGGCATTAGTTTCAACCCGTTCTAGCAACTGGATCAAAATTAGGGTTTTTAGACCCACCCAAGATCAACTTCAGGTCAAACTCAGTCAAATTTGCTAAAAATCTCCAAGACGCCTGGATTTGTAGTAAAACTGTGAAAAATGTCATTTTGTGGGAGTCCGGACCATGTTTGAGCTTCGGTTAAACCTAGGGCTAACCAGGGGCATTTTGGTCATTTTGACTGAAAAAATGCACTTCGGATGCATCAGTGTCTGAATGGGTTGCGCCACATCGTTCTAGATGTTCTCATTGCCTCATAAAGAGAAAATAATATTTTTGGATTTTCAGGGGGTCCGGCACGCAAATCGACGGCGGACAAAATACTATATCAACAGATGCCCCTTCTTTATTTGATATCTTCGAGTGCAATGAGAGGTGTTGGATAAAGAACGTGATTTCAAATTTTGTCACCCCAAAATTTACGTGCGGAGACTGCTCATGGATCGAGACTGAACCTTAACTCTTAGCCCAATCGACTGCAGCTGCAATTGAAATATTTTTTGGATGCGCTTCTAAGCTCTAGGAGAGGAAAGAAGAAGGGAGAGAAAGAGAGAGAAAATTTTTTATTTTTCGAGTTGACTGGGTCAACATTGACCAATCAACGTTGACCGAGTCCACATTGCCCAGCGACCTTTATAGGGCCGCGAGGTCTGCCCGATGATCTTAGAAAGGCCGCTAAGTCTGTGCAGTTGTCTTAGAAAGGCCACTAGGTCTGCCCGGTGGTCTTGGAAAGGTCGCTAGGTGGCCAGAGCCTATAAAAGGCCTTTGGCCCTCCTTTTCTACTCATTTCAACTCTTTCTCTCCACAAACTTCTCTAAAGCGCTTAGAGTTTAGAAGGTCCGTGCTTTCAATTTCCGTCTGCCATTTTAGTCAATCTTTTTTTTTCTTTTTTTTTGGCAAAATGTTAGTAGTAGCACTACTAGAAATGCATACTAGTATTTATTTTATTTTTGAAATTTTCATGATCGTATATTTTTTGCCATTATTTATGCCATGCTATCTTAGGAAAATGCACGTGTATACTTTTGTTTTTAATATATGAGTACGAGATATGTGGGAATTTAAATTTTGAATATAATATGCGGGATATGGGAAAGGGGACTTACTTGGTAGTCAGGGATAGTGGGAATGGTGAGTCACACAGGGGATCTGGGTAGAGATAGAAGATATCTAAATAGTAGCCCCGGGTAGTAGAAACATGAGAAATTTTCAGAATTTAGTGTCAAAATGCTGGCAAAACGTATGGTACGATCGCTAGTTATCCTTGAAATTTGGGAAATCCGGGTAGAGACATAAGAAAGCTGAATAGCAGTCTTGGTCTTGGGCTGGGTAGAAACAGAGGATATCTGAATAGCAGTCCCGATGAGTGTTAGGTAGGAACAGAAGATATCTGAACAGCAATCTTGAAATTTGCCAGGTAGAAATAGAGGATATCTTGATAGCAGTCTTGGTCTTAGGCCAGGTAGAAATAAAGGATATCTGAAGAACAGTCCTGATGAATGTTAGGAAGGAATAGAGGATATCAGAACAACAGTCTTAAAATTTACCAAGTAGAAACAGAGGATATCTGAATAGCAGTCTTGGACTTAGGCCGGGTAAAAACAGAGGAAATCTGAATAGCAACCCGAGGAGTGTCAGGTAGGAGTAGTCTTGAAATTCGCCAAGTAAAAACAGAGGATATCTGGATAGTAGTCTTGGTCTTAGGCCGGGTAGAAATAAAAGATATCAGTATCAATGAGTGTCAGGTAGAACAGAGGATATCTGAACAACAGTCTTAAAATTTGCCAGGTAGAAACAAAGGATATCTTAATAGCAGTCTTGGACTTAGGCCGAGTAGAATCAAAGGATATCTAAATAGCAATCTCGAGGAGTGTCATGTAGGAACAAAGGATATCTGAACAGCAGTCCTAAAATTTTCCAAGTAGAAATAAAGGATATTTGAATAGCAGTCTTGGTCTCAGGCCAGGTAGAAATAGAGGATATCTGAATAGAAGTCCTGATGAGTGTCAGGTAGGAACATCTTAACAGCAGTCGTGAAATTTGCGAAGTAGAAACAGAGGATATCTAAATAGCATTCCCGATTAATGTCCTTTGAAGTGCGTGTTGGGTACAGACCTGCACTTTTTAAAATAGTGTTAGTCAGCTTGTGTTGCCATTTGACTTATGGGCCTACCAATTATGTTTGAATTTCTTTTTGTTTTGCAGATCATGTCTCGGAGAGTGAGTTCCAGGGGAGAATGGGGGAAGACCCCCATGTATGCGACGTCCTTAGGGGCGATTCTTCTGATGATGAAACCACTTCAATTGGTGAGCAAATGGCTTAGATTCTGTAGAGCCAGTTCAATTGCGAGAAGGAGGACGCTAGTCCTATCGATGGCATATCCCTAGAGACCAGGTCTAGGAGACGACATTACATTAAGGTAGCCAATGCCTCGTCTAAGTCCTGTACCATTTCTAGTGGGAAAACTTCATGGTGCAGGCTGGTTAGAAGGTGGGGAGCCTTCGGAGGAGAGGTACGAGATGATGACATCTTCATAGACACAGATGAGGTCTTTGCTGGTCCTGAGGTCCTACCAGAGTTTAGTGCTCGAAGGCATAGTCTGAGACTGAGGTTTCCATCTCACCAAGCCAGGGCTGACAGCCATACTCAGACTATAAATAGAGACATCCAGGACACTCACCTCCATCATGGGTTGGAGGATTATCCTTTAGTATCGGCACGAAGGGGAGAGGTATGTTTCATTCCCTTCTTCGTCATTCAGATTCCAATTATATACTTGTACTAACGAGTAGCTTATGATTTCAAAAGCAGGGGAGGGAGAGGCTCCATGGCATAGATGAGGTCTTTGTTGGGCCTGAGGTCCTACCAAAGTTTAGTGCTCGGAGGCATAGTCTAAGACCGAGGTTTCCATCGCACCAAGCTGGGGCCGACACCCATACTCAGACTATAGATAAAGACATCCAGAACACTCACCTCTAGCATGGGCTGAAGGATTATCCCTCTGTACTAGTGCGAAGGGGAGAGGTATGTTGTATTCCCTTCTTCGTCATTCAGATTCGGATTATATGCTTGTGCTAACGAGTAGCTTATGATTTCAAATGTAGGGGAGCGAGAGACTCCATGGCCAAGGCACCTAGTCCACATTCTTTCGTACATTGTTCACTTCTAGGACCCATCCATGATATGCCATTTTTCTGAGAGTGTTGGAGTTTGAGGATTTCCTGCGGATTCCCCTGTTCACCATAAGGCACGGGATTGCAAAGGCTTTGGTGCGACGGTTCCACCCCGAGATAGGCACCTTCCACCTAAGTTGTATGGAGTATGTTGTCCTCCCTCTTAACTAGACGACCATTATGGGCATCAAATTTGGTGGCCATTAGATTCTGACGAATAAGATGACCTTTAAGATGGCTAGCAATCTCTTGGGCATCCCTCTCCCATTGACTGTAGAGACAAGGGGATATTTTAGGCCTATCGTATCACCACAAATCCGTACCCGAGTGGTTGTAGCGTAGTATTCCCTAGGACGAAGCCCCCATCAATGCTTATCTTTGTCGGTGCTTCTTGTGGTTTCTCGGTAGTTGCTTCTTGGGCAACAACCGGTTTGTGTTGGCTTGTCAGCTGCTATGGGCTATGGAAGTAGTCCCTAGCATCAGGGCATACGACTGGGGGTCAGTAACCTACAGCGTCTTCATTTCATTCTTAAGGCGGGCCTCCCAACAACACTTCAAGAGTTTAGAGGGATGTTGGCAAATATTGACATGGTGGGCATGTGAGTACATCCCAACCTTACGGCCACATTATATCGACTTATCCTTTACAGCCTACCCTTAAGCATATGCATGGGCTCATTGTAGGATCATGAAGGTAGTAGTACTAGTGCAGCCAGTTACCATTTTTGCAACTCTGGATTGAATCACCGAGGATGAGATTATAGTACGTCCATATGATGGCACGTTACTGAAGAGACAGGAGCTCACTATGGGCTAGTCAAGGTTCCAACATTGGCTTTGGGCCCTGACAAGTTGGGAGTTCTGTTTGGCAGAGAAAACCTTTCACCAGGTTATGCTAGAGAGGCGCACATGTAGGAGGAGATTGCTCGGACGTTAGCCCAAGAGAGGGAGATCTGGCAAAGGGATAGGGAGATGCTCGTTGCTAGGATTGAAAAAGAGTGGAGCCAGTTTCAGATTGAACTAGCCCTTCATCAAGGCTATTCCATGCTTTTGATAGGAGAGTTACGAGTGGTTCGTATTCCTATTCAAGCTACCCCTTAGATTCTCGACCGAGGGTCGATCATTCCTCTGTTCGGGCAAAGTTATGTACCAGTTCCTCTAGATCCACTGAGCGATTGGGGTTCTTTCGTTCAGGCTCCAAGGCCTTTCCAGGGCTCGGGGTATGCTCTCGACACTTCAGGTGGTGCGAGTCCTTCTGCCTGCCCTTTGCAGATGGCGATGATAGTGATAGTGCCAATACAAATATGGATCAGTTCATTAGCGATGAGGATTCTCAGTAGGATTAGCCATTTGTTGTATCATGATGTAGCCCTTGCATGGGCATGTATGTATTCTTCATGTACTTTGTAGACATTGCCCTGTAGTGGGCTTTAATGTATGATATTATCTCTTTGTAGCATGATGTGTATATGGAACAATGCCTCTTGCTAGGACTTATATATACGAATCTGGGGATGCACCTTTAAAAGGGCGGTTGATGTGTGTGTAAAACAATGCCTCTAATTAGGACTTATATGTATGATTTGGAAAAAATGCCTTTAGAAGGGTGGCTAAAGTATGCGTAAGATAATGCCTCTAATTAGGACTTATATGTATGATCTGGATAGAAATCCCTTTAGAAGGGTGGCTGATGTATGTGTAAAACAGTTCATTTGATTAGGATTTACATGTATAGCTTTCTACACCGCCTTTGAAAAGGCTATCAATGTATATGTAAAACAGTGTCTCTAATTAGGACTTACATGTATAGATCTGGATAAAACGCATTTAGAAGGGTGGCTGACATGTATGAAAGACAAGGCCTCTAATTAGAACTTACATGTATAGCTCTGTATACCACCTTTGAAAGGGCTACTGATGTATGTGTAAAACAATGCCTTTGATTAGGACTTACATGTATAGATCTAGATAAAACGCCTTTAAAAAGGCGGCTGACATGTATGAAAGACAATGCCTCTATTTAGGACATACATGTATAGCTCTGTATACTGGCTTTGAAATGGTTGTCAATGTAGAAGTAAAACAATGCCTCAAATTAGGACTTCCATGTATAGCATTGTAAAAAATAAATACCTTTAGCAGGGCGGCCGATGTGTATAAAAGACAATTCCTCTGATTAGGAATTATATGTATAGATCTGTAGAGAAATCACCTTTCCAAGGGCAGCTAATGTACGTGTTCTATAGCATTTTTACTATGGACGGTGATTTTAAACCGGATTGCATCACACCCATTTGTTTTGCACCACTATTTCACTGGTTTGTTAGTGGCTCTTGGACAATGATCGTCTTGCTAGGGGGGAAGAAAGGGGAGATCGTGTGAAATAAACTGCCCTAGTTTAGGGGTTTCAAGCGATTCTCGACATGAAAGATACATCCTCAGCGAGACGGACCTATTCTCATATGTTGGACGAAGGGGGAGGGAACAGTGCAAAATAAACTACCCTAGTGTAGAATGGTAGTAGGTGGCCTCGGCTTTATTGGCAATGCCATAATACTAATGATGAGTGCGGACACTCCAAACGAGGTAACTTTAGACACACTACGAGGTGGTATGCACTGATTGCTCTTATTATTACCCAAGGGGGCTAGAAATCCAAGGATAGGATTCTTGAGGTACCACTATGGGAAATGACTATTAGGATGTGTGCACTTAAATCCTATTGTATGATGCTATGTATGAAATTAATGTTGTGATTAATAAAATTATTTTATTATTATCTAAAGATAATGGTAACATGAATATTGAGACATTATCATATAGTTCATGAGAGGCATAATATGTGATTTATGTGAAAAGTCACAAAAGATATAAATCACAAGTTCTTTGTAAACTCAGTATTTTAGTTCGTAGTCGGTGATGAAATTGAGCAGTACATCTACAAAGACTATAACATATCAATTAGGATGATTTATCTTGATCATGGAAATTGAGATTTCTAGTTGGTATGTTGATATGTTTTAAGAGTTAAGACATATTGAACTAGACCATTGTAAGATTTATTATTCTCCTAACGATTGTCAAATAAATAATAAATCTCATGACTTTTATTTACATGAACTCTTAATCCTAAGAGAATAATGGACCTGATAATGAGATGTAGGTTGCTTTGATATATTAGAAGTGAGATTTAAAGTTAATGATCAAAACCTCAGTATGTTGGGCAACCACAATTAGTGTTGATGGAACATATATTCTAAAGATGGAATTCATAGTCTCTTAACATAGATATAAAATATTTCTTTGAGATAAGTTTAATGGGCTTGGTTATTCAAAGTGTTAGGCCTAACCACTTTAGTAAGGAGTTACTAAAGTATATATTTATGAAATTGGATTTCATAAATATATGATGAATAACTTGAAGGATTAAACCAGGTACTCAAGGAATTAAGATGTGGTAATCTTCAAAGTGGCAGTCTACTGTCATGACTTTGTATTACTATGAATATTTTATGAAGGGGTTGCATGTGCAATAAAGTCTTGGGATATAATTTATAAATAAGGCCTAGAGTGCAACTATATTTATATAGTGGTATTAAATATAGTTAATGGTAACTTCGAACTTGTCAAGAGTTGATAGAAAAGCCCAAGGCCTATTGGAGCTAGTGTTTTATTGGTTCCTTTTGGTCCCACTACAAGCCACATAGTTATGGCCAATTGGAAAGGCCCAAAAGGCTAGCCCAATTAGATTATCAGTTAGATACAAAGGGCGAAACATACAAAATTGAGGAAGATAGACATCATGATGAAATAGTGTATGTGTGAGAGAAAGCCACTCTCTAATACTCCCTTGAAAACTGATTGAGAGACCACACTTCTTGAGCGTTAGTGGAATTGGAGTTAAGATTAAAAGTGTTCCCAAGATCTTCTAATCTTTGTTTTTGAAATTCAATGCTTCAAGGTACGCTCTCTTGTTCTTAAATTTTGAAATTTACATGGTGCATGTTATTAATCCCAAATGAAGTAGATCCATTAATTTTCCACTGCGTATTTTTTGTATAAGATACAAACCATGTTTTTCCAACAATGACTCCCTCCATCCTCCAAATAAACTAGAAAAGCTGCTGGACGGGTAAGATCAGGATCTAGCATTTTTTCGTTGCAAGCCCTGATTATCGGGGCTGAACTGACCCCTGAACTAGGCGAATCGAGCTTTGAAAATGAGGTTCAAGATATCTAAAGGCACTGAACGAGGCACACAAGTATAAACTACCCCAGTGTAGATTGTGCAACATCGGATGCACGAGTGAGAGTTTCTGATAATCCAAGTCACTATCGGGCCGATCACACATTACAGTAAGCACTAAAACGAGGGAATCTTCACTCCAAAGTGATTGAAAACATGTCAAATAGGAGGAGAGCCAAAATAGGGCTAGGTTTGTGGGGGGAGGGGGCTGAAAAGCCCTGGCACATTTCTTAAGGCCCGATAGCCTTTCAATGGCCGCCACCTCGAGATTCATGTATAAAAGATGGGCTATGCCGGGCCCCAACTCATTTTGTTCTACGATTGTTTTTGGGTCTTCTCTAGCCCTTTCTTCATTCAAAACACTTAGAAAACTCCATTTTCATCATTTTTTGCGCGGATCTTCATCAAATTGACAGATCAAGTAAAGGCATGTTCATGGATGTTCTTGGTGCTCATTCCTATGACACCCTTGTTGAGCTTGAAAGGGGGGAGTACCATGAGAAGAAGCATAAGAAATGGTGGGGCACTTTTTCTTGTGGTGACTAGGCACTCCTTCGGCAATTTCTTGGAGGCGCCACCGCTTTGCTCCACACTACACTAAATTGGCACTTACTAGAGGTCATCACTTCCTGTTAGGATCCATCTTTGAGGTGCATCACCATTGGAGATGTGGATTTGGTACCCACTTTGGAGGAGTATGATCACTCCTCTCTCTTTCTACTCCTGTGAGCACTATTTTTGTTCCACCCATACGGACACGTTACCGCAAGAAGCTTGCTGATCTAATGGGCTTCAAGAGGCCCATGTCGAGGCTCTGACTTGTCATGGCAGTGGAGTAGGAGGGAGCATGTGCTTAGAGTTCCTACATGATCGGTTCCATCATTAGAGTGCCCTGTTGGCTACCGCGACGATTTCATGTATTTGGAGGAGCGATAGGCATCCTATCGACGCCAGGCCTTCTTGGTGGCTTTCTTTGGCGCAATACTATTCCCTTCACCATCGGATGCTATCAGTTTTGCTGTTCTTCCACTAGTGAGTGTTCTGCCTCATGGTTATTCTTTCATTCCCGCTTTACTTTTAAGACTATTACAGTTGTGGTTCTGTAGTCACTCGAGCATTATCAATAGAGATCAACCGATGGGCTTTATGGATAGGAATAGGATCTGGGCTATTGTGTCTCTCAATCTTCCCTTTTCTGGGGATACTGATGGCTGGCTGAGATATCTGTGCAGCTTGAGTCCTATTGACTATACCTAGAGGGTCAAATGAGGCGTGACTAGATGGCAAGGACAGACCCATTGTTTTAGTTTGCTTGGTATCCCCTTGATGGGCATTTAGGGAAGCACGGGATATTTCCTAGGCCTGGCCTTGAGACAATTTGGGGGCATTCAACACATCCCCCAACTCAATGATCTTTTTGCAAGCACCAGTGAGTATGGGCTAGTAGACATCGATATAGCAGTGGTAGGGCATGCCTCGAAGTTCTGGGAAGGGCGTAGATCAAGTATAGACTTCCCCCTCTGTTCTAGGGACAAGCAGGAATGGTTCTCCACTGAGTTTAAGGTATGGCGAGATGCGTGGGATCCCATCTTTGTGTTCGACTTGTCATCACCAGTTTCAACCGATATTCCATTCCCCGCTGATATTCTAAGAGATTATACCCTAGAGTTTGAGATTAGGGTTAAGAGAGCCCTTGTAGACCTAAGGGAATGCTTAAGAGGAGCTATCAGAGACAGAGACTGTAGTAGAGAGCTAGTTGATACACTCATGGAGGACATCGAGGAGATAAGTAGCGTGTAGGAGCATGAGCTTGCTGCTCTCAAGTCAGAGCCTGATCGGAGGGGGTCAGCTCCTTCAGGCACAAAGGCAGAGTGTGCCCAGTTGAGATCCTAGGTCATGAGTTGAGATCCTAGGTCATGGGTTTAGAGGATGAGCTAGCGGCTCCTACTCAGAGACCTCTCTAGATCATACTTGGGATGAGAAGAAAGCCACATTAGAGGTTAGCGGGGTTGCGGCTAGCAACCAGGCTGATGATTTAGCACTAGAGCTATTACAGGCGAAGTCTTATATTCACCCCACTTTGGACATGAAGTACGGGCGAGAGGGTGTTGAGCCTAGAGTGCCAGGGCGGGATTTTCGTCATTTTCAAACTGAGTTGGCCGAGAAAGAGGAGGGCCTGAGAGTTGCTACTGTAGAGGTGGGCACCTAGCAGGCTTTGCTAGAGACTAAGAGATAGAGCTCCACTTCTGACCCCATGATGGAGAGGGAGTTGGTCCATCTTTGGCACTTGTACGACAGACTTAGAGAGGTAGCCATAGACCTAGGCTTCGATGTAGCTAGATTGCTTTCCACTCATGCTTAGGATGACCCAATTCTTTGCCCTAGTTTTGAAAGGTTGTGCCAGGCTGTGTCTGATCGTCTAGGCCATGTTTGATTTGCTAATATCTTTTCTTTTTACTTTATTTCTACACATGAGCTAGGTAGTTAGTATTCCACCATGTATGGAAAGGTCCTTCGTAAGCTGCTAGGCAATTGCGTAAGGCCTTTCGCTTTTTGTTTTTGAGTTCTTAAAGTATAGTCTAGTCTGTTAGGCATGCTTAGAAACTAAGAGATGGTGTAAAGAGATATTCATGAGGATATTCAAAAGATATATATGAGATGAGATTTCATGTTTTGACATTAGAATGCATGAAAGAAACAAAAAGGCATAACACAGGCATGTTAATGAATACGCAGGCAAATGCTTTGAAAATGCAAGACTATACAAATAAGTGATAAATGTAAAATCCATGCATGTCAATATCTTATTTTTCCAAGGATACATTCAATTCTAGACGGATCTTTCCCTTTTCCCATTGCGGTACATTTCCCATTGGCGTAAATCAGAACATCTTAAGCAGACCACCAAGTTGTGGTAGTATTGTAGATAGAGAGTGATCTCGAAGGCGTCTTCATATCTTGACTTGGATGTAGGATCCCATTAACCTTTTGATCTTAAGTATAAATTCAAGCAACCGCAACTGACTGATTTTTCTTTTAAAATGTGACCGAACCAAGATGGCTACCTACTTACCTCCGTGAGGAAGGATCATGAAAGCTCGAATTTGTGTTAAAAACACAAGAGCTTTTTAGACCCCAAATTAAAAGATTACGGCTCTGATGATTTTACTCTAACTTAAACTAAGTGCGGAATAAAGTAAATGTGAATGAACAAACAATACAACTACTCTAAGCCATATTCATTAAAGCACAACAGTAAAAAGAAAGCTAAAAGAGTAGGAAAGAGAGATGCAAACACAAGATAACACTCTGATGTGTTATCGAAGAGGAAACCGAAGAACTTGGCGAAAAACCTCTCTACCACCCTCCAAGCGGTAAACCAATCCACTAGACCATAAGTTGGGATACATGAATAGGAAAAGACCCTCCAAGCCTAGTCTACCCAATGCACCTAAGCCCTCCAAGCTCCTACTCCAACAAGGCTTCTTGGAACCATGTCTTGTCTAGCTTTCCAAATCCCGTAATGCACCCGATTGCATCCGCCAAAGCCTGGCTTCTTCCAATGCTTCCCAGTAGCACCAAAAACTCACCAGACACTCAGAATAGGTGTGGTAAGTGTTTGAGCTATCAACCTCTCAAGGATTTAGAAATGGAGAGGTAGGAGTAGAGGAAAACCACAATGGATGATGTGTAGAATTGTGGGTATGACAATCTCACACTCTCAAGGGTTTGAGGCTAGGGTTTTCTCTTTTGAAAAGCTCTTTACTCAATATATGGGTAATGATGGTATATATAGTGTGTATAAGGATGTAGTGGAGCAGATAGGACAAAATAACAAAACAGACTATTTCGCAGGTATCTCGCAGGAAGGCCTTACCCGCGAGACACTTGCGAAAACCAGCTATTACCATCTATCATGACTCTTTGCATTCCAGTCATGTGCAAGGCACATGCATCACTTCACAGGATGCTTAGTCACGAGCTACCTGCGAAAACTCTTCTGTATTCAAATGCTTGAGTCTTCACACTTTCTCTCTTTATAACACCTTACAATAAAAACCCACAATAAATACAAGGTATAACAGATTGAACAGAATTACAATCAAATTTGGCACGGAATTTAAAGCCAACACAACATAGTTGTAAATTACAACTTTACAAATCAAGTCATCACGTAGTTCAATTGACTTTTTCATTGCCTTAAATTTTACCTAGACTGCCCTTTCAAGTCTTCAATCTAGTGAGCTCTCTCACTCTCTTTCTTTTGCTTTTGCGTAGTCTGCCCTTACGGGTTTTCAATCTACCTTTTTGCATATATATATATATATACACACACACTTTTGTGGTGTTTTTTGTTCTTTTTTTTTTTTTTAAATAAAAATAAAAATGAGGTGCACTGCGAGGCTTCTTTATGCAAAGTACAGTATGACGGCATCAAAATTGGTGGGCATATTAAAGTCATGCCCGTCCATGTCGGCTAAAATCAAGGCTCCTCTGGAAAAGGCCTTCTTTACCACATATGGGCCTCGTAAGTTGGGGCGAACTTTCCTCTATGATTAGGAATAGCCTGGTTATGCTTCTTCAAGACTAGAATGCCTTCTTCAAAGACTCTGGGTCTAACTTTCTTGTTTAATGCTCGCTTGGCACGGCGTTGGTATAGCTGTCCATGGCACATTATGATCATACGTTTCTCATCTATTGTGTTCAGTTGATCATATTAGGAACGAGCCCAATCAGCTTCTGACAACTCTATGTGAGATAAGATCTAGAGAAATGGGATCTCTACCTCTGCGGTGAGGACAGCCTCCATGCTATATACAAGTGAATACAGGGTCACACCTGTGGAAGTACGAATAGAGGTGTGATATGCGCACAAAGAAAATGGCAAGTACTCATGCCAATCCATATATGTATCTGTCATCTTCACCAAGATTTTCTTTATGTTCTTGTTAGCAGCTTCCACTCCACCATTCATCTGAGGGCGATAGGGAATCGAGTTTATCTGCTCAATCTTGAACTGTTGGCATAGTTGCTGGATCATTATTCCATTTAGGTTTGTCCTAATATCTGTAACGAGCTCTCTTGGCACGCCGGGCTACGTCGGCTTGAGTGACGCTTTTGTACGAAGTAGCTTCCACCCACTTTGTGAAATAATCGATGGCCACTACGATGTATTCATGACCATTTAAGGCTTTCAGAATCACGGGTCCAATGACATCCATACCTTGAGCTAAGAAGGGCCATGGTGCTGCTAAAGAGTGCAATGGTTCTAGAGGAGCATTTTTTCTGTCTTGATAGGCTTGGAACCGGTGGCATGTCCTCACCTATTTAATGCAATCATTTTCCATGGTGAGCCAGTAATAACCGTCTCTCATAATCTTGCAAGCCAACAGGGGTCCATTTGCATGGGCTCCAAGTAAACCCTCATGCATCTCTTCCATCAAGTGATTAGCCTCGAAGGCATCTACGTATTGGAGCAAGGTAGAATCATGGTTCCTTTTGTACAGGGCTTATCCACTCAAGAAAATGGCAGGCCATAAGCCGGATGAACTTCTTTTCATTGTCCGTTGCACCGGGTGGGTATTCACTATCCTTAATATGAGCCTTGATATCATGGTATCATGGCTTTTTGTCAACTTCGACTTCGACACCCATGCACTCTTCGATTTTCATGCAATAGGCGAGGATGCCACGGGCTTCTATGCATAGTTGTCATATATCATCTCCTTCAAATAACTTGACCAGGGTAGCTAGGGCGTCTGCAAACTGGTTGTGTGCTCGAGGCAAATAGGCGAATGTGATGTTTCAAAACTTTGAAATTAGGCGGCTAACGCACTTCTGATACAGGATCAACTTAGTGTCTCAGGCTTACCATTTTCCTGTGATTGGGAGATGATCAACAGGGAATCTCCAAAGACACTCAAGTCATAGGCTCCAAATTCTAGGGCCACTTGCATGCCGACTATGCATGCCTCGTACTCTGTGATGTTGTTGGTGTAACCAAAATTCAACTTAATTGAAATAGGGATTTACTAGCCCTTGGGGGAAGCGAGACTGCTCCTACTCCATTTCCAGTAGAATTGGAAGCTCCATTGAAATAAAGCTTCCAATGCCATGGTTCCACACTATTTGGTTTGGGCTCTAGCACCATGATATCCTCATCAGGGAAGAGGGATTCCAAAAGTTTTGGATCATTCAACGGTTGATTCGCTAGGTAATCAGCTATGGCCTAGCCCTTATTGGCCTTTCTTGTCACAAACACGATGTCAAACTCGGAGAGCAACATTTTCCAATGGGAGATCATTCCTATAAGAGCTAGCTTTTCAAAGATGCACTTAATAGGATCCATGCGAGAAATGAGTAGCATGGTGAAATAGAGCATATACTGTTACAACTTGTGTGATGCCCACGCTAGGGCACAACACGTCTTCTCAATGGTGATGTAATTTATCTCACAACTGGTGAACTTCTTGCTTAAGTAGTAAATCACCCTCTCTTTCTAGCCGTGCTCAGTTGCTTGACCTAACATACAACCCATGGAGGTTTCTTGTACTGCTAGGTAGAGTATTAACGGATATCATGGCATCAGGGGAACCAGAACAGGAGGGTTCAATAAATACTAATTAATCTTGTTAAAGGCTGCTTGGCACTTATCTGTCCATTTTATCTTGGCCCCTTTCTTCAAAAGGTTGAACAACGGATCACATGTGGCGGTCAATTGTGGTATGAAGCAAGCTATATAATTGACTTTGCCTAAGAAGCTTTGAATTTGTTTCTCAATTTGCGGTGTCGACATATCTCAGATGGCTTGGACTTCTGCTAGGTCCACTTCGATTCCCCTTTACCTGACTATGAAGCCGAGTAATTTCCCTGAACCAGCTTCAAAGATGCACTTGTTAGGGTTTAGCCTTAACCTGTACTTAATAAGGCACTTAAGCAGCTTTCTCAAATATACCAAATGATCCCTGGTTTTTCGAGATTTGGCAATCATGTCGTATACATAGAATTCAATCTCCTTATGCATCATATCATGGAACAAGGTTATCATGGCTCGTTGGTAAGTAGCACTAGCATTCTTCAAGCCGAATGGCATGACATCATATGTGTAGGTTCCCCAATGAGTAGTGAATGCTGTCTTGGCTTTGACTTCCTCGACCATCTTGATTTGGTTGTAGCTAGAGAAACCATCCATGAAGGAGAAGAACCTATTGGTAGTGGTATTATCGACTAGGGTATCGATGTGTGGCAATAGAAAGTTATACTTAGGGCTGGCTTAGTTCAAATCCCTGTAATCAATGCTCATGTGTAGTTTCCCATCTTTCTTAGGCATGGGACAATGTTGGAGATCCAATCTGAATAGGCTATTGCAGTAAGGAAATCAGCTTTCAATTGTTTTTCAACTTCTTCTTTGATCTTCAAAATGATCTCAAACTTCATCCTTCGAAGGGCTTGCCATACTGGAGGGCATTCAGGTTTAACTAGAATTCTATGCACGACAATCTTAGTATCTAACCATGGCATATCTTGGTAGGACCAAGCGAAGATCTCTTTGAACTCCTTAAGAAGTGCTATAAGCTCAGGCTTCATGTCTTTAGGAAAGTTTACCCCAATCTTGACGGGTTTTTATTCTTGCCTTTGCCAGCAAGGTTAAGCATTTCTGTCTTTCCTACGTTGGGCTTGGACCCTTCATTCTCTCTGTCTAGAGCTTCCAAAATGTCATGAGGCAAGCTCAAAATCTCCTCTAATCCTTCAATGTCATGTTCCAACTCTATTGTCTCATTCATGCCATCAATATCCTTATTATTGCAATGGGACAATGTACCCGCTTGGCAATTAGAATAGATCCTATAGAACGGAACATATATAAGGAAATATAAGTCAATTTGCACACACATATTCATAACAAAGCAAGTAGAGAGATAAATGCAAATATTTCCTGAATAATACACAAGATAATTTCATTAGTGGATTATGGATAGGGGGAAAACAAAGTCCATGCCTGATAATGATAAAAAGGAAACATCTTTTTTTGGAAAATAAGCAGGAAAATGCAAACAATGAATGCAGGAAATAGGAAATAAACAAGCAAAACAAACTAGGTATGCTATTCCAACTCTTTCGGGCAATTGGAGGACCTAACCACACGATAATGGAATACTCCTTACTCAACCGATGCAACCGCAAAGCAGGGCTCAGCAATACAATGACCTACTGTCTTGCCTAGCATATAAGGCTTGATAGTAGCAATAAAATCATCCCCTGGGGATATAATGGCATTCACTAAGAATTCCTCTAGACAAAGATCGATGAGGCAAGCGAGATCTAGTTCCTCCTCATATGATTCCTATGTTGTTTCTAATCTAATGACCTCGATCGAAGCCCGAAAATTGACCCTTATATGGGGAATCGACATACCTTGGCCACTACACTTCCTTTTCTTTCCTCTAGAAGCCTGGAAAAGTTCTTCATCGGAGGGGTTGTAGCTTAGACCAAAACCTCCTTTGTTGCTAGGGAGTTCAACCAAAAAAGTCTTCCCATGTCCTGCGATACCGAGGCCTTGGCCTAACTGATAGCCAAATTTGAGCATTTCCTTGGCAGCCATTAGAGTAGCAAAAGGCCATGCAGACTCAAGTTCCGGAACTTTGGAAATCATGGAAACTAGCATGAAACTGTGGAAAGTTGCCTCTGAGAAGGCATTAGCACCTATGTAGGGGACAAAAGTCTCATTGAAGAAAGTCAGGGTTCTTCAGCCATAATAGTGACCATTAGGTCCACGGATGGGAACTTGAGTCATCGATGAAGAGTAGAAGTAACTATGCTCATGGCATGTAGCCAAGGCCTCCCCAGGAGCATATTATAAGGGGAATCCACCTTGATGACTTGGAAATTGACCATGAAGAACATAGAGCCAACTCCAATGGCTAACTCGATCTCGCCTTGTACCTCCTGGAGAGTGCCATCAAAAGCTCTAATGATCATGGTGGTAGGGCGGATGAGAGAGGTATTCATATTCAAACGCTCCAAAGTGGACATCAGGCAAACATTTAAGGCTAAACCATTATCAATCAGTACTCTGGCGGCGATCATATCCTTACACTTTTCTATAATGTGCATGGGTAAAGTGTGGTCTCTACCTTCCGGTCGTAGTTCATCAACCATAAAGGAAATCTGGTTGGTGGCTAACACTGTTAAGACCATACCCTCAAAGGTGGATTCTTAATACTTGCAGGAACAAGTGCCTCTTTCAAGACTTACAAGAGAGCATTGTAGTGGACCTCAAAGGATTGCAATAATGCCAAGATGGAGATCTAAGTTGGCAACTTGTTTAGCTGCTGAATCACACTGTACTCTGAGTTTCTGATAACTTTCAAGAACTCCTCGGCTTCTTCGGTTATGACCTTGCTCCTTATGGCCTCAGTGGTACCCTTGCCAATCTCTTTCCTCTTATTTTCTAGCTCCTTGGGAGTATAACAACGACCACTCCTAGTGAGCCCAGATAGACCTAAAGAGATATTGGAGCAGACCTCCTCCTTTCCAGTTTGAATAGAGATCAAGGACACATCGTATTTCCAGGGGACACAATGACTATCTTCATAACGGAATGGCTTCGGCATGCGAATGATAACACCCTCCTGATTCGCAATTGGGTGCTATAAAGAACATCTTTGGATTAATGACCACTAGACTTGGCAACATGGCTTCAAGGGCCTTTGAGCCTGATACCCCGGAGATTCCCGAGGCAAGCTTTAGCAGAAGAAGAGGATCAACGCATCAGATGGCGGGAACGATAGCGGTTCCCTCTTGAACTGATGATGAGGCTAGCCCTGTGACCGCAGGTAAGGCAGGAACTAGAGGAGTGAATCTCTCAATGGCTAGCGAGACTTGCCCTTTTCTTGAATCTAATGACCCTGAATCCACAAGTGATTCTACGATTTCCTCAATGACCACTGAAGAGGATGGTGCTAGAGCAATTTGGCCAAGGCGTTTCAAAAAATACTCATCCCACTTCTTCTTTAACCCAATTGATATAGTAGTGTAGCTTGCTTCTAACTGGACAATTGAAGGACATAAGCTGGCTGCCACACAGTCACCTCTTCGCACAATTTCTCTTTCAATCCAGATGATACCGTGTTCGACAAAACTCTATACTTGTGCTCGGAGCACTTTATAGTTTAACAGGGCATGGCTATCTTCACTATCACAAAATGAACAGATTCGCCAATCAAATCCTAGGGTTCCTATGCCTTTAAGATCAAGGTGGCTCTCTTAGACTAAGGCTTGAAGCATAGACTTCCATGGGAATGATGGCGAGGAGAAGTCCGGAACCCTTTCTTCCACCATGATAATGGCATTCACATTCCCTTCCTGATAGGGGGGGTTGGTGATAACATTCAGAGTAGCTGTGTTATCAAACCATATCAGCTTGTTGTCAAAGAGATCTTGAACACGATCTCTCAACTAGAAGCATTCTTCCAAGGTATGCCCCTCGGCCCCAAAGTGGTGTTTGTACTTCTTGGATGGATCAAATCCTGGTGAAAGAGGACCCTCTCTAGGTTTCAAAAATAGTGGAATCACTAACTTCCTTTCCAGTAGGTAAACATAAAGATCTGCCATGGGCATGGGTAACAGGGTGTACTTTTGGTTTTCCCTCCTGAAGGGACGAGGCAGATCTGGCCTTCCTCTTTGATTAAAGGCTATGTTAGGTGCTTAAGTAGACTACTTCTATTGCTGATAAGGTCTAGCAGCTGGGGTAGCATAGATGGGAGAATACCCCTAGGCCTTTTTGATGCATTATCAGCCATATGAACATCGGGATCCTTAGTCTTGCACCCGGTCATTCTCTTGACTTGTTGCTCAACCATGGAACTCAAAGACTCGGCATCCATGATCTTTTTGCTCCAAATACCCTCATCAATACACTCCCTAATAGGGATAAGGATAACGAAATGAATGACTTGGGTACTGATCATCTTCTCGTAATAAGGAGGCTTGAGGTTGTCAATGAACCACTTGATCATCTCATTTTCCATCATGGGAGGTTGCACTTGAGCGGCCAGCTCACGCCACCTCTAGGCATACTCATGGAAAGATTCCCCACTCTTCTTTTCTATCCTCTAAAGAATCATGCGGTTCGGGAGCTATCTCAGTGTTGAACCGGTAGTATTCTAAGAAAGAGTTTGCCAATGCCCTCTAGCTAAAGGTCTTTTCCAACCTCAAATACCATGTGGCTGCGGGGCAAGCCAGACTACTAGGAAAAATCTGGCAAAGTAGAGCGTGATTATCCCCATAGGGAGCCATCTTCCTACAAAATATTCACAAGTGGGCGCAAAGATCTCCAGTACCATCATACTTGACAAACTTTGGTGCCTTAAACTTGGGATGCATAATGACCTGAAGGAAATTGGTCAAACTGTCTAGATCAATGCTTCCATAAACCCTAGAGCCCTCGATGATACGAAGCTTCTCAGCTAGGGTTTCCACTTGGCTCTTGACTTAGCCATACCCAGATTTAGGGCTTTTATCCTTAGAAGGATCTGTTTCCTGGTTATTGCCCTGAGGTGGTACATAGTGGCCCTGTTCCTGTACTGGCGGAGGCTGATTTTCATTCTCAGTTTGGGGACCTCCTTGGCTATGACTGGAAGAGTTTAGTCCTCCTCCTTCAACTAGCTATTGCACCATGCATATCAATTATGACATTTGCTCTTTCATCTGAGCGAACTCAGTAGGATCCACTTCAAGAGTTAAAGGTCCACTGGTAGACATCTCTCTTGCACGGGACCTAGTGATGATGGGATCTCGATGTGGTGGTAGCTTAGATTGTTTCTTTTTAGCAATCTTTTGATCTTTAAGAAAGGGAAATGAAAAAAATGAGGTGCATTTGAGAAGGTGGAAACACAGCACCAAAATCAAGTTAGTTTATGCTCTTGGTATTTAACATGCACCTACCATTTTCAGAAAAATTTGGCTTTGCACCTTGGATCAGGTATTTATCATGGTGAGTTTCTTCTATGATGCAAGATTAATGTACAAGACTAGCAAGTAATCGAAACTTTCAGGATATGCTCAACAATGTGGGTAGGACCCTTCCTTTGATTACATGCTTGTACAAAATTTGTTTTTAAAATGCTAGGTTCAACAACTCCAATAATGGGCCTTTTACAAAACAAGAAATGTGACTGCGAGGCGAAAGCTTGGCTTCTAACAATGAGGACTTCTGGGGGAAGCCCTTGGACAGCATGGATCTCTAAGACCGTTGGATTCCTTGGGGGAGCCTTTGGATTCAAGACATCTAGGTCTTCTTGGCAATTTTGACATCTTGACAATCTGGGCAACTTGGACCTCTTGGACCTTTAGATCTCTAATAGTTTTTCGGCAGCACCTCCCCTTTAAATGGAGTTTCGATTACTTGCCATAGATTTTATCTTTGCACAATTAGGTGATGAAACCAATTAGTTTATGCATAAGTGCCCTTGTAGGGTTGTAAACCCTTAGGGATTGGGTGTGATCTAGCATATACAAGCAATAAGGTTTCTTTTCTTAGGAGTTTAATCATGAATGCTGTGTAAATAGGATAGAGAGAACCTGGAGTAGAGCACAATTTCTTTGGTGCAAGCAAAAACGACGCACTTGTTACAAGATATTTTTCCCTAACCTCTAGTCCTAGAAGGGTATCCTTTCCTAGGCTTGGATGTTCGCTCTTTAGGTTTCACCTAGTCCTAATGGGCTCTGGCTTGATCTAGTCCTCACGTGTTTGACATAACTAGGCCAACTATATGCAAAGGCTTAACTGGTAGGTGGTTCCTATCCTAAGGTACTCAATCACCATACCCCCTCCCTTCATAGAAGTTACAGGGTATGAAGGATCGAGAGGGCCTTTTTAGCAACTCTTATCCACCTATGGACCCATAAGCGCCTACAACATCAGCCCCAAACTGACTATGGGCAACACTGCTAATGTTTGTGTCTAGCATCTGTAGATGGGGTGATGAAATCCCCAAAGATATGTGACTACGCCAGCAGTACGAAGCCTGAGTCCAGCTAAAAAAGGGTGTATATGTCATGCAATCCTTAATGAAGGGGAAATACATTTTCAAAGCACAGTGGATATATATATATATGGAAAGCGGATAAAGGTGTAACGGAAATTAAATTTTGCTACCCTATGTTTGCATGTGAGGAAAGTTGCAAAGCATGTGAGGAAAGCGATAAAGCCCTATGTGAAAATACCTCAAAGCCACCCTTTTGGAAAAGGATTTTTTGAAAAAGTTTTTTGCTCTTTTGAAAATAGTCTACTAGGATATAATAGAAGCTTTTTCCAAAAGGAAAGCCCCAAAGGCCAATGCCAATTTCTGCTATTTTGAAACCCAATGTCCAAAGATTATGGTTATATCAAAAGCTCTAAAGGCTAAAATCTCATTGATCCCTAGTGGAGTCGCCAGTCTGTTGACACCCAACCTCGATCTTAGCAGCGAAAAAATCACCGCCATAGTAGGCCTTCATTTGACCAACCGCCATGGCGACAGCTTTAGCACACGCGGGGCCCATTGGAGGCCCCTTTTGATGAATGTGTATGGTTCGCATGGAGCTTCGGGTGCTCTCTCTCTTAGTGGAGGAAGGTAGGTCTACCTTTGGCATTATGGAAGGAATCTGGGCCAAATTTTAGGTGATTACCAAAGGTGAGTGAAGTTGCCAACAATCATTGTGTTTTTCTAAGCTGTGATTGGTCACCTGTTTCTAGTTAATTTTATTACCAATCCTAGGTTAAGAAAAATCTCATTTTTTCTAATGTAATGTGGACAAAAAAAAAATCTTGATTCTTAGGTCCGGAAGTTTGGTTACTTGTGGCGAGGGTGTTAGGCACCCTACAACGCCTATTCAAGGACAGTCCTTTATTTTGAAGAATGGCAGTAAAAACATGATTTTGGCATTGGCTTTCGGGGCTTTGCATGCATGGGGGCTTTAAAGTTTTTCGCTTTTGAAAGGGTGTGGTCCCAATCTATGCTCTCCTATGGCATTCGAGCTAAGTACCAGATTTCCACGACGAAAATCCAGCGACATGTCACCTTGCTTTCACGGCAGAAATTAGGCATTGCTTGCCTTAGCTGACACGAACTGTGACAATCACACCAGAGGGGGGTGAGCTGATATATATATATATATATATATATATATATATATATATACATGCATCATGCACAATGCAAGTGAACAAAGCAGAAAAGTAAATGCCTACATCCCAAGAGCATGGCCTAAAATATAAGTGTAGGAAAGTAAATAGGGATCGCCATACCCTAGAGATGAGGACGATTGGTACAAAGCATGATATACCTAATACGAACTATCTAGGAGAGAAAAGCAATAGGAAAGAAAGGGTTTTAAAGAGTACATAACCAAAGGGCAAAAGCTAAAACCCTAAACCTACTGACTACAATCGCTTCGCTCATATCTGCGTGTTGACATCCTTACCCCTTTCGCTTGTGCCTGAGAGATCATGCCCTAGCCCCGTGCGTCCTCGCTCCATGTGTGAACATGCAAAAGCAAAGACAAGAAAACCAGGAAACAAGTAATGGAAGGAAAGTGCAAAGAGCACAATAAAGAGGCATAAAGCAGGTAAACATGATAGACATGGCAAGCATTGAAACCAGGATGCAAGCAAGCAAACAAAAGGGACGGTAAACAAATAAGAAAATAAACAAAAGGTGGTGTCCGTGAGGGACAAATGTAGATTTGGATTGAATGTCCATAGCTTCATTGTGTTGAAGTATGGACTACACACTAGCAAGTAAGACTCATGCAAGGACATGAAAGTAAGCATGTAAAGATGCAAAGAAAGCAAACGGGTGGCACAAAAAAGCATTGCAAGCATATCATCACACAGAGTGAAAAAGGGGAAGGTTATGCATGAAGCAACTGGCATCATGGCGATGCATCCCAAGTGATTACATCCAAACAAGGCCTCACGGGCATCAAATGTAATCACATAACCATAACACACTAAGGGCGTCAAGAGTGGCAAAGCCTAGAACAAGAGAGGCCAACATGAGCATAAAGCATAGAAGCAAGCAAGCATAGACATGCAAATAGGGTCATCCAAACCCTTTGATGTGGGCCAAGGTGTACGGATGATGACAAAGACAATAAGGTCTAGATTGTGTCCTAACCAATAGGCCAAAACACAAGAAAAAAAGATACAGTAACAAAAGGGCTACAATAGCACATGGTAAGACAAACATAACAAGCACATAGAAGATGAAATAAAGCATAGAGCATAGATCCAAGCACACAAGCATGTGAAAACATAGATCTGGACATATAAGCATGTGATAACCTAGATCCAAGCAGGCAGGCATGTAAAAACTGTAGATCTAGGCACTTAATCATGGAAGAACATGAATCCAAGCATATAAACATGTACGAATGTGGATCTAAGCATAAAACATGGCAAAAAGCATACGAGCACATAGATCCAAGCAAAGCATAAACAAAGACAAGGTATCAAGCATGTGAGCACATAACCTTAACATCAACGCAAAGCAAAAAGAGGAACGAAACAAAGGGAAACATGGCATAAAACCCTAAGCATGTAGATCTAAACATATAAGCATGTAGAAACATAGATCTAAGCACAAAACATGGCATAAAACCCTAGGCATGTAGATCTAAACATATAAGCATGAAAGGATGTAGATCTAAGCATAAAACATGAAAGGATGTAGATCTAAGCAAATAAACACGTGAGCAAGTATAAAAGAACACAAATCTAAGCTAAAAACATGCTAGAAATAAGATAAAGCAAGAAACATGTCAAAGAAAGCAATAAAACATATTATTCTAGTAAAAAGAAAAGATAAACCCCAAATACAAAGCATAGAACCAAGGAAAGGAAGATTAGGTAACAAAGCCATACCTTGTGTTCTTGGTGAAGAGAGAAGAATCAAGAGACTTTGATTTGTTTTTGAGTGTTTTTTGGTGTTTGGAAGAGAAAAAAAAAAAAAAAAAAAAAAAAACATAGAGAAGAGCTAGGCAGAAGGGAAAATTTTAGATAATATGTGTCCTCCCTATCTGGGCTAAGCATGGGGCTATTTATAGCCCCGGGCACGAAAATCAAGGTGGCGGCCACTGTAAGGCCGTCGACAACCTTTCAATGGCCGTCGGCCTCAAACCTCCTCTGATCAGGCTGATCTCAATACCCTTGGATAGAACTAGATTTTTAATTTCTAAAAGGTATAGAACTCAAAAATCCAACAGTCAAATCAATAGTTATGGCTCTCGGAAGTTTGCAGTGCATCGATCTATGTGTCATTACAGTTTTCATGATATCTCGACCGTTTGTGCTCCAATTTTGACCCATGAATGGTCATTGGAACGAGATTTGGATAATCTTCACAATGGCATTAGTTTCAACTTGTTCTGGTAGCCAGATCAAAATTAGAATTTTTGAACCCACAAGGGATCGACTTCGGGCCAAACTTGGTCAAACTCAATAAAATTTGCAAAAAAATCATCGAGAAGCTCGAGTTTGAAGTAAAACTGTGAAAAATGTCATTTTGTGGGAGTCCAGACCATGTTTGACCTTCAGTTAAACCTAGGGCCAACCAGGGGCAGGTTGGTCATTTTGACTGAAAAAGGCACTTCAAGTGCTTCGGTGTCCAAACGGGTTGTGCCACGTCATTCTAGATGTTCTCATGGCCTCGTAGAGAGAAAATAATATTTTTAAATTTTTAGGGGTCCGGCACGTAAATCGAAGGCAGACAAAATACGATATCAACAGACCTTCTCTAACCTTGAGTGCTTTAGACCTTATGATATGAGTATGTAATCAAGCCAATTGATGTAGGTGTATATTCGTGTCATACTGTGTGCATATTCACCGTAATGTGACTATTCCGATCCATGTCACCAAGTAACATCGATTTCCTCATGTTTGCGACACGTATCATGCTTTAGGGGGCTCCGACTCGTCCTAGAACAAGCATGTTGGCACACGCCATATACACAAGCATGAAACCCTGCTGGTGTGCCATAGTGCACCTAATGCAAAACTTTGCAGAATTTTCACCATGAAAATAGGGCATCCCATTGCCATCTACTTGTTAGGATGTGTGCCCTTAAATCCTATTGTATGGTGCTATGTATGACATTATGTATGACTTAATGTTATGATTAATAAAGTTGTTTTTATTATTATCTAAAATAATGGTAACATGAATATTTGGACATTATCATATAGTCCATGAGATGCATAGTATGTGATTTATGTGAAAAGTCACAGAAGATATAAATCACAAGTTCTTTGTAAACTCAAAACTATAGTTCATAGTCGGTGATGAAATTGGGCATTTCATCTGCGAAGACTATAATATATCAACTAAGATGATTTGTCTTGATCATAGAAGTGAAAACTTTAGTTGGTATGCTGATATGTTTTAAGAGTTAAGACATATTGAACTGGACCGCTGTGAAATTTATTATTCTCCTAACTACTATCAAATGAATAATAAATCTCACGACTTATATTTACATAAACTCTTAATCCTGAGAGGATAATGAACCTGATCATGAAATATAGGTTACTTTGATATATCAAGAGTGAGATCTAAAGTCACAATCAAAACCTTAGTATGTTGGGCAGCTAAATTTAGTGTTCATGGAACATATATACTTAAGATGGAATTCATAATATCTTAATAGAGATATAAAATATTCCTTTGAGATAAGTTTAATAGGTTTGGTTATTCAGAGTGTTAAGCCTAACCACTTTAGTAAGGAGATACTTGTCAGGCCACAAATGCGTTGACCCCTTGTGATTAATTAAATTGATTAATTAGCCGAGTTATTAATCAATAAGTTAACATGCAAAATCACGTGGCAGCACAAACAAATCACCAAAACTAAAGTATGCAGCGGAAAATAATAGACACGGTGATTTGTTTACGAATGGGGAAAACCTGAAGGCAAAAACCCCACCGGGTGATTTAAGGTCACCACTCCTGAAACTCCACTATTATCACAAGCGATTACAAGCAAGGAATCTGAGTACCTTACCAACCTACAGGTGAACCCTTACCCCAATACCCAATTGGACTTGTTCTGTAGTGACAGTTTCTCCTTTTAATGCACAGCTCCAAGTACGTGACTAACCAATTACGTGACTAACCAATTACGCGGATCTGAGTACGCGACTTCAATTCACCAACTAGAGAGAGAGTTGTTGGCTTCAAAGTTCTTCAAATCATCCAACGATGAAGATCAAGAAGATGCTTGGTTACAAAACCTTATGGTGCACATTACATAGTAACTTCTTCACAAAAGATGAACTAGGGCATGAACTTTGTCTTTGATCACAAATTGCATGAACAAGAATTACTCAATACTTGTGCAACTTGCATCACTTTGACAACCCTTAAAACAATCCTTTTATATGTCTAGGGTTAAGAGAAAAGAAGTCCCAAAGACACATTCACGGATTGGAATTAAAACAGAACTGAAAATCTGTTTTCTTTAAATCTCGACAGATAGAGGTGTCGAGGATCTGTCAAGAAGCTGTCGAGCCTCGGGGCTGAAACAGCTTCTAAAGCTCTATAGATGCATGTGTCGAGACCAAGTGTCGAGTTTTAGTAACTTGCACTTTCCAGCTTGTTTCTTGGACAGACTTGATGACTTCAACACTTAATCTTGAAACATTGTTTCTTGAAGCATTAAACACAACAAACAAATGAAAATACGAGAAAAGTCATAAAACACTTTAACTCATATTCACTTGTTGAATACAATAAAATCTATCTTAACACAAACTCTTGAAAAACTTTGCAAGAAGAGAGTTTATGGCAAGTAGGCTTTGACAACCTTTATTTCTAAAACACTTTTAAACAAAACACATCAAGGCATCTTTGTGTGAAGCAGAAATAATAGATTGCATACAAGTAAAAGAAACATGTGTATAAAGACAGAAAAGAAACAACACATGGAGAGATAGATAAAAGAAACATACATCAACATATATATCAAGAAATAAGTACAATGTATGTCAATCCATGATCAATGTATCTCTAAAAAGATAGAAAAGAAAAGAAATACATGTGATCCTCACTACATCCCTCATATCAACACTCCCCCTATCAAAAATGTCCTATACTAGCTCTCCCCCTAAGTATGACTACTCTCATACACCCAAACTACTCCCCCTTTTTGTCACGAGTGACAAAGGGTAAAGTGTCAAGTAGACATCTCATCAGAAGAGCTCGCATCTCCATCACCATCATCATCAGAAGCGTCATCGTCATCACCGTCATCATTAGCCTCAGTCTCTGAAGAACCAAGAGGCAGCAGAGGAGAAGCCTCAAGAGCAAAGCCGCCCAAGGTCGCTTGTCGCCTGGCGATGTGACCGACACGAACGTTCACCTGATACAACTCCGTGGAGAGTGTATCGAGGCGAGCATCCATGCGCTGAAGCTGTGCTATGATGTCTCCAAGAGTGACATCGCTCGAAGAAGAAGAAGGAGCAGAAGTCGCTCGAGCAGATCTGGATGTAGTCAGACGAGATGAAGGAACAGCAGCATCTGACTGTCTCGATCTGAACTGTGCCTCACTACGTTTTACAGTAGCGGCGTCTATGGCAGACATGACATGAAATGGATCGAACGAAGGAAAGGGGGTGGAAAAACGGTGAAGTATCCTCGTGATAGCGGAAGGGAAAATAAGCTTATCACAGGTGGCCGTATCTCTATAGACATCTATGATAGAATAGATAAAGTGTGAAGGGAAGTCTATAGTGAGATGCTTTAGAAAAGACAACAAAAATCGAGCACGAGGCTCTGTGATAGAGTTGTAGTGAGAGAGTGGGTGCAAAACAAAAGTCATCACCATGTTAAGGAAACGAGGACCTTTAGCAAAAGGCCGACATGGTGTGTACTGATGATCTCCCCAAGCGAAAGGGCGCTCACAGAACGCCGAGATCATCTCGTCTTTGGACACAGTCAATAGACGCTCACATCCGGGGTAATCAGGATGATCCACCCTCGGGACATGAAGAATCTCGGAGACTAACTCCAGAGTGACAGCAAAGCGCATACCTCGAACGCTAGAATAGAAAAGAAGTACTGAAGAATCAATCCTGTAGATGTTGGAGTAAAACTCCTGTATCAACACGAGAGGACAAGTGACCAGGACATCACACAGTGACTCCCAAGCCCGACTGTGAATGACATCGGGTAGGTCAGTGTCAGCAAAGTCTGCCAGGACAACGTGGCATTCCGAATGAACACCTCGTTTACAGAAGTTCTCCAAGAAGTCCTTTTGGGCTTTCTCAACACGGAACTGGATAGACAAAGGAGTAGAATCTGAAGAAGAAGATCCCTTAGAACGCAAAGGGTTCTGGGATGGAGTGGATTTACGCTTAGGTGCCATAGACACTATTAACGCAAACATAGAGAGAGGGAGAAGAAAGAAACACACAGAAAAGTCCCAAACAATTCAATATAGGAAGACAAATATTGAAAAGATAGAGCGTATGCATGGGAAATGCATGAATATGTGACATGCAACATAAAAACATCATAGGCTCTATCCAATCCAAACCTAACAGCACACAACAAGTTTGCACACATCTAAATGCATGAAAATACAATTAGAATGCTAATGTGATGCAATGCATGTAGTTTTAAAGATCAAATCTATAAAACCAACCTAAAAACTTCATGAAATTTTCAACAGTTTTGAAAAACCCAAAAATTTTCAAAAATCTCAAAACCTAGGGTTCTAAAACATGAAATGAATGAAGGATAGAAGGATACAAGCTTACCAAGTGAAAACGATCTAGAAAAACACTTGAAGAATCCTTAGGAAGAGGTTTGGAGAGAGTGAGAAAGGTTTTGGGAGAGAAAACTACAAGGTATCGAGAGAGAGATCGAGTGAAATGAGAGAAAATCACGACAGAACCTTTAAATAGCCCTTCAGTAATTCTCGACAGATGCAGGTATCGAGAGGTGTCGAGACAGCTATCGAGGTAAGTATCGAGAAAATGCACTTCAACAGATATAGCTATCGAGGACATGTATCGAGAAAGAAAGATCAAGCATTTAAGAATCTCGATCGATCCAGAAGCTGTCGAGTAGCTATCGAGCAGACAGAAAGTTCCTCGATCGATCCATCAGGTGTCGAGAATGTGTCGAGACTGCGATTAGAAAAAGACTAAGAAGCTCGACAGACAGCTAGGTGTCGAGAAGCTATCAAGGAGGTGTCGAGATTGCCTTAAAAACAGTTTTTCAAGAGAGGAAAAACACAGACATGAATGCAATCACGCATGCAACTCTACCAAAAATCCTAGCAACACATTTAGCTCTCAAAATCATCTCTCAACAAAAATTTAAAGCACATGGATCCCAAAACACACACACACACACACACACACACTAAACAAGTCTAACCAATTTTATATTTCAAAAATGAGTTAAGACAGTTTAGTGAGCATGCATTAAAGCATGTAAACTTTGTGATGGCCAAATCACATTATACCTGCACATGTATCAAGAATAGCAAAGAATATTGCATGTTGTGTGTGAAAAACATCGTAAGATTGCATGAGTGTCTCAAAGTTATGACAATTTGAGATATGAGAAAATCACTTTAACTCACACATAATCATAACTGTTTGATGGGGACTATCACCTTTGAGGTACATCATATAACTCCCACATCTCCTAGAAAACATGCTTGCAACCATACATTAAAGCATTTTTAATCTTTTTGCTTTTATTTCTTTACATATTTTCTTTTATTAAGCATATCATGCATGGGCATACAAGAGAGAGAAAAGAACTACCCAATTATGTTAAGTTTTTGACATTGCACTTTTGCTATGCTGAAGCATACGGATGTCATTGACATTGCACTTTTGCTATGCTGAAGCATACGGATGTCATATCATGACTGGCAAGTAACAGTGGTGAGGTGGTTATTTATGCCTTTCTCTTAGGATTTTCTAGTCCTACCCGTCAAAAAGAGTGATACAAGTGTTAAGTAGAAGAGATCACTTAACCTTACTCATCAAAAACAAAGAGCTGCAAAGCTCACTTGCTTAGTTATGCAGAAGAATACTCATCTAAGCTACAGGTGATACAAAGTTTAGAAAACTCTGTTTCAATGGCCATTTTAAGGTTCACAAGAACCAATGCACACAAACACACACTGTTTTTGTATTTTTCAATTTTTCAATTTTTTTTTATTTTTAACAGAAAGCAAAAATAAAACACAAAACTGAAAATACACAAACAAAAACAAGTTAAAGAAAGCAAAACAATGCATAAAACTAGATGCAAATGCATAAGGTGGAAGAAGGATAGAAGGAGATCAATCCATGGAGATGACACCGATGTTTGGACGAAGGAATTCAAAACGTTTGCTATCCAAAGGTTCGGTGAACAAATCAGCTTTTTGGTCATCAGTGTGAATAAACTCAAGGGTGAGAACACCATCTTCGACAAGCTCACTAATGAAGTGATATCGAATCTCTATGTGCTTAGTTCAAGAATGTTGAACCGAATTCTTAGAGATATTGATGGCACTGGTATTGTCGCAGTAGATGGTGAGATGTTCTTGACAAATACCATAATCATGAAGGAGTTTTTGCATCCATAGGAGTTGGGTGCAACAGCTACCAGCAGCAATGTACTCAGCTTCAGCAGTGGATAAGAAAATGGAGTTTTGCTTTTTGCTCATCCAAGAGACCAGATTATTACCCACATAAAAACAACCCCCTGAAGTACTTTTGCTATCATCAGCATTCCCAGCCCAATCAGCGTCAGAATATCCAGCTAACACATTATTTGTGTCTTTGCCATACCACACACCAAAGTTGGCAATAGTCTTGACATACTTTATGATTCTTTTTAAGGCAGTCATATGTGACTCTTTGGGATTTGCCTGATATCTAGCACACACTCCTACACTGTAACTAATGTTAGGTCTACTAGCAGTAAGGTAAAGAATACTACCTATCATGCTTCTATAAAGTGAAAAGTCTACACTTTTACTTAACATGTCAACAGTGAGTTTAACATTTGGGCTCATGGGGGTTCTAACAGAACTAGCAGATTCTAATCTAAACTTTTTCACAAGATTCTTAGCATATTTAGATTGAGAGATGAATATACCTGAATCTTGTTGTCGAATCTGTAGTCCAAGGAAGTGAGATAGATCTCTAATCATGCTCATCTCGAACTCTGCTTGCATGAGTTTTGAGAAGTCTTGAGCAAGTTCATCCTTAGTTGATCCAAATATGATATCACCAACATAGACTTGAGCAACCACCAGCTCACCAGCTTTTCTTTTGATGAAGAGAGTCTGATCAGCCTTTCCTCTTGTGAACCCATGGGATATCAAGTATTGAGTCAAACGATCATACCAAGTTCTGGGTGCTTGCTTTAATCCATAGAGGGCCTTCTTGAGATACAACACATGATCCAAAAAGTGTGGATCAATGAAACCTTTAGGTTGAGCCACATAGACATCCTCTTTAAGTAATCCATTCAAGAAAGCTATTTTCACATCCATCTGGTAAAGCTTGAACTTCAAGTGACAAGCTAAGGCAAGAAGAATTCTGATGGACTCTATGCGAGCAACTGGGGCAAATGTTTCATCAGTCTATTCCCTCCATTTGAGTGTATCCTTGAGCTACAAGCCGAGCCTTGTTGCAGATTACATTGCCCTCCTCATTAGTCTTATTTCGGAATATCCACTTTGTGCCGATGACATGCTCGCCCTCCGGTCTAGGAACTAAAGTCCACACATCATTCCTCTGAAACTGAAGCAGTTCATCATGCATTGCTTCAACCAAACTTTCATCCTAAAAAGCTTCCTCAACTTTAGTGGGTCCAACCTGTGACAAATAACAAGAGTATGACACAAAGTTAGCAACACACTTATCAACTGTGCGCTTCCGCAATGTAAGTTCATTCATATTTCCCACAATAGTTTCTAGAGGATGATTTAATTTGATTTTGGAGGAGGGTCCTTTGTCTTCATGATATTCAGAATCTGGTGATGTAGGCATGTTTGCTGACTCTTCTGCAGCACTGGGAGTACCAGGAGTACTTGGTGATGTGGGCTCTTATTCCATGAGTTCCGGAGCTCTCCAAGGTTCAGGAGGAAGGATTTCTTTAGGGAGTTCCTCATCAATTTTCTCAGAACTAACATCTGAAGACTCATCAATAACAACATTCATTGTTTCCATAACCTTCATGGTTCTTTTGTTATATACCCGATAAGCCTTGTTTGTAGAAGAGTATCCCAGAAATATCCCTTCATCACTTCTGGAATCAAACTTTCCTACATTCTCTCTATCCTTTAGGATGAAACAAGTACTTCCAAAAATTCTGAAATACTTCACATTTGGCTTTCTTCCTTTCCACAACTCATATGGAGTCTTTTTGGTGCAGGGTCTAAAGTACACTCTGTTCACTGTATAACATGCAGTGTTGACTGCTTCTCCCCACAAATTTCTAGCCACATCCTTACTGTGCAACATGGCTCTAGCCATCTCCTAGATAACCCTGTTCTTTCTTTCTACTACACCATTCTGCTGAGGAGTAATAGGAGTAGAGAATTCTTGAGATATACTTGATCTTGTGCAGAATGACTCCATGTATGAGTTCTCGAATTCTTTACCATGATCACTTCGAATTCGGTCAATTTTCAGGCTCTTTTCATTTTGCAGTCTTATACACAGTGCTTCAATGTGCTCAGGAGCATCAGATTTGGATCGTAGAAGGATGACCCAAGTGTACCTAGTGAAGTCATCTACTACAACCATGATGTATCTCTTACCTCCAAGGGATTTGGTTCTCGTAGGACCCATAAGATCTAAATGCAATAGCTCCAATGGTCTAGATGTAGCTGATGTCTGAGTGCTTGGATGCTTAGCTTTTGTCTGTTTCCCAAGTTGAAATGGTCCACATACAACATGTTCAGTCTACTCAGCTTTGGCATTCCTAGAACCGATTCATGCTTAGATACAATAGAGAGATGTTTGTAACTAGCATGTCCCATCCGCTGGTGCCACAAATCTTGATTTGGCAACCGAATACTATTGCATACAATATCAGCATCAGGTACCAATCCATAACAATTGTCTAGAGTACGAACACCACTTATGAGTTTCTTTCCAGACTCATCCATAACAAGACATTTTCCTTTGAAGAACAGCACCATGAAGTCTTGATCACATATCTGACTTATACTTAGAAGGTTCACTCTTAGGTCGTCCACATAGAGAACATTTGCAATGTCCAGTAGTCCAGGTAGAGAGATAATTCCTTTCCCTTTTATCTGAGATTTGCTTCCATCACCAAAAGTGACATTTCCAACTTTCTTAGACTCGAAGACCTTGAAGAGGGATCAGTCTCCAGTCATGTGTCTTGAGCAACCACTGTCAAGGTACCACAAGCACGTGTCCATCACTTTAAAGGCGGACTTCATCATAAAACACACCTTGTGCTTAGATGACAAATTAGTGGGAATGGTATTTTCTCTCATCTGCTTTTTCCGAGCTAGGCCTTTAATTTTAGCTCTGTTCAGACAAACTCCTTTGTACATTTTGATTTTGAGACAGTCTAGTTCCTACTTGTATAAACTGAGATCCTTTCCAATAATCATCACAGAGGAAATCAAATCACTTTTAGACTTATGTTTTCTAAGACACTCAAAGAAATAGAGATTAGAAAAACATGATGTATTTGATAACACAAATCCCTTCAAGTAAGAGACTGACCTCTATCCATGACAACAGGGGTCAAATCACTTTTAGACATATGTTCTTTGAGTACCTTACCAACCTACAATTGAACCCTTACCCCAATACCCAATTGGACTTGTTCTGTAGTGACAGTTTCTCCTTTTAATGCAGGGCTTCGAGTAGGTGACTAACCAATTGCGCAGATCCAAGTACGTGACTTCAATTCAACAACTAGAGAAAGAGTTGTTGGCTGCAAAGTTCTTCAATTCATCCAACTATGAAGATCAAGAAGATGCTTGGTTACAAAACCTTACAGTGCACATTACACAGCAACTTCTTCATAAAAGATGAACTAGGGCATGAACTTTGTCTTTGATCACAAATTGCATGAACAAGAATTACTCAATGCTTGTGCAACTTGCATCACTTTGACGGCCCTTAAAACAATCATTTTATATGTCTAGGGTTAGGAGAAAAGAAGTCCCAAATACACATTCAGGGATTGGAATTAAAACAGAACTGAAAATCTGTTTTCTTTAAATCTCGACAGATAGAGGTGTCGAGAATCTGTCGAGAAGCTGTCGAGCCTCGGGGCTGAAACAGCTTCTAAAGCTCGATAGATGCATGTGTCAAGACCAGGTGTCGAGCTTTAGTAACTTGCACTTTCCAGCTTGTTTCTTGGACAGACTTGATGACTTCAACACTTAATCCTGAAACACTGTTTCTTAAAGCGTTAAACACATCCTAAATCTATCCAATTACAAGTAAAGTGCGTTTTGTCAAAGGATAAGCCAATTACATAAAATAGTGACATATGTCAAGAACTTGAACTACATATGTCCTAACAATACTAAAGTATTTATGAAATTGGATTTCATAAATATATGATGAATACCTCAAAGGATTAAACTAGGTACTCAAGGATTAAGATGTAGTAATCTTTAAAGCGACAATCTACATTCATGACTTTGTATTACTACGAATATTTTATGAAGGGTTTGCATGTATAATAAAGTCTTGGGATATAATTTATTAATAAGGCCTAGAGTGCAATTATATTTATATAGTGGCATTAAATATAATTAATGATAATTTTGGACTTGTCAAGAGTTGAAAGAAAAGCCCAAAACCCATTAGAGCTAGTGTCTTATTGGTCCCTTTTGGTCCCACTCCAAGTCACACACTAAAGCCCAATTGAAAAGGCCCAATAGGCCAGCCCAATTAGATAATTAGTTAGATATGAAGGGAGAAACATACAGAATTTTATATATGATACATCATTGTGAAATGGTGTGTATGTGTGAGTGAAGCCACTCGATTATTATCCCTTAGAAACTGATTGAGAGACCACACTTCTTGGGCATAAAGTGGAATTGGAGTGAAGATTAAAAGTGTTCCCAAGTACTTCTAATCTTTTGTTTTGAATTTCACCATACCAAGGTAAACTCTCTTGTTCTTAAACTCTAAAATTTACATAGTGCATGTTATCAATCATGAATGAAGTAGATCTGTTTTTGTTGCTTCCATTGTGTGTTTTGTATAAGATATAAAACCAAATTTTTCAACAATTGGTATCAGAGCAGTCTTAATTATCACGCTTGTATAACATATAATTGAGTTTTTAGAATCAAAGAAAGTAGTTTTCTTGGTGATTTAATTTTCATTAGTAAAGTTTCTGTATAATTTTCTGAATAAAGTTATTATTCCATAAACCCTGTGTACTTTGATCAATATATGCAATATATTGTTTTGCATGGTTCCAAAAGGACACAGTTGTAGCTTTTGTTTTGTGTCGTATGTTTTTTGTGTTTGTATTCATGAAGGACACCATCTACACATCTTGCAAACGAGTTTATTGAAGTTTTTTATAAACATGATCGGATAGGAATGATGTACGTTAATTCTCATGTAATCATTTAATATTCGACTTTGCCATCAATTTTAAAGTTTCTTAAATAAAACTGAAATATCAGTCAAGCATGAGCATTTTGTTTTGCACTGTTTGGATATAGTTGATAGTTGAATTTTATTTGATAACCGTTGCCAATGCCATTAACTTATCTGAGACATGATGATATAGGTTCACTATCAAGATAAATATTCTCTTGGTTTGTTCGAAGTGGCCCACGACTATAAAGTTATGCTGTCATGTTATGATAGTATTTGTCTTAGGAATGAACACGATAGTTCTCTTGTCTCATTGGAATGCATATACCTATAATGCATTTGACAGTCTTTGTTTTAGTAATGAACACGTAAATGTCTATTGCTAATATTAGTGACTGATACGACCCACTTTAATTTAATTTCTTTGAATGTTTACATTCTTAGAATCTGTATATATATATATATATATATATATTGATTTGGCTGTGGGCATGTTATTCTTTAGGGAAAGGTATCTATGTAAACTTCATGGAATTTTCCTTTTTCAGTTTACTGATATACATGCTATCATGTTAATTCTAGGATTATGAAATTTATTTTTAATGGGATTAGGATTATGTTTTCAAGGTGTCTAGCATTATTATGGTTCTTAATCTTAAAAACCTTTAATTTCAAATATCTAGAGGGAGAGAGATACAAGGGTTGGATCTCACGGCCTTCATTGTCTGTTCATAGTAGTATGAAATATAGATTTTGTCTTTGCTTCGAGCTTAGCATTCCATGTGGAGAGTTTTTATTTTATGGTGCTACAAGATTGAACTACCTAGTTTACAGTGGTTTGATCAAACACCTTGTCTTAGCCTTGAGCTTTGCATTCCATGCGAAGGGTGTTGCGAAGGGTGTTTTGTAGCATGGTATTACAAAATAAACCTGTTAAGGGAGGTGAAATGTGGCTACACATGATTCTAGAAAATGGTATACACTAGACTAAGTATTATAGTATCCTCTATGCTGAGTTCTTACTATTATTACTTAGAGGCTAAATGTACAACGGCATATTATTAGTGTTTGATAAGAGTTATCGTGATGGCACTAATAATGAGAATAGTTCTCAATCAAACATAGTATTTAATATTCACTCTATGTTGAGGGATATTGAATATGGGATTGGGTTATCGTTGCATATTTTATATTATGGTTTTATTAAGGTTCCATACTATATATTTATATGCTAAATTAATAATGTCTAGTTTATTAATTATATTCATGTTTGTTATTTTCAAATTTAAAATCATGGCATCATTTAGACCACTTTTGTTGCTATTCTTAATAAATAAATAAAAACTAACTGGATCTAACTATATTGACTAGAAAAGAAATTTGGACATTGTTCTTACTGCTGAAGAGCACAAATATGTGCTTACTCAACCATGTCTAGCTCTCCATCATTAGATGCTTCTCTTGAGGAAAAACAACAATATAATCGTTAGCAGAAACCTAATGAGATGGCTAAGTGCTATATCCTAGCATCTATTTCAAATGTTCTACAGCATCAAATGCAGGATGTAGAACTAGTTTCGAACATAATACTAAGTCTAAAGGAGATGTGTGGTGAGCAAGGCCGTTCTACAAGGCAAGAAACAATGAGGCAGATTTATAATGCCAAATGGCTAAAGCTAGTTCAATGAGGGAGCATTGTCTTAGGATGATCTCTAATCTGAATACATTGAAGGTTTTAGGTGCCGATATTGATGGAGAATACCAAGTGGATTGTTGGAAAAATATAATACGCAACGGAAGAAAATATAATGTAAACGGATCTACTTCATACATACAAGTTAACATGGGCTATTTAAATTTCAGAATTAGAGAACAAGAGAGTGTACCTTGGAGCGGTGAATTTCAAAACTTGAAGAACGGAAGCACTTGGGAATACTTTCAATCTTCACTCCAATTCCACTAACGCCCAAGATGTGTGGTCTCTCAATCAGTTCCAAAGGGAGAATATGAAAGTGTGTCTCACACTCTCTCTTTTTCTCTATGAAATCTCTACAAATTCTCTACAGTAAAATTCTGTGTGTTTCTCCCTTTGTATCAAACTGATTATCTAATTGGGCTGGCCTTTTGGGCCTTTCCAATTGGGCTTAAGTATGTGGCTTGGAGTGGGACCAAAAGGGACCAATAAGACACTAGCTCCAATGGGCCTTGGGCTTTTCTGTCAACTCTTGACAAGTCCAAAGTTACCATTAACTATATTTAATACCACTATATAAATATAGTTGCACTCTAGGCCTTATTAATAAATTATATCCCAAGACTTTATTATACATGCAACCCCTTCATAAAATATTCATAGTAACACAAAGTCATGAAAAGAGACTGCCACTTTGTTTATTACTATATCTTAATTCCTTGAGTACCCGGTTTAATCCTTTAAGTTATTCATCATATATTTATGAAATCCAATTCCATAAATATATACTTTAGTAACTCCTTACTAAAGTGGTTAGGCCCAACTCTCTGAATAACAAACACATTAAACTTATCTCAAGGGAATATTTTATATCTCCGTTAAGAGACTATGAATTCCATCTTGAGAATATATGTTCCATCAACACTAAATGTGGCTGCCTAACATACTGAGATTTTGACCTTAACCATAGATCTCACTCCTGATATATCAAAGCAACCTACACTTCATGATCAGGTCCATTATCCTCTCAGGATTAAGAGTTCATGCAAATATAAGTCGTGAGTTTATTATTCATTTGACAGTCGTTAGGAGAATAATAAATCTCACACCGGTCCAGTTCAATATGTCTTAACTCTTAAAACATATCAACATATCAACTAGAAATCTTTATTTCCATGATCAAGACAAATCATCTTAGTTGATATGTTATAGTCTTCGCAGATGAAATGCCCAATTTCATCACCGACTACGAACTATAATTCTAAGTTTACAAAGAACTTGTGATTTATATCTTCTGTGACTAAATCACATAAATCACATACTATTGCATCTCATGGACTATATGATAATGTCCCAATATTCATGTTACCATTATTTTCAAATAATAATACAACTTTATTAACCAAAACATTAAGTCATACATAATGTCTTACATAATAAAATACATAGCATCATACAATAGGATTTAAGGACAAATATCCCAACATGGATATGATACTCCAGTCACTACCAGAATCATTCAAGGAATTCAGACTTAACAATAATATGAACAAAAAGATTTATTCATTGTTTGAATTAATGAATAAGTTGGTAGCAGTGGAAGGCATCCTTGGTACTTCTAGTATTGATGCCAATATGGCTAAAGATTCTACTTCTCAACCTAAGTCGAACGGCAAGGATAAGAAAAAGAACAACAACAACAAGTACTTTGCCAGGCAAGATGGTAAACAAGTTACCTTAGGAGTTTCCAACAAAGGAAAGAAAACCAAAGGAAAGTGTTTCCATTGTGGTGAGAAAGGACTTTGGAAGAGGAATTGTCCAATATTTAGAGTTGCCAAGAATAACAGTATGGAAAGTTCCTTTTTTCTTGAAATATGTTTGGTATAGAATCCCATGGATTCCTAGTGCGTGGATTCAGGTTGTACAAATCATATTTGCAATTCTTTGTAGGGGTTCTAGGAGACCAGAAAGCTTAATGAAGGGGAAATGTTTCTTACCTTGGCTGATCGGAGTAGGATTCTAGTTGTAGCTATTGGAGTGTTTAATTTATGTTTTGAATCTAGAGTTTTAATATTGGAAGACTATCTGTATGTACCTAATGTTCGTATGAATTTAATTTCTACAACTTATTTAGGTAAACATGGATATTGTATTATCTTGAAAGACAATGTTGTAATAAAGAAGGGTGAAGGGTAAAGTGTTTATCTATTCTGGCAATATTGTTGATGGTCTATATGTTTTAATTCCTGATAAGCATAAATTATACAATTATAAATTAGATAATAACTCTCATGTAAAATCATTAAAGAGAAATTTTCCTTCTACAAGTGATGCATATCTTTGGCATTTGCATTTGTGTCATATTAATTTAAACAGAATTCAAAGACTTATCAAAGATGGACTCTTAGGGCCCATGGACTTTGATGGTTTTCCAGTTTGCGAATCTTGTTTGGAGGGTAAAATGACCAAACTACCTTTTAATGCAAAAGGTAGAAAAGCCCAAGAGTTACAGTACATTCAGATGCATGTGGTCCTATGTCAATCCAAGCAAGAGGTGGCTATGAGTATTTCATTACCTTCACTAATGATTACTCTAGATTTGATTATGTGTACCTAATGAAATGGAAGTCCGAAGCTTTTGAAAAGTTCAAAGAGTTTAGGGCTGAAGTTGAGAATTAATTAGGTAAACGCATGAAGGCCATTCGATCTGATCGTGGTGGTGAATACCTTCTTGGGGATTTCAAGGATTACTTGACTGAAAATGGGATTATATTCCAGTTGATTGCACCTGGAACTTTACAACAAAATGGTGTAGGAAAAAGAAGGAATAGGACTCTTTTAGATATGGTTAGATCAATGTTGAGTTATTTGACTCTACCAATTTCCTTTCGGGGGTATGCCTTAAGTATGCCAATGTATGTTCTGAATTTAGTACCTTCGAAGTCTGTTCCTAAAACATCTGTAGAGTTGTGAACTAGGCGTAAGCCTAGTATGAGACATCTCCATATTTGGGGTTGCCCAGCACATTTGTTGAAAGGAAAGTCTAACAAGTTACAGTCTAAAACAGAATTGATATTCATTGTAGGGTATCCCAAAGGAACTGTTGGAGGTTTATTCTATAGTCATAAGGATAATAAAGTGTTTGTTAGCACAAATGCCAAATTCTTGGAAATTGACTACATGAATGATTATACTCCTAGAAGTAGAGTTGTTTTTGCTACTTACTCTTCTCCATCTCCACCAGCATTAAAGGATGATAGTGATGATGGCTCCGGCAGTGACGATGCTAATGAGGACGATGGTGCTAGTTCACTTAGTGCTGGTGAGATGTCTACTTGATGTACTTACCCTTTGTCACTCGTGACAAAAAAGGGGAGTAGTTTTGGATATGAGAGTAGTCATATACACAGGGGGAGAGTTAGAACTTAGGAGATTTTTGTTAAGGGGAGGAGTATCTATATTTTGAGGGACGTAGTGAGGACTTTTGTATCTTTTTCTTTTCTTTCTATTTTAGATACATTATTCTATACCTTTGGTCTTGTAACCATTTTGTGATAGCAAACCTTGTACTTGTTGATGAGATATATACATTTAGGTTGTTATTACAGTTCTTTCACCTATCGTTACATGTGTTGTTTCTTTTCTCTCTTTATGCACATGCTTCTTATATATTGTATGCAATCTTTTAATTCTGTTTCACACTAAGATGCCTTGATGAATTTTGTTTAAAGTATTTTAGAAATATAGGTTGTCAAAGTCTTCCTTGCCATGAACTCTCTTCTTGCAAATTTTTTCAAGAGTTTGTGTTAGGATAGATTTTATTGTATTTAACAAGTGAGTATGAGTTGAGTGATTTATGACTTCTCTCATAGGTTCATTTGTTTGTTATTGTTTTGTCACAGATTGCCAAAGGGGGAGATTGTTAGGACATATGTGATTCATGCTAGGGACATATGTTAATATTTTATGTAATTGACTAATCTTTTGACAAAAAGCACTTTACTTGTGATTGGGTAGATTTAGGGTGTGTTTAATACTTCAAAGAACAAGGTTTCAAGTTCAAGTGTTAAAGCCATGCAAATCTATCCAAGAATAAAGTGGAGAAGTGTTGTTCATTAAAGCTCGACAGCTAGTATCTATCGAGGCTTAAAAAGCTGTTTCAACCCGAGGCTTGACAGCTTCTCAATAGATAAGGTATTTGTTGAGATTTATGAAAAGTAGATTTCAAGTCTAATTTTCATCCAATTCGTGAATGTATGTTTGGGCCTTCTTTTCTTACAACCCTAAACATATATAAGGATTATTTTAAGGGTCATCACAGAGGGCATAGTTGCACAAGAGTGAAGCAAAGTATTGTTTATGCATACTGTGACTGGAAACCTAGTTTACCCCAGTTCATCTTGAAGAAGCTACTGTGTTTGTACACCGTAAGGTTTTGTGACCAAGCAATTTCGTGATCTTCATCGTGTGATGAATTGAAGAACTTTACAGCCAACATCCTTCTCAAGTTGGTGATCAAGTTGTGTACTAGGATCTGAGCATCTATTGATTAGTCACATGCTGGGAGCTGTGCATCAAAAAGAGAGATTGTCATTACAAAACAAGTCCAATTGGGTATTGGGGTAAGATTTCAACTGTAGGTTGGTATAAGGTACTGGGATTTCATGAGTGGTGACCTTAAAATCACTTGTTTTGATAATAGTGAATTTTCACGAGTGGTGACCTTAAAATCACCCTGTGGGGTTTTTGCCTTGGAGGTTTTCTCCATTTGAAAACAAATCACCTAGTCAAATTTATTTTCCGCTGTATTTTACTTTAGTTGGTGATTTTTTTGTGTTGCCACGTACATTGCATGTTAATCTGATTAATTAATAAACTTGGCTAATTAATCAATTAATTAATCACAAGGGGTCAATACATTCTTGGCCTATCATCTTCAATTCCTAGAAGCTTTCTTCACACTTTCTGATCCACTCAAACTTAGCTCCCTTGTGGGTCAAGCGAATCAAAGGCATGGCTAAGTGAGAAAATCCTTCAACAAACCTCTGATAATAACCAGCTAGTCCCAAAAAGATACAAACCACTATCACACTGTTAAGTCTATTCCATTCTACTACTGCTTCCACTTTCTTAGGGTCAACAACAATCTCATCTTTAGATACAAGATGACCAAGGAATGCAATATTGTCTAGCCAAAATTCACATTTTTTAACCTTTGCATGCAACTTCTTCTCCTGTAATAGTTGCAATACAGTCCTCAAATGATTCTCATGCTCCTCCACACTCTTAGAATATATCAAGATATCATCAATAAAAACCACAACTAATTTATCTAAGAAGGGTTTAAACACCCTATTCGTCAAGTCCATAAAAGGCTGACGGTGCATTGGTTAAGCCAAAAGGTATCACCAAAAATTCATAATGACCATATCTTGTACGAAAGGCTATCTTAGGCACATCAATAGTCTTAATCTTCAATTGATGGCAACCGGAATGAAGATCAATCTTAGAGAGAGCCTGTACTCCTTGGAGTTGATCAAACAAATCCTCTATCCTTGGTAAAGGGTACTTATTTCGCACTGTCACCCTATTCAGCTCCCTATAACCAATGCAAAGTCACATGCTCCCATCCTTTTTCTTTACAAACAATACAGGTGCACCCCAAGGGGAAACACTAGGCCTGATGAAGCCTTTGTCAAGCAACTCTTGCACCTGTTCTTTTAATTCCCTTAACTCAGCAGGTGCCATTCGGTATAGGGCTTTAGAAATTGGGCTAGAACTTGGTAATAGGTTAATAGAAAACTTTATCTCCCTATCTGATGGTAACCCTGACAAGTCTTCTGGAAACACATCTGGAAACTCTCTTACTATAGGAATTTCCTCCAGCTTCAGTTCACCTTATTGTGTGTCTCTCACGGTGGCCAAATATCCTTTACACCCTTTCTTTAGCATACGTCTAGCTTGTAAAGCTGAAATCACCCGTGGAGAAGTATATGCCCCACTCCTCATAAAACAGAACTCAATCTCACCAAGTACTTGGAAAATTACCTTCTTCCTATGACAATTAACTATGGCATAATGGGCAGCCAACCAATCCATCCCAAAGATTATGTAAATCCCGCATCTCCAACAATGTTAGATCTTCTAGTAACTCTCTATCTGCTATTTTGACAACACAAGACTTACAAACACTATCAGTAAGTACTACACCCCCAACTGGGGTATCCACACATAATTCAGACTCCATAGGCTCAAATTTAAAATTTTGTTTCTTTGCAAAATTAGTAGATATGAAGGAGTGAGTGGTACCAGGATCAAACAATGCATAAGCATAAGTTGTGGAAACCGGAATATTACATGTTACCACAGCATTATAAGTATTAGCATCTTGTTGAGTGAGTGCATAAACCCTTCCTTGGATCTTGGGCTTTTGGCTTGCTTCTTGATTCTGTCCTATTGTTTGTCTTAGAATGGTCTAAACCTCCTTCCATTGGGGATGCTCAGCAATCCTGTGACCCCTTTGTCCACATGAGAAACATGCTCTAGTATTCCAGTAGCAATCCTTATTAGCATGAGGCCTACCACATCAAGAGCACTTTGGCAGTGCCTTAGTATTAGTACGTTGTGTTCCTTATGTTAGGATGTGTGCTCTTAAATCCTATTGTATGATGCTATGTATGACATTATGGATGACTTAATGTTGTGTTTAATAAAGTTGTTTATTTTTATCTAAAATAATGGTAACATGAATATTTGGACATTATCATATAGTCCATGAGATGCATAGTATGTGATTTAGTCACAGAAGATATAAATCACGAGTTCTTTGTAAACTCAGAATTTATAGTTTGTAGTCGATGATGAAATTGGGCATTTCATCTGCGAAGACTATAACGTATCAACTAAAATGATTTGTCTTGATCATGGAAGTGGAGACTTCTAGTCGATATATTGATATGTTTTAAGAGTTAAGACATATTGAACTGGATCGCTGTGAGATTTATTATTCTCCTAACGACTGTCAAATGAATAATAAATCTCACGACTTTTATTTCCATGAACTCTTAATCTTGAGAGAATAATGGACCTGATCATAACGTGTAGGTTGCTTTGATATATCAGGAGTGAGATCTTAAGTAACGATCAAAACATTTGTATGTTGGACAACCACATTTAGTGTTGATGGAACATATATTCTCAAGATGGAATTCATAATCTTTTAGCGAAGATATAAAATATTCCTTTAAGATAAGTTTAATGGGTTTGGTTATTTAGAGAGTTGGGCCTAACCACTTTTGTAAGAAATTACTGAAGTATATATATTTATGAAATTGTATTTCATAAATATATAATGAATAACTTTAAAGGATTAAACCGGGTACTCAAGGACTAAGATGTAGTAATTTTCAAAGTGGCAGTCTACGTTTATGACATTGTATTACTACGAATATTTTATAAAGGGGTTGTATGTATAATAAAGTCTTGGGATATAATTTATTAATAAGGCCCAGAGTGTAATTATATTTATATAATGGTATTAAATATAATTAATGGTAACTTTGGACTTGTCAAAAGTTTATGGAAAAGCCCAAGGCCCATTGGAGCTAGTGTCTTATTGGTCCCTTTTGGTCCCACTCCAAGCCACACACTAAAGCCCAATTGGAAAAGTCCAATAGGCCAGCTCAATTAGATAATCAGTTAGTTATAAAGGGAGAAACATACAAAAAAAAATTATTAAAAAAGAAAAGAATAGTAGAGAAAAAGAAAAAAAAAAAAAAAAAGAGTGTGAGACACACTTTCATTCTCCCTTTGGAAACTGATTGAGAGACAACACATTTTGGGCGTAAAGTGGAATTGGAGTGAAGATTAAAAATGTTCCCAAGTGCTTCTAATCTTTGTTTTGAATTTCTCGACACCAAGGTATGCTGTTCTTAAATTCTGAAATTTACATAGTGCATGTTGTCAATCATGAATGAAATAGATCCTTGTTTGTTGCTTCTGCTATGTGTTTTGTATGAGATACAACACCAGATTTTTCCAACAATTGGTATCAGAGCCAGGTTTTCATATCATGATTGTATGGCATGTGATTGATATTTAGAATTTAAGAAAACCGTTATTTTTGTGTTTCAATTTTCTACATCATAAAGTATGGTGAAGAGGAGCCGTGTATGATTATGGGCTAAAGGATACAGTTATTGAATAAAACAATAACTGTCAAGTGCGATGGCATGTATAATAAGACAATTTCATGGTAATTGTTTTGATGTCCCACGGATTGCATTGATTTATGGTTATTGTTGACTCTGTAACTGTAATATGCATACACGGTTTGGACTTTTTCTTGCATCACTTGGTTTTTCACATATGGCTTGCATGAATTGCATGGCTTCATTAATGCATGGCTTAAGTCTTAATTGCACGACTTGGAGTTTCTTTGCATGGCTTGATTTTAAGTCCACGGCTTGGCTTTAAATGCTTGGCTTGATTTGGTACAGATATATATATATATATATATATATATATATGTTTTCAATTTGGCCATCTTGCATGAATTAAAGCAAGCATTGTACATGGCCGTGAGTTATATATATATTATCATGTAATAATATAATATATTATTATACAAAATATATATTATATTATATATTATATATAATATAATATAATATATATTTTATAACGTAATGTATTATATATTACGTTAATGAAATTTATATAAGTTAATGCTAGTTTAATGAAATTTGTTCCTAATGAGATTAGGATTATGTTTTCAAAGTGACTAGCATTATTATGGTTCTTGACCTTAAAAACCTTTATTTTTAAAATATCTAGTCGGAGAAAGATACAAGGGTTGCATCTCACGGCCTCTATTGTTGGTTTATAGTAGTGTGAAATATATACTTTGTCTTTAACTCGAGCTTAGCATACCATGCGGAGAGTATTTATTTCATAGTCCTACAAGATTGAATTTCCTGGTTTATAGTGGTTTGGTAAATACCTTGTCTTAGCTTTGAGCTTTGCATTCCATGCGGAGGATGTTTTTATCATGGTACTACAAAATAAGTTTGTTAAAGGGATGAAATGTGGCTACACATGATTCTAGACAATGGTATACACTAAACTATGTATTTTAGTATCCTCTATACTGAGTTCTTGCTATTATTACTTAGAGGCCAAATGTAAAACGGCATATTATTAGTGTTTGATAAGAGTTATCATGATAGCACTAATAATGAGAATAGTTCTCAATCAATCATAGTATTTAATGTTCACTCTATACTAAGGGATATTGAATATGGGATTGGGTTGTCGTTGCATATATTATTTTATGGTTTTATTAAGGTTCCATACTATATGTTTATAGGCTAAATTGATAATGTCCAGTTTACTTATTATATTCATGTTTATTATTTTCAGATTTAAATCATGGCATAATTTGTCCCACTTGTTGTTATTCTTAACCAAAACAAACTGACTGAATCCAACTATGTTGACTGGAAAAGAAATTTGGACATTGTTCTTACTGTTGAAGAGCATAAATATGTGCTTACTCAACCATGTCCTAACTTTCCTTCATTAGATGCTCCTCTTGAGGAAAAATAGCGATATGATTGTTGGCAAAAATCTAATAAGATGGCCAAGTGCTATATCCTAGCATCTATCTCAAATGTTCTATAGCATCAAATGCAGGATGTAGAACTTGCTTTGGACATCATGCTAAGTCTGAAGGAGATTTTTGGTGAGCAAGACCGTTCTACAAGGCAAGAAACCATGAGGCAAATTTATAATACCAAAATGGCTGCAGGAAGTTCAGTGAAGGAGCATTGTCTTAGGATGATTGCTAATCTGAACACATTAGAAGTTTTAGGTGCCAACATTGATGGAGAATCCCAAGTGGATATGATACTCTAGTCACTACCGGAATCATCCATGAAATTCAAACTCAATTATAATATGAACAAAAAATTTTATTCTTTGTCTGAATTAATGAATGAGTTAGTGGTGGGGGAAGGCATCCTTGGTACTTCTAGTATTGAAGCCAATGTGGGTGAAGCTTCTACTTCTCAACCTAAGTTGAAAGGCAAGGGTAAGAAGAAGAAGGACTTCACTAAGAAAGATGGTAAACAAATTGCCTTAGAAGTTGCCAAAAAAGGAAAGAAAACTAAAGGAAAGTGTTTCCATTGTGGTAAGAAAGGACATTGGAAGAGGAATTGTCCAACATTCAAAGCTGCCAAGAATAAGGGTATGAAAAGTTCATTTCTTCTTCAAATATGTTTGGTACAGAATCCAACAGAATCCTGGTGTGTGGATTCAGGTTATACTAATCATATCTACAATTCTTTACAGAGGTTCCAGGAGACCAAAAAGTTAAATGAGGGAGAACTATTTCTTACTTTGGCTGATGGAAGTAGGATTCCAGTTGTAACTGTTGGAGTGTTTAATTTATGCTTTAAGTCTAGAGTTTTAATATTGGGAGACTGTTTGTATGTACCTAATGTTCGTAGGAGTTTAAATTCTGCAACTTATTTAAGTGAGCATGGATATTGTGTTATCCTAAAAGACAATGTTGTAATAAAGAAGGATAAAATGCTTATCTGTTCTGGCAATATTGTGGATGGTCTTTATATTTTAACTCTTGATAAGCATGAATTATATAATTCTGAATTAGATAATAATTCACATGTGAAATCATTAAAGAGAAAGTTTCCTTCTACTAGTGAAGCATATCTTTGGCACTTGCGTTTAGGTCATATTAATTCAAGTAGGATTAAAAGACTAATCAAAGATGGACTTTTACAGCCCATGGACTTTGATGGTTTTCCAGTTTGTGAATCTTGTTTGGAAGGTAAAATGACCAAACGGCCTTTTAATGCAAAAGGTAGAAAAGCCCAAGATTTGCTAGAACTAGTGCATTCAGATGTATGTGGTCCTATGTCAATCCAAGCAAGAGGTGGCTATGAGTATTTCATTACTTTCACTGATGACTACTCTAGATTTGGTTATGTGTACCTAATAAAACGGAAGTCTGAAGCCTTTGAAAAGTTCAAAGAGTTTAGGGCTGAAGTTGAGAATCAATTGGGTAAACGCATAAAGGCCATTCGATCTGATCGAGATGGTGAATACCTTCTTGGTGACTTTAAGGATTACTTGACTGAAAATGGGATTATATCCCAGTTGACTGGACCTTGAACTCCACAACAAAATGGTCTAGCAAAAAGAAGGAATAGAACTCTTTTAGATATGGTTAGGTCCATGTTGAGTTATTCGACTCTACCAATTTCCTTTTGGAGATATGCCTTAAATACTGCAATGTATCTTTTGAATTTAGTACCTTCGAAGTCTGTTCCTAAAACACCTATAGAGTCGTGGAATGGGTGTAATCCTAGTATGAGGCATCTCCACATTTGGGGTTGTCCAACACATGTGTTGAAAGGAAAGTCTGACAAGTTACAACCTAAAATGGAAGTAGTTTTCTTTGTAGGGTATCCAAAAGGAACTGTTGGAGGTTTATTCTATAGTCATAAGGATAATAAAGTGTTTGTTAGCACAAATGCCAAATTCTTGGAAAATGACTATATGAATGATTACACTCCTGAAAGTAGAGTTGTCTTGGCTAAAATGAATGAATCTGTAATTGAACAACCAATGGATCAAACTAGGGATGATGTGGCTGTATTAGATACACCACAAGAAACTACTCATGAAATGTCTACTACACAGGTGCCTCGTCGTAGTGAAAGAATTGTTCGGCCTCCTATAAGATTTATAAGTTTGGGAGAAACCTATGAAGCTATCTCAGAAGAGGCTGAATCGGATCCTTGCACTTATGATGAAGCCATGAATAATATAGATGCACATCATTGGATCCAAGCTATGAAATCTGAATTGGATTCTATGCATTCCAATCATGTATGGGATCTTGTGAAGACGCCTAACGACATTGAACCTGTTGGTTGCAAATGGGTTTACAAGAGGAAGAGAGGGATAGATGGAAAGGTTGAAACCTTTAAAGCAAGACTAGTGGCGAAAGGGTATACACAAAAAGAAGGCATTGATTATGATGAAACTTTTTCGTCAGTAGCCATGCTTAAGTCTATCAGAATTCTCTTATCCATTGCTGCTCATTATGATTATGAGATTTGGCAAATGGATGTCAAGACTGCATCTCTTAATGGCAATCTTGAAGAAGAAATATACATGATGCAACCGAAAGGTTTCATAAGAAAAAACCAAGAGCATATGGTATGCAAGTTGAATAGATCCATTTATGGACTTAAGCAAGCATCTAGGTCATGGAACATCAGATTTGATCAAGCAATCAAGTCATTTGGTTTTGAACAAAATCTTGATGAACCAAGTGTGTACAAAAGACATCGTGACAAAGTAGTAATGTTCCTAGTGCTCTATGTTGATGATATTCTACTTATTGGAAATGATGTAGGGGTAATGTCATCGATTAAAGTTTGGTTGTCTAGCCAATTTGATATGAAAGACTTGGATGAAGCTAACTTTATTTTAGGGATCAAACTTTGGCAAGATCGCAAGAATAAGATGTTAGGCTTATCACAAGCTGGATATATAGATAATGTTCTAGAACGGTTTAGCATGCAAAACTCCAAAAAAGGATTGCTTCCTTTTAGACATAGAGTTTCTCTGTCTAATGACCAAAGGCCTAAGACTCAAGAGGAGGCAAATATGATGAGACAAATTCCTTATACTTCTGTAGTGGGAAGTCTCATATATGCTATGCTTTGTACTAGACCAGATATTTGTTATTCAGTTGGCATGGTCAGCCGATATCAATCAAATCCAGGACCAAAACATTGGCAAGCGGTAAAGCATATTTTCAAGTATCTACAGAGAATGAGGAATTATATGCTTGTTTATCATAGTGAGGATTTGATTCTCATTGGCTATACAAATTCATATTTTCAATCAGATCTAGATTTCAGAAAATCCACTTCAGGATGTGTTTACACCTTGGGAGGTGGAGCCATAAGTTGGAGGAGTGTTAAGCAATCTTACATTGCAGACTCCACCATGGAAGCCGAGTACGTTGCTGCTTGTGAAGCAGCAAAGGAGGCTGTTTGGCTCAAGAAATTCCTTTCTAATCTTGGTGTTGTAAGAATGGAGCAAGTTCCCATTACATTGTTTTGCGACAATAGTGGAGCAGTTGCACAATCCAAAGATCCAAGGAATCACAAGAAAGGAAAGCACATTGAGAGGAAGTACCACATCATTCGAGACATTGTTGCTCTTGGAGATGTTGTGATAGCAAAGATTGAAAGTGCAAATAATCTAACAGATCCTTTTACCAAAGCCCTACCTCAAAGGACTTTCGAGTCACATTTGGAAGGAATGGGAGTTAAATTAGTGCACAATAGTCTTTAGGAAAAGTGGGAGATTGTTAGGATGTGTGCTCTTAAATCCTATTATATGATGCTATGTATGACATTATGGATGATTTAATGTTGTATTTAATAAAGTTGTTTATTTTTATCTAAAATAATGGTAACATGAATATTTGGACATTACCATATAGTCCATGAGATGCATAGTATGTGATTTAGTCATAGAAGATATAAATCACAAGTTTTTTGTAAATTCAGAATTTATAGTTCGTAGTCGGTGATGAAATTGGGCATTTCATCTTCGAAGACTATAACGTATCAACTAAGATGATTTGTCTTGATCATGAAAGTGGAGACTTCTAGTTGATATGTTGATATATTTTAAGAGTTAAGACATATTGAACTAGATCGCTGTGAGATTTATTATTCTCCTAACGACTGTCAAATGAATAATAAATCTCACTACTTTTATTTGCATGAACTCTTAATCCTAAGAAAATAATAGACCTGATCATGACGTGTAGGTTGTTTTGATATATCAGGAGTGAGATCTTAAGTAACGGTCAAAACCTCAGTACGTTGGGCAACCACATTTAATGTTGATGGAACATATATTCTTAATATGGAATTCATAATCTTTTAGCGAAGATATAAAATATTCCCTTGAGATAAGTTTAATGGGTTTGGTTATTCAAAGAGTTAGGCCTAACCACTTTTGTAAGAAATTACTTAAGTATATATATTTATGAAATTGGATTTCATAAATATATAATGAATAACTTTAAATGATTAAACTAGGTACTCAAGGATTAAGATGTAGTAATTTTCAAAGTGGCAGTCTACATTTATGACTTTGTATTACTACGAATATTTTATGAAGGGGTTGCGTGTATAATAAAGTCTTGGGATATAATTTATTAATAAGGCCTAGAGTGCAATTATATTTATGTAGTGGTATTAAATATAATTTGTTAGGACATATGTAGTTTAAGTTTGTTAACATATGTCGCTATTTTATGTAGTTGGCTAATCCTTTGACAAAACGCACTTTACTTGTATTTGGATAGATCTAGGATGTGTTTAATACTTCAAGAACATGTTGTTCAAGTCTAGTATTAAAGTCATGAAGATTAGTCCAAGAAACAAGTGAAGAAAAAGTGTGTACTAAAGCTGGACACCTGGTGGACACCTGGCGGATAGCTGCTGGACACCTGCGGACAGATAGCTATCTATCGAGCTATCTATCGAGGTATCTATCGAGATTTAATGAGGCTCGACAGCTTCCCGATCGATCGAGGTATCTATCGAGGTTACGGAAATTCAGTTTTCCAGATCTGATTTTTGGGCCAGGCTTTTGTATTTGTGTAGGGTTTCTTTTCTCACAACCCTAGGCATATATAAGACATATTTTTGAGGCCGTCACATAAGAGAATACAAGGAGAACACATGCAAAAGGTGACCGAAGCCTAATTCTCTCTGAAAGAAGCTACTGCGTCTTTGCGCCTTAGGGTTTTGTAACCAAGTGCTTCTTAATCTTCATCGTGTGTATGAAGTGAAGAACTTTGCAGCCAACATTCTTCTTCCTCAAGTTGGTGAGTGAGTCACGTACTGGGATTCGTGCAAAGGAGTTAGTCACGTATTGGGATTCGTGCATCAAAGGGTGGCGTTCATATATTGAAGAGTTCAGAGGTTCTGAAGCAGTAGAAGGTTTCTGCTGTGAGTTCATCTACGGGGATTGTAGAGTCTAGGGACAAAGGCTTTGTACTAGATCTGAAGCTTCTCTTTACTATAGTGAATTGCTTTTCGGGAAGGTTTCCCCCCAGGTTTTTTACTGTGAAACTGGTTGGTTTCATTGGTTTTCCTGGGTCATCATATCTTGTCTTATTTATTTTTCCGCTGCACTTAGTTTTGACATGATATTGATGTTTGTTTGTTTTAACAAGTTTTATGCATAATAAATCTAATTAACAACTTGGGTTTAAAACTTGTTAATTCTATCAACCGGGGTCTAAATTTCCCAACATAATTAATGGTAACTTTGGACTTGTTAAGAGTGGACGGAAAAGCCCAAGGTTCATTGGAGTTAGTGTCTTATTGGTCCTTTTTGGTCCCACTCCAAGCCACACACTAAAGCCCAATTGGAAAGGCCCAATAGGCCAACCCAATTAGATAATCAATTAGTTATAAAGGGAGAAACATACAGAATTTTTTTTTATTAAAAAAAGAAAAGAATCGTAGAGAAAAAAAAAAAAAAAAAAAAAGTGTGAGACACACTTTCATTCTCCCTTTAGAAACTGATTGTGATACCACACATCTTAGGTGTAAAGTGGAATTGGAGTGAAGATTAAAAGTGTTCCCAAGATACGCTATCTTGTTCTTAAATTCTGAAATTTACATAGTGCATGTTGTCAATCATGAATGAAATAGATCCTTGTTTGTTGCTTCCGCTATGTGTTTTGTATGAGATACAAAACCAGATTTTTCCAACACCTTGTTTCTTGGCTTGAAAGCTAGAGCTTTGCTCTCCTCGCCTAGGCCTCTTCTTCTGATTCTTATCTCTATCTGCTTGAGCCTTATTAAGCCCCATCTCCACTAATAAAGCCTTACTCACCACTGCCCTGAAGGTAGTTAACTTAAAGGGCACAACTCCTTGCTTGATTCGAAACCTTAATTCATCTTCAAACCTTCGAGCCTTAGTTTCTTCATCCACGACCATTGTCAAAGCAAATTTGGCTAACCTGGAAAATTCTGCTTCATAGTGAGCAATTGTCATGTTACCTTGTGTCAGCTTGATAAACTCCTTTTCCTTCTGAAAAAGGATGCTCTTAGGAAAATATTTCTTATAAAATACAGACTTAAATAGCTCCCAGGTCCAAGGCTCAATCCCTTGGCCACGTTGTCTTCTTCCAACCACCACTAGTCATAAGCATCGCCACGAAACATATAGGCCGCAACCCTCAGAGCATTCAAGAACTCTAAATACTTTCTACATCACAACGATCCATTTTTCTGCTTCCATAAGCGCAGTAGTCCCCTCAAAAGCTAGAGGAGACGACCTCTTGAATTCAATCATCCCACCATGATGACCTCAGCATTGCTCCATCATCCTAGACAGGTTATCTCCAGTAGTGACTTGTTGTTGGACCACTCCAACCAAGGTTTGCATCATTTGGATCATCTTTGGTTGCTAGCCTTCATCGTGCCTAAGTTCTTAGTTCCCATCTTCCTGATTCCTACAATTCCCAAAGTTGTTAGGAGTGTTCCCAGTGTTTTTGCTGCAAAGTGGCATTCTAACCTATGCTCATTATGCACATGACAAACTAACATGTTATCAAATTTCTAATTTAATAATATAAAAAACATAGATCAGAAACTTATCTAGTGTATATATCATACAACGTATCCCCAAATGCCTAATTTCTACACCTCTCACCATTTAGTTTCATAAATCAATTCCTAAGGGTCCAACCTAGAGCTCTAATACCATAAATATTGTCACACCCCGAACCCAAGTAAGAGCTAGGCATGTAACAACCGCCACACACTTATAAAGTTTACACCCTACAAGTGTGAAAGACCTTCTTAACAACTAAGGAATTTTCCTCAAAGAAAACTTCATCAAGAATTTAAAAATATCCTCAATAATGCAATTCTCAAAAGATCTCCAAATAATAATATTCCAACATCAAAATAAAAATAAACTAAATCCTTTAAATCTAAAGGTCTACACAAATGGTAATTTTTAACAAAATGTTCGAATAATATTCCATTGATTTCCTAAACTTCACTCATGCGCACATTCCAGTGGAAGCCCAAACATATGCTCCTCTTCCTGATCATAATCTGAAAGGGGAAAGAAGGGAGTGAGTTGACAACTCAATAAGCAACCAAAATTCTAAAAAGTTCTATCAAGCAATAGATATGTAAAGTAATAAGATGTACTATGAGTCTTCAAAAGTTATGATATACTATGGGTTTTCAAAAATAACCAAAGAAGTTTCATAGTCATAAAATAATAAGTTGCAAATAGATTACATACTTTAAAGTAGTTAGTTTTCCATATATTAAAAGCTATAACTTACAATAGGTTCCAAAAATACATTACCAGTTTTAAGGACTCAAAATAGTTCAAATACTCAAACATTTTTTTTCATATTCTTAACAATCTTATGACTATGGTCATGCTATATCCCCATGACTGAGCATCAGAGTACCAATGAATAACCTCCATTAGTTGGGTATCAGAGTAACAATGAATAACCCCCATTGGTTTGGATATCAGAATCAATTCATAGTCAGATTGTCCATATTCATATATATGAAATCAAAGTTTCTAACAAAAATATATCTTATTCAAGCATGTACATAAAAATCATATACTCAGTATTAAAATATATTTGTAATAATCCTTTACTTGAAATGAGTAATACAATAGAAATAAAAATTCTATGAATTATAAACAATTTTTAGTAGTTAAAAATTACATTAATATAAGCAAAATAAAACTCAATTAGGATATGGTTACTTACCTCAGCTAGCTCACCACAAAGAACTCTTCCCTAACACTTTCTCTAGAATCCTTAGATATCACATCACAATTTTAAAAAACCATTTACTCAATAATCAAATAATATGAATAACTTGCAAGGTACTTGACCAAAAGAGAAACTTCAAAAGTACCCAATAATTTCTCGCTGTTAACTCTCCTACGGTTTCTCTATGGCTATATTCCACATTCTATCATTTGTATTAACTCTATTTAAAATTTGTTTCACGCAAAAATCTCAAGCACTGTGTAATATAAGACTCTCCTCACACGATTATTTAGGCTAAAAAGCTAAAGCATTCATAAGGACTAAATACTCTGTAAAACTGAGTACAATCTCTTACAAAAAGCCTCTGTCTCTTATCTCCATAGACTTTAAAGTCAAATAGGCTATTGGACTAATGGTGGTCTAACCAATAGTCCATTGTTTCTTATAATAAATATTCATAAAAGAGTAATATGCGCCCAAAGAAACTCCATGACCAACAAAGCACCAAAATAAAGATATTACATAGAAAGACATGTAGTGAAAAAGGGATTTTATTGCCCAATTCCAACCCTTCTCTATTTACACTTACGCCGTAAAACCCATATAAATTTTTAGATAATTACACTACTATCCAAAAATACCAACATAAAATATACTCTAATTCCAAGTAACGCTTAGATTTTAAAAGAAAGAGATTCTTAGGCTCTTATCTCAATTGTGCAGTCAAACCTTCTCTACTTGAGTATTTTGGGTAGTCTCCTCTCTTAAAATATCTGTCATTATACGCTGACTTAAATTAGACTATATATAACTAGGGTTTCATCCTTATTTTCTAAAAACCCCCTTAGTAAATTATAAAAATTGACCCCATAAACAAATTTACTTAAATACCCCTCATTTTAATGCTTTTTTTTTCGTGTATTACATTAACAATCCAAAAATACCCCAATCAAATCAACATTCCTACACACAACAATTTCTCATCCAAAACATACAACATTCAAGAATTCCCACAAGTGCAAATGGCAAAAAAATAACAATGTCCACCATAAATTTCTCAACCAAGCAAAAAAATGAACTCACCTGAGGTCTTTGGTAGATGGGTATGGAGCATGATTAAGTGGGTTTTAAGGGAGTCCCCTCTCATTAGGAAATGCCATGGAAGATAAAAAAAAAAAATGAAGGTTTAAGAATGGGTTTTTCAAGGAGACTTAAGAACTCAAGGATCTGAAGAAATTTTTAAGGAGATGATAAAAATCAAGTTTGGAAGTCTAGAGCAGTGATTTTCTAGGTAAGAAATGGTGTGAAATAAGAGAAAATGCAAGGGAAATGAAACTTGGAATAGAAACAATGGAGGAAGAGGAAGAGCAAAGATGAAGAAGAAGAAGGAAAAAAAAGATGACGTGAAAAATAATAAGGGAGGCCAAAATTCCCCCCCCCCCCCCCCCGGCGGTCCCTTTTTCTTTGAGTTGCTGCGTCAACTCAAGTTTGACTAAGTTGGCTCAATCAAACTTGAATTAACTCATCCTTAAAAAAAAAGGAGAGAAGAAAAAGAAAGTTGGAGAAATTTGTTTCGAAATTTTTAAAATTTTCCATAGATTTAAAAAAAAAAAAAAAAAAAAGGAAAGAATAATGAGAAGAGATTTTTTATTTTTGCAAAAAGGGATGAAAGAAAAAAATGGTTTTGGTGATTCAAAAAAAAAAAAAAAAGAGAAAAAAGAGAGATTTTACAAGCAAAATAAGAGAATATAGGGATTTTTTTTTTTCAAATTTTCCAAAATTCCTCAAAGATTTTCAAAAAATTAATGGGTCAGACTTTCATATAAAAAAAGAAGAGAAAAAGAGAGATTTTCCAAGATAGAGATAGAATTTTCCTAGGATAAGATAAAATTGATTATTTTGGTGAAACAAAAAGGAAAGGAAAGGAAAGGAAAATTACACATCCCCAAACAATTGAGCGGATTAAGTCTCAACCATCCAATCCTAATTCGATTTTTTGTCCATTATAGGAAAAGTCCAGATTGAGTGGATACAGCTCTTAGTCAACTTCTAGATTTCCAAATTGAGCGGATGTAGTTCTTAGACACCCCTAGATCTCCAGATTAAGCTGATATAGTTTGCAGTCGCCTCTAGATTTCCAAATTGAGCGAATATAGTTCTCAAGAGCCTCCAGATTTCCAAATTGGCGGATATAGTTGTCAGTCACCCTTTTCAGATTGAGCAGATATATTTCTTAATCCTATCAGATTGAGCAGATATAGTTCTCAGACACCTCTAGATTTTCAGATTAAGCGGATATAGTTCTCAATCACCTTCAGATTGTTAGATTGAGCAGATATAGTTCTTAGTAGCTTCTAGATCTTTAGATTGAACGAATATAGTTCTTAGTCACCTTAGAGATTTTCAGATTGAGCGGATATAGTTCTCAGTCTCCTTAGATTAAGAAGATAGAGTTCTCAGTCCCCCATAGATTCCAGATTGAGCAAATACAATTCATAATCATACCAGATGTTAGATTGAGCAAATATGGTTCTCAAACATTGGCATTCAAGCCTCTACCCAGATTCATCAATCATCAAGTAGTTTAGATGTCCACATTTCTCATTTTTTTTAAAGACAATAAAACACTAGTTCTACATCCCAAGGTTCTAGGATCTAGGGCTAGGAAATCTTTGAAAAATCAACCTCGATTAAATCATGGTTGCTAAAATCAGTTTCTTTGTTTTACATTAACATTCACTTTTCAAGCTCTGTCAATGAGGGGCATTCTGTAAACACTCAATTTCGCACCCATAATTTAATCTTGGAAGATAACTAAAATGATCATTTTGAATACCCCAAAAATCATTATTCAATTTCATGCATTAAATCATTCAATCACATATCATAAAAATGATCTTAAAACTCTGACGATATGCCCGATTCCCAAATCGGACTGTCAGATTGAAAGATATCACAAGATCAAGTTTTCACGATCTGCATGCATTTGGTGTAATCACATGTGATTAATTGAAATTAATTCTGATTGGTCAACAATTAAAATTAATTAAGAAATTTATGTGATTGGCTATTGGATTTGATGAACAATAAGTTTGGTTGCATAGAAATAAAATGGATAATCAAATAATAGGGGAGTTGTTAATAATTAAGTTTTTTACAAATAATTATTTTTCCGATAATTATTATTTTAAGGACCTAATTATCAAATTAAAAGGGAATTGTTTTGGAATACAAGTTTAAAAATGTCTAAGTGCAATTCTCGACTTTGAAAATCCCTAAAAAGCAATCCAGATCAGAACAACAGAGAAAACTGGGTCAAGCACCCAAAAGTGCTAATCGGCACTCTAGGAGTGCCGATCGACAAATGGCAAGTGCCAATTGGCACAACTTCGAGACCCGGCCCATAAATTTTTAAATCAACTTAAAACACATTTGGATTTTCTGGGAATAAAATTCAACCTAACTCGTGTCTGCTAATTTCCTAAGCAACCCTAGCTTGTTTTTTAAGCATATCACCTCTATAAATATAGAATTAAAATCAAAATTAAGGACCCCTCTGCTCTTATTGTTAAAGAAATTTTGGAAGATCAACTTTAAGACTTTCTTTTCTATTAAGTATAATTTCTTTAGGACTTAGAGAGACTTACCCCCTCTCTAACTCAAAAGTGATTTCCCTATTCCCTTATAGACTTCATTGATGCATTAATGTAGGTAAGCTTCTATCTTTTTTATTTACATAGTTATGCATCTAATTCAATTCTCCATGCATATTCTAACACGCTCTTTCTTTCTTTTCTTTTTTCCTTTATGTCTAGTGAGCATATGATAGACGTTTGTTTATATGCATGTGTTTATTCATGTAGATATACAATACATATGATTGAGTCCTAGATCTGTTGCTTCATGTAAACTAAAAACTAGATCTAAATTTATTTTTCAAAATCTCTTTTGTTTTCTAAATCAAAAATTAGATCTGGATTTATTTTTCAAAATCTATATTGTTTTCTAAATAAAAAACTTAACCTCCATGGTTGGGGAATTATGGTCATTCTTGTTCTCCTCTTCGCCACTCTTCAAGTTCTGAAATTGTTGTACCATAAGGTGTTGGAAAAACATGGTTTGTATCTCATACAAAACATACATAGCGGAAAATTAACGGATTTACTCCATTCGTGATTGATAACATGTACCATGTAAATTTCAGAATTTAAGAAAAAGAGAGTATTCCTTGAAGCGTTGAATTTCAAAAAATATATATATATTAGAAGATCTTGGGAACACTTTTAATCTTCACTCCAATTCCACTAATGCCCAAGAAGTGTGGTCTCTCAATCAGTTTTCCGAGAGAGTATTAGAGAGTGTCTTTCTCTCACACATACACACTATTTCATAATGATGTCTCTCTCAAAACCTAGAGCTCTAATACCAAAACTATCGCGACCCAAATCCATAGAACATGAATTTAGATGCATGACTAACTTGCTGAACTTATATAACTCAATAAACATAAATAATCCCAAAATAAATTAAAACTCCAAAGAAACAATAATCTTAAAAACCTCTTACAAAAAAAATCTGAACTCCACAAATTGGAAATAATCTCCACTATATAAAACATGAATTACAAAATAAAGGTAACTAAAATTCTATAAGTCGTCAAGAAATACTGAAGTTGCCTACAACTTCCATGCTCTACCTCGCACCTTACAAAGCGATCCAAAGGTTCTATATTCCCAACTACACTTTAATCTGAAATTAGTAATTTATGGGGTGAGACATGCATCTAGTAAGTAATTATACATAATATACAACAGAATAGAGTCAAGCAAAGCACGAGTATTTTGATTTTTCACAAACTCATTCAATTATATCAAAAATAATTATTCCAATCATTAGAAAACACATGCATAAAATTGATCAGAGCACAGTGTCACATATACAAATCACATATTCTCACATACAATCCTGTGATATCCTTACACATATATCTGATCAATTCTAAAAACACTTAATTTGAGTCACATATCACAAAACAAAATATATACAAAATAGAATAATTTTCTTAATATTAACAATTATTCCAGATATAGAGACATATCGAATATCACAATATTAAATTAAAACAGAATCAACGAATGCTTGACTCTCTTAGGGAATGAATAAGAACTGAAGAGTTAATATAAATATTTTTACAATTCTCGAGTAAGTTTGAAAACCCAATTTGCTAAAAGAAACATCTTAAATACCATTTGAAAAATAAGAATATGACTCTGAAATCACTTGGTTTTAAATAAACTTAAAGAATAAGAACCTTTTTAGAAAACTTACATTGAAACTCAATTATTTTCTGACAAGAGTTTAGTTTAGAAATCATCTTTTAAATGAGATTCGAACATTCAAAACCTTATCTAAAATTCAAATTTTCTCTTTAAAACATTGTTTAGAAGTCGAAGTTTCTCTTTCAATGGTGTAAAAAAGCATTCGATAAACTTTAGAAAACGTAAGCTTAAAAATATAACTTTTGAAAACCTTTGACATCTAAGAACCTAAATGAAAAAACTTGTGCATGTTATGCATAATTACTTACAACACTTAAATCACTCTGAAAGTCCAGCTGAAACACCCTCCAAATAGTCTCAAAATACTCTTAAATAGGACCTATAATCAATCATGAAAATTACTTAATATCCTCCACAAAATATAAATCTTATAGACTTATACAAATTGACTCACTAAACTTATACTTGCTTAACTAAATGATAACACTAATGCAAAGCATCTCTACCCAAGAATATGTTTCCTTGAATTTATCAAAACTCAGAGCCAGCAGCCAAAACATTAAGATTTAATATATGTCCTAAAAAAAGTAAACCTTAAACATGAATTAGGCTCTATAACCATAACTTTGTTCTAAAATTCACACTATGGGTAAACCTAGGATTTAATATATATCCCAATGAAAACCGTGGGCCAAAACTAATATGACTTGTTCATGGACTTAATATCATTGACCCTAATATATTTCATATCTAGCATTTTGAGATGCAATTAGAATTGGATAGAAGAAACAAGTCTGTAATTATCCTTTTAAAGAATTGTAGACGTGTTGATTTCTAATGGTTCATTGTGTTAGGGAATAGTCAAAGTCTAGGCAAGGACTACCAAGGCCATTAATCCCTCCATCAGAGAACTTGGACTTAGACAAAAAGTGAGAGTTAACTGCACATGGGTGGGGTCAGTGCAAATTCTCCAGCAAGTTAGAATCAATGTTATGGTATATGAATCAGCAGCCAAAAGTTCCTCTAGACCTACTAAAGTGACGTTAGCCTTATACATGGATTTAACAATTTTGGCTTTTGTTCTAGGGTCCGAACAGTGGAAACCTAGGATTCCAGAATTATTCAAAAAGTGTAAAATCATAAACTAAGAAATTACCAATTCCACAATCTACACATCACTAAAGTTTTCTGTGATAAAATTCTAAATCCTTAATTCTTGTTTCTAACGATGAGAAATCATACCTTGAACAATCTGATTGCCTCATCACTTGTATGTGCTTTAAACTCCAAGGAAAAAACCTCTTAGCCTCTTTGATAAATCCCTTTCTATGAAAACCCTAGCTATATCTTCCTCTACCCTGTAGTTCGTATTAGAGATGTGGGCTTAGTGGGGTAGCGGGCTCCAGTTACTAATACAAAGAATACCTATGGCCCATCAATTATATTTAAAATAAAATTTAATAATAACCTTAAATAAAAGTATGTGGGGTATTACATCCTAGATCTACCCAAATACAAGTAAAGTATGTTTTGTCAAAGGATTAACCAATACATGATGACACATGTTCCTAACATGAAATACATATGTCCTCACACAAACAAATGCACACAACGTGCAATGCAATTTTAACATGGACCGGTCTAAAGGTAGGTTCTAAGTCATTCCATTGTAGGGTGAGTTTGTTGTTTTATTGTTTTCCATCGCTAGGACGTTACACCTCCCAACTTGTAATGTAATGAACATTACGTTGGTCCGAACGACATGGTCTATCCTTTATAGTCAACAAAAAGTGATCCAGTGACTTTGGGTTATGAGTTGGTGAGTTCGCTGCTAGGTACTCGAATCTAATGAAAACCAGTGATCCATGGTTACTACCACCATATGTTGAGATGGGTGCATACATATTTGTTGTTTTGATGGCACACACTATGATAGTTACAGAAAGCTCTTAACAACCAATATGGCAACACAAAGAAAAATATCATACAAACATTTCAAGCCATAAATAAAAAAAATAAAACAACAACAATATCATGCAAAATCATGCAAAAAAATAAGGGTATATATTTGGTCACTAAAAGTCTAACATGAAGCTTAGCTCTCGGCATCCCCAGCGGAGTCGTCATTATAAGAGACCGCCCTTCTTGGAAGGGATGCTCTCAAAAAGAGATTTAGGTGCTTGAATGGGCACCTCTCTTTTGGGGTAGTGGTGTGAAGTCGCCACTTATTTTTTATACAAAAAATAAGAAAAAAATAAATACAAATTACATGCTCAAAATACTTCTACTATCATTTATTGAATAAAAAATACAATTTTGGTAAATTAACCTTACAAGGCTTAGGGTCCTAATTACAATCTATGCAAAAGAATACAAAGTTTTGGTCCAAATTACAATCTACCAAAATTAAAAAGACAAAACACTAATCTACCTATCCAAAAATCCTAAGCTCCGGGGCTAGGTTACGGAATGGAAAGGTGTTAGACATTCATTCTGCCTAGACAAAGTCTGGTCTTCTAGACTCTAATGACCAATATACCCTTTTTACATGATGTTGAATGATATGTTGAACTCACATGACAAACACTTGACAAAAATTAATCTAAATAAATTTGCCTCATGAATATGTCCCTTTTTTAAAAGAAAAAGCAGATCTGTTTTGAAAATTAAAAAAACAATTTTTGGTTTGTTAAAAATTAGATCTGTTTTTGTAAAGGGTAAAAAGAAAGATTTTATAATTAAAAAAATCAAATATGTTTTGTGTAAAGTAAAAAAAATAAGGTTTGATTTGTAAAAATTAGATCTACTGTTATAAATAAAATAAAATAAAAATGAGATTTTGTTAAAAGGAATCAAACTTGCTTTGAAAGTTAAAAAAGAAAAATGATTTCTGGTTTGTATAAAAAATCAGATCTGTTGTTGGAAACAAATAAAAAAAAAAAAAAAGACTTTTGAAAGAGGACTCGCAATCATGAGAAAAATTCATTATACATGCATCACATAAAAAACAATCAACCTAACTTTCAATCATTTCTTTTAAATTTCAAGATCTGCAACTTTGTAACAGAGAGCACGCTCATGCAACTTTGGAACTTACAAAAAAGAAGTTCCTAAAGCAAAAACCTCCAGAATGTCTTTAACATAAGGGGAATTGAAAATTCAGAGGAGAAGAGCCCTGAATTCTGATTTGTTTCCTCTATTTATAGAAGTTCAGATGTTTTGAAAAATTAGCTGAATGATCGTATATGAATTGGGATGCATCATTATCTCTAAAAAATTTAAAAAAGGTAAAGTTTATCTCAATCAAAGAGTCCTCGGGCCGAGCCACGAATTTGGGCCAATCGGCACTTGAGAAGTGCTGATCAGCACTCCTAGAGTGCTGAACGGCTCTCTTGGGTGCCGAGCTCACTTTTGAATTTTGGTCCACTTTGGACTCCTTTTTTAAGGATTTTTTAGTCGGAAATTGCACTTAGACGCATTTTTAATCCGTATTCTAAAAATTAATCTCTTTTTCTAGATATTCAAGTCTTTAAAGTGATAATTATCTTGTAGATAAACATTCCAAAAAGGTTTGATTATCCACAACTTCTTTGTTATCTGATTATCCACTTCATTCCCATGCAAGCAAGTCTATTTTTAACACTACCTAACAACCAATCACAAAATTATATAATTGATTTTAATTATCTAACCAATCATATTTAATTTAAAGTAATCATGTGTGGTCGGTTCCACCCAAACAAAATGCATACAGACCGTGCAAATTTGATCATGTGATATCTTTCAATCCGACAATCCGATTTGGAAATCAGACCTACTGTCTTGATCATTAGAACCTCTAGATCATTTTTGTGATATGCAATGAATGAATTAATGCATGTAATGCAACTCTAAATTTTGGGTATATTAATGGTCATTATAATCATCTCCCAAGATTAAATTATGGATGCAAAATCGAGTTTCTACTCTAGGGTTGTATCTGTGTGGTTGGGTTTCTTATGCTTTATGGAAGGATATGTTTGTGTTTTGGGATGATAATGCCATGTTGTATGCTTAGATGTATGCTAGTGTATGTGTGAGTTTAAAACATAAGTGTTGAACATGATTTTATCAAGTTTAAGACATAAGACACAATGATAGGAGGCCAACCTTAGGGTTGGGCGGTTTTAGGTGCCTAATACCTTCCCAAGAACATGTCTAAACTCCAAACCCATATCTTTGGTAATAAGATCAATGGTCCTTCCTAGAAAAGACTCTATATTCATGGTTTCTAAACCATTGCAAAACTAGGTAGCAACTCCTCCATTGTGTCCACTGCGATGATCAAGGAAAAAGCCATCTTTTCTATCCATGGATACTTCGCCTCAGCACCCTGGAAGGCTTTACTAGTGTAATAAACTAGTTGTTGAACCCTGAATTCCTCACATACCAATGTTGAACTGACTACTATTTAGGACACATCTAAGTAAAGAAATAGGCCTTCCCCTTCTATAGACAAACTCAAAAACGGGGGCTTGGACAAATGCTCCTTAAGGCTCTGGAAAGCTACTTCACACTCATCTATCCACTAGAAGACTTTCTTAAGCACTTTAAATAAAGGAAGGAACTTATCTATGGCTTTGGAGACAAATCTGTTCAGGGTTGCAACCCGTCTAATTAGTCTTTGTACTTCCTTCACACTTCTAGATGAAACCATGTCAAGTATAGCTTTGGCCTTCTCTAGGTTGGCTTCAATTCCTCATTGAAAGACCATAAATTTAAGGAACTTCCCTGACAAGACTCTAAACACACATTTCGCTAGATTTAGCCTCATCTAATATTTCCTTAGAGTATCCAAGGTTTCCCTAAGATCGTCCAGATAGGATCCTGCCTCCTTACTCTTCACAAGCATGTCATCCACGTAAACCTCCATATTTTGCCCTATCTGCTTGCTAAACATCTGGTTTACAAGCCTTTGGTAGGTGGCTCTTGAGTTCTTAAGTCCAAACGACATGATTTTTTAGCAGTATAACTCCTGGCTAGTGACAAATGCCCTTTTTTCTTGGGTTTCCTTATTCATGCAAATCTATTTATAGCTTGAAAATGCATCCATGAAAGTTAGCAATTTATGACTAGCTATTGAATCCACAAGTTGATCAATCCTAGGAAAAGGGAAACTATCCTTCGAGCATGCACACACATGTGCCACTTCTCATTGGACTTCTTCACCATAATGACATTAGCAAGTCATTCAGGGTAATAGACTTCTTAGACAAAGCTTGCAGTTAGGAGCTTTTCCACTTCTTCCATGACTGCTTTATTTCACTCTGGAGCAAAGCCCCTACATCTTTGCTAGACAGGCTTCTTTTTTGCGTCATCATTAAGACAGTGTTTTATCACACTCTGGTCTATACCTAGCATATCCTCATGGGTCCAGGCAAAGATATCCATATTTTTCTTCAGAAATTCTACCATCTCCTTTTTCAATGATGGTTTGAGCTCTTTGCCTACTTTGGTGGTTTTTGAAGGATCACCTTCCACCAGCTCCACACTCTCTACGTCTTCGATTAATTTTACAAGTTCTTCATCTACCATCCAATGTGATTCTCTTTGGAAGAAAGCACCACCTAGTAACATTCTCGTGCTAATAGTTGGTCTCTACACACTTCCCCAATCCCCTTAGGGTTTGAGAATTTTACTTTAAGATAGTAGGTAGAAGTTGTAACTTTGAATCGGTTAAGCGTTGGTCGTCTTAAGATCACATTGTAAGATGAAGGTCAATCAACGATCAAAAAGTCTACCTTTCTTGTTACTTGTGCAGGATGTGTCCTAATGGTGACTAAAAGAGAAATGATGCCTTTTAGGAATATATGGTCTCCACTGAAACTGACTAAAGGTGATTCGAAGCGTCAAAGCCATTTTGGATCCAACTTCATCTGTTGATATGCCATCATGTACATTGTGTCTGCTGAGCTTCCATTATCAACTAATGCCCTCTTAGTGTTGTATCCTTCTATTGCTAACATGATGACAAGTGAGTCATCATGAGGTTGCCTAATCCCTTTGGCATCACATGCAGAGAAAGTTATATCATTGTTGCCTGAACAACGGTATTTTGTGGCAGGGTGATTTATGTGGACGCTATTGACCTGCCTCTAGTATGCCCATCTCAAAGACTTGTAAGACCCTCTAGTGACAAACCTTTCAATGATCATCCGTATTTCTCCCACTACCTATTTTGGATGATCTCGTTCTTCGTCCTTATGGTTGTCATTGGGTTTGTCTTCTATTCTTTACCGAGACCGATAGTCTTTTTTAACAAACTTCTTAAGCTTCCTTCTCTAGATCAATTCCTCAATCTGCTCCTTCCAATCATGACATTCATCAGTGTAATCAACATGATCGTTATGAAAGCAACTATACTTCTTCGAGTCTCTTTTCTTAGAAGACAAGCTTAACGGCTTTGGCCATTTCATACTGGGATCGTCTTTGATCTACATTAGGATCTTATCTGTAGGCATCACTAAAGGAGTGAAGTTCAACTTTTTCTTTGAAACCTTTGGACTATTCTTGCTCTTGTTATCTGAAGAGTGATCTTTACGGTCTTTCTTTTTGTTTTGTGAGTCGTTGTTTTCTACCTTTTTCGCTTACTAGTTAAACCCTTTGCAATCAAAGCATCTTCCCCATTCATGTATTTTTGGGCTTTGAATAATAGGTTCATCATTGAAGTTGGCGGCATCTTTCCTAGTGAGAAGATAAGATTAGGGTTGTTCAGTCCTACTTGGAAGGTCGTCATCATGACCTGATCATCAGCCTCGTCAATCTCCAAAACATCTTTGTTAAAATGCTTCACATATTCCCTTAAATTCTCCCCCTCCTCTTATTTTATAGTCAACAAGTAGGAAGTGGGCCTTTTATGTCACTAGCTTCTAATAAAGTGTCGGACAAATGAGTCATTCAATTGCTTAAAGTTCGTGATGACAATGCACGTAGTTTGCTAAACCACACCCTTGTAGCTCCTCTGAGGGTGGCTAGGAAAGACCTGCATATCACCTCATTTAGAGTTTGCTGAAGGTTTAATATAGTCTTGAATGCCTTTATGTGATCAAGGGGATCTATGGTACGATCATAGACCTCCAACTGTGGGAGGCGAAACTTAGGAGGCAAGGGCACTTTAGAACACTGGTGGTAAAAGGCGAGTTTGTCCTCTTGATCATGCCATCGAGGTTGATGGTTGTCTTCTCCTTCATGGCATTCTTTACTTCATCCAACTCCTTTCCCATGTTTCTCATCATCTGATCATTGCCATGTATTGACTACTCGGTGTGCTCAGAAGTGTCCCTTCCTCTGCTATTTTCTAGGCTGTTAGCTTCATCGTCATTGTGGCTCTAGTTACATCGTGGAAGGGAAGTATTACTACCCTCAGGATGTACTCGTCACCTCAAGTTTTCATTTTGCTTCATCAGCTCTTGCACATTAGCTGTCAACTCCTGGATTTACTGGGCCATTACCATCGGATCTAGTGGTGCAGTCGTAATTGAATCCATTGGTTTCAAGGAACTTTGTCGATATAGATACAATGACTTGCTATATTGTGTTGCAACTCGTCGTTTCCCATAGACGGTGCCAAACTGATAAAACAAGAAATTGTCTCATCAATATGTTCCTTATCAATGCCATTGGACAATGGGAGCCTCCTGTTTAAGAGAAAACACAAAGTAATGAAAGACACTAGGTTGGTGCTAGCCAAGGACCCTCCAATGCTTAAATTAGATAATCTCTTTAGAAATCTATAACATGTATTGTAGTTTAATGTGTTTGTGTGTTTACTTACCTGCTTTCTATGGCTTTATATAGCCATCCCATGAGTTATTGCAAGGTTTGTTGATCTCCTAGCTGTGTTTGAGCTGAGAGATTAATGGCTTAGTAATGGCCATTAATCAGCTCATAAAGATACTTGTAACGGTCGTGAAATAGCTCATAAAAGACGCCTGTAATGGCTTTGTAACGGTTGCTCGTAGCCGGCTTAATTGAAGGGTTTGTATTTGACTTAAATGTGCTTATGGTCATCCATGAATTGGACGACCACATGATCATTACTCATCACCAAGTATTCTATTTCTTTATAAAAAGTTAACATTGGGAATAAATTGAAATGAGGTACTATCTTTGAATAGGCATTGTGGGGTGCCTAACACCTTCTCCACACGTAACCAAACTTCTGAGTCCAAGATCTTTGGTTCAAAGACTTTTAGTTTACCTTAATTAATGAACCTTTAAAATTCGGTTTAGTTAATTAGGTAATTTAAATAAGTTAGGCATCTATGTGACCAATCACACCTAATACAAAACTAATGATTGGTGGCGACTCCAAAAATAAAAATAAGTAAAGGGACCCACACACACACACCACTCTAGATACACAATCACCCACAAATCACGTCGCCAAGGACCTAATATGTGACAAAACCTGGAAAATTCCAAATTTTTGGGGCGTCCAGAGAGAATAGATTTTTAATGGGTGTTTGGTTGAGAGAGAGAAAGGAAAAAAATATGGTAAGACTTGGGTGTTTTCTCCCCAAAATAGGAAAAAAACTGGGAGGGAAAAAGCTCATATACTAAGCTAACAAATGTGCGCATGTGCACTTGCACATGGGTTTCGTGGTTCTACTGCAATTGCTTTTTCTTTTTCTTTTTCCTTTGATTTTTGCTCTATCTTTACATGTTACCTCAAGTTATCAATTTTTGTTTTTTTGTTCCTTTATTCTTTTTTCTACTTCTTTGTTTTTTTTTTTTTTCTTTCAGCTTTTCTTGTACTTCTCAGTATTGTGTGTGTGTGTGTGTGTGTGCTCATCTTCCTTTGACTTGTGCTATATTTAAAAATAATAGTAATAATTTGAAGTGTCCATACACAATTTTTTTAATAAAAAAAAAGTGTTACTCTTTTGTTTTATTTAATGGAAACATGATTGAAAATTTATATCAACTTCATTTTCCTTCCTCTCATTTTTCTTCTTAACCAAACATTTAAAATTTTCATTTCTCCACTTTTCCATCCTACCAATCAAATACAAATGAGAGAAAACTAAATCTATTCTATCCTCCTACTTTTCTATTGGCCATTTTTAATATGTTGAAACTTCTTTGAAGCTCATATAGCACCCACTTTAGATTTCAAAGAATCTTTTTGGTTGCATTTTCAAGTGTTTATAGGTGTGACTTTTCAAATAAATTTCTATAATCATTGCTCAATTGTTATTCTTTAATAATTGAAACCAAAACCAAAAACAAAAACAAAAACAAAAACAAAAAAAAAAAAAATCCTTAAAGTAAGAAGCCAAACTAGGAAGATTGAAAATGGACATTCATAAAAAGCCAGACTTCTACGGGTTTGTTCCAGAGGACCTCTTTAAAGTAAAGTATCCGCTAACCTGTGCGATGCATGAGAAAGCTATTAAGTATGACTTGTTATTTTATATGAATGTTTTACAAATATAACTTTTGTAACCTCTTTGGACACATATTAAGATTCCAATCTTAAAAATTCAATAAGAAACATTAAATTACTAACTTTCTTTTTGTTTTAGCATTAACGTTTTCTTAGAAAATATCAATCAAACAAAAAATTAAACATAAAAATTAGTATTCAATAATCCAATAAATGTTGCAATGTAAGTTCTTTTTTTTTTTTTTTTTTAAATACCAAGTATTTTAACACACACACACTAGAAGAGAGAAAGAGGTCTTATAGTAAATTACAGCGACATATATTCAAAATGGTTTAACTCTTAGATACACAACATAATAGTCATATATATTACTTATATATGACTATTATTAAGCCAAATGATATAGTTTAATGAATTTTATTTATTACAATATTTCAAAAAAAAAATTATAATAAAGTGATCAGAATAGTTATTGAGGAAAAAATAATTCACATTTTGAGTTTTCATGTAAATAAACAAATATATTAGTATATTTATAAATTTATAAATCATGAAACTTCTCCATCTCCAAGTCCATCAACCTACCCACTTGATAACACATTCCAATGCCTTTTTTTATATTTCCAAGTCTCATTTAGTCATCTCACTATACCAGTTTGAAAACTCTACAGACATACAAAGTACAGATGCAAGCCTTCAAGAACCAAGAGGAATGCTTCTTTGTCCATCCCAACCCATGGCTGAATTCTTTCTCCTACTTTTCTTTTTTCGGCACAAATAATTTAGTAGCAAATCTGAAGTTTCATGTTCGACCATTGATGTGAGGAAAAATAATCTCGGAACGAAATTAAGAACATTAATTTGAAAAGACGGAGTGTCTCGCTACTACCACTACGGCATCAAGGTAGAGTTGAGAAAGAAGGAGACAACAGAGTTTGTGGAGCAAAGGAGTTGGACTTTCTTTTTAAAACAATTGGAGGAAGCTGATATAGATTGTAAAGAATCGCGTTTGAAGGAAGAGAAGGGTAGAGAAGAGAGAGTAGAGAAGATTTTCAGAATTGAGGAAAAAATTTCGGGTTTTAGCTTCCTTTTTTCTGAAATTTTTGGGTTAGAAATATTTTTTTGTGTGGGTATGGTAGGTTTTGATTCTTGGAGATCTCTATTGGTTTGTGGGTATGGTGGGTTTTGATTGAGGAATTTGTGGGTATGGTGGTTCCACTTTGTCGTGGGTCTGAGGAAGGAGATCTGCCTTGGGTCTGAGCGTTAGGGGAACTGGTAGAGAAGGAGCGTTGAGTTGGGGGAGCTGGTAAAAGCAGCTTAAGGTCTACATTTTGGAGAAAGAGAAGGCAGATCGTATATCGGGGTCGGGTTGATGTTTTTTTTTTTTTAAGTTTTTTTTTTTAAATATTATGTTGATGTGAAAAATTGTGGGAGCTTAAGAAGTTTTAATTATATATATATATATATATATATATATTTTGGTAACCAAGCACCCTGAAGAAGGAAATAAGAAAACAAACTAAAATAAATAATTGGGATGACACTTGAAATGGTGAATGTGCACTCTGTCTGAGATAGATTCAGCTATTATCTATGAAAAATGGGAATATTTTGGGCTGAGAAAGTGAATGTTCATACTGTTAGCATCAAAATTTGGGCTTTTCCACATTGGTTACACAGTGTGGGATCCCATATGGTTAAGCCTAAAGTTACAATCCAGCATGGGAACACTGCCACCTGCATCAGAAGAGGAACCACTTCAATACAATAAAATGCCAAATGGGAAAACCTGATCCATGAAAAGCCAAAAAGCCCAAATGCACACAAATTATAAACTTCAAATGACAACAACCTACATATATGGGTCTAATTACACAAGTTGGCAAGAAATGACTGGTCATCTGTGGGTGGACCCAGATTCCAAAATAAACATCAGTTGGTAGCGGTCTGAAAAAGTGTAAACAATAGGTATGAGCATGAGGATGAGGTAATAGATTAGGCTCCAAGGAGAGAGAGGGAGAGAGAGAGAGAGAAAGAGAGGGGAATTTAATGTATTCTGTAAAAAGTATAGTGGATTTTTGATATGAAAACAAAAGGAGAAAATTTTTAGGTAGTCTTAGAGTATAATGAAATAGTGCTCTCTCCTCTCATATTTATAGTGGATATTACTATGAATTTAATGAGTGGACCTCACCATGAATGTGAGAGAAGAGAGCAACATTCTCCGTACTTCAGGAGTACCTAAGAATTATTCAACAAAAGGAGGGTAGGGGGCTCAAAAGTCAGAACTCAGAAGCTAACCAAAGCGAACCCTCGTTTCATTCTATTGATGTTGGAGACGAAGCCATTAGGATTGACCTATATTCATTCTGGCAGAATGACTAAGCGTGAAACCTTGACTAGAAATCTACAGCACATTCATATTAATTTGGGTAAGAGTTTTTACTTTTTAGCGCGAGTCACTCACATAGGATAAAAAAAACATATAAAGGACTCTTTGGAATCTTTTTTTTTTTATTGGTCTATCTTGTTTTTAAAAAAATCCAATAGAAGAATAGCTGTATGGAAAAAAAAAAAAAAAAAAAAAAAAAAAAAAAAAAGTTTTTAAAACTTCAATGAGTTGGCAATGAAGATAAGGTAGAATTTCTTTTTTTTTTTTTTTTATTAAGAAGAAGATAAGCTAGATTTTAATTGCATGTAAACATACACTAAATATGAAAATTATATAAAAGAGAAATATTACGTTAAAATATTTTTTAATACTTTCACAACAAATTTTAAGAGGTACAATGTTACTGATGGGGAAAAAAATAGTTTTAGTAGTGGATTTAAATTAAAAACCCGTAACAACCTGTCAATTAGAATTTATTGTAAAAGTGTTATATAAAAACATATTAGTCTTTTCAAACCTAATGCATATGTAAAAGAGGTTGAACGGAAAATAGTAACAAATTTTTGCTAAGGGCAAGTTAAAATTCTCTAGTTTTGATTCTTTCTATTCCCTAAAATATTTACTAACAAAAATATAAAAAATAAAAAATAATAATTTATCTAACTTTTTACTAAAAGTATTGTAGATAAAAAATAAAAGTTAAATAATATAAGTAAATGACTCACATGAGATCCGCAAATAGTAAGAAAAAAAAAACAATAAACTGACTTATAATCAAGATCCAAGTAATATATACAAGAATATTCTTTCCATAAAGATTAAATGCTTAATATTTTTTTAGATTATTGCAAAAGTAGGAAATAAATAAATAAATAAATTCTCTCCTGAGTTGCCCCCCCCCCTTTCTTTTTTTTTTGGATAAAAACATACACACACATATAGGGGAAGGAGGATGAGATAAGGGAATACACTCATACGGCAATACCAAAACTGCATGCGGCAGTTAGTGTCGAAGAGCAAGTGATAAACTCCTTTGAATATGAAGGCTTTGTTTGAAAAAAAATGAAAAATTATACAGTTAGATAGTGAAGTGGAAACCTTAATTAAAGAAGCTATTTATATTTATTATCCAAGAAAATCTTAATCGTTACTTAAAAAAGAATCACATAATTGAATCACAAAGACTTCTCTAAGTAGTTAAATCAAAGTTGGGTCAATATATTTTGAGAGCTAAGACATCATAGAGTAAATCCTATAAATTGAAATTCTAATATATCTATAAAAAAAAAAAAAAAAAAGTAGGGAATTATTAATTTATTCAAATATTCCAATAGAGATCCTTGTTGAACACTTTGTTGTAAAACCATCAATTTGATATTTGTGTTTTGTAACAACTTTAGCATCAATTGAATTTATTTCTTTCCTTATAAAAAAAAATAAAAATGATCATTTGTATTAACACCACAATGATCATGCCAAAATCATGAAATGTTAACTATGTTATTGATGATGCACGAAAATCATCAGTGAGTTGTTGGCTCCAAATCATGCTAATAGACACCTGCAGGACAAGAATACAAGGATCAAATAGAAGGCACCGGGATAGTATCGGCCAAAGACCCTCCGAAGATTAAGTTAGTGGATGAGAAATCACTAAGAACTCTATAGTGAGAGAACTAGGGATTTTCTGCATACCTGAGAAAATGGGAGGTCTAACGCTTATATAGCAGTGAGAAATAAACCAAGATCCCTTGAAAGTGGGTTCCTTCCTGTAGGGAAGATCTAGTATTAGGGTTTTCAAGATTTCAGGGTGTCTTTCCATATGAGGGAGATAAAGGTGCGTAGAAGGTATTTGTGAGTGATACGCAATATGTTTCCATATATGAGTGTTCATGGGGACCAAGTAAAGCCACGTAGGATCCGTCAGCTATCTTTTCCGTCGGCCCATAGCCCTCCATCTCATAGGGATATTCTGTCAGTGTGTGGGGGAGGTGCGCCCGTCAGTTTTGTGGTTGCACCATCTGTATTACCATCTGAATACTAAAGGTTTTTTTTATGAGACAAACAATTTTGTAGGTACCGTCGGCATTTAGAGGCCTCGCTTTGTTCATTGGTACCAAAATTTCCTTGCCGAAAATACCCTTATTAGCTTCCCCCTATTCCGGGGGTCCATTGGCTTTGGCCAACGGGCATCGGAGTAATAAGGGTCTTTATGAGCATTAATTGGATGGTTTTTGAAGAGAGAGTCATTAATGGCATAAGTACCTTTTAGATTAAATGCTAGGTGACATGTGGCACTTGATGGTTGGCCTCGTTTCTAATCAGAAGTATCGCTTTGTATATTGTGCCCCTTCGTTCTATAAATAGTTCCTCCTCCTCTAGTCATTTCCTTTGCTTTGTTTTTATTTCTTGAGAGCTTTGAGATCAAAGTTAATTCACTGCTATGTAGCGCCATCGTTTTACAAGCAAACCGTCGCAGCGTCACTCCGTCACCTTTGAGCAATCCGGTGCTTCGAGCCACCGTCCACTTTTCTCGTAAGTCTCTTTCCTTTGTTCCTTTCTCTTCTTCCTTATTTTTTAAGTTGGTCATCATTTTTTTAGAGACCCATCAAATAGGTTCTTAGAATACCTTCGTCGCTTATAGGTGAATAGATGTTAGGCGATAGAGAAGTGACAAGTAAACAATCGTCGTCAGTTCGTGAAGGCACGAGCTACGACAAGGTCTTTCTGTCAGAGCGCAAGCACGTGGAAGACATAACTTGGTCCCTAGGAAAGGAACCGTCTACTCATTCCCCTAATAAGGAGGAAGAGGAGTATGAGGATGATGAGTAAGGAGAAGAAGAGGGTGACAAAGAGGAGGGGGAAAAGGAAGAGGGGGGAGAAGAGGAAGGTGACGAGGAGAAATATGACAAGGAGGAAGGTGAAGAGGAAGGCCAAATGGAGGGTGACAGGGTCGTGGCCTAAGCAGACGGTGGTGGCTATAGAAAGTTCATCATTCCTCTGATATGGACGATGTACAATTTTTACCCCACCATGTCTCGAAAGTTTTCAACACCCTTCATGATCATTATCAAATCCCTGAGCATATCCCTTTTCAGCTGCCAATGAAGTTCAAGAAGCGTTACTCAGGAAACACGGTGGACATCGGCATGTACGATGCTATATTCATCGTAGGACTGAGGTTGCCGCTGATGGAGTTTCACCGTCAGCTTTCCAATTATTTGGGCTTATCGATCAGCCAACTTGCCCTAAATGCATAGAGGATCTTTATGGGTGCTGAAGTGATATGGGGTCAATTGAGTAGGGGAAACTGTCAGCTTATGCTTGAAGAGTTTTTTTATTGTTATAAGCCCCAGCAGATTTCTTTATCAAAGGGCATCTACCACTTTCTAGCCAAGAAGTCATTGCTTAAATTGGTGTTTGATATGCCAGACTCCAATAGGAATTGGAAAAAATAAAAAATTTCGTTAAGGGGACGAACTGGGTATGCAGGCCCGAAAAGTGGGATAGTATGCTTGATGCGTTTGACAATACTTGGGGTATTGTCAAGGATTCTGATGATTCATCGGTGTCTATTTCTTGTTGCCACGTCAATTTTAGTCATGCATCTAACCTTCTGCTTTTTGCTTTTCAGCTTAAGTCCGCCCACAAATAACCGACAAGCAGGAGAACTTCCTTAGGAAAGTGTGGGCGATCCCCTTTGAGTAAAGGAAGTGGAAGGACTTGGCCACCCTTGACACCCTCCACACTTTTTGTGGTGGTCCAAAGCCAACGACCATAGCCCGCCAATTGCACGCCTTTTCTTGCCAGCGTAAGTTTCTGCATTTGTCTATATTTTGATCTGCTCTTTTTAGTCCATCTATCCCTTGTCTAACTTTTTTCCGTCACCTCTTTTAGAGATGGATTTAGGCAGGCAAAGGGTGATGATCAGGAAGTAGACCACTGCACGCAAGTATCAAGGGGAGGCATTGGCCTCGGCCCCCCAAGATGGCCTCCAAGGTTGCTCCTAATAGAAAAAGCAACACGAAGGATGATCGTCCATCCAAGAAGCCAACAGACCCATCCGTTGGGGTAGACCGTGAGGAGTAGCAGCAGAAGTTCTCCTCGCCCCCTAGTCATGGGGCTGGAAAAGGCTTAATGATAGGGAAAGGCCCTGTCGTCCCTAACCCCATCCAGAGGATGATCACCCACAAAGACTACGCCTTCGAGACGGTTAACTCGATCATCAAGGAGACAGACTTGGATGTGTGTGGGGAGCACACCTGTCGAGGGTACGTATAGATCGGTTTTTTCTTCTTCTTTTTCTAGTACATTTTTCCTCTATTTATTCTAACCGTCACTCTTTTACTTTAGGCTATGGTGCAAATGAGGGCCCTTCAGGACACCTACGCAAGCGTCAAGAAATAGAAAACAAGGAGAGGGACTAAAACAAGGAGGCCGTTTAGACCCTCAACATGGAGTTGATGGCTAAGCTTGCACTGTTAAAGAAGGAGACCCTCCGTTGGAAGGAGTTGGAGAAAATGACCATCATCCTGACGATGGAGTTGGCTGCCCTTCGAGAGAAGATGGAGAAGGCCAAAGCCGACATTGGCAGTGATCTATACATCTCAGCCATTATTTGACGAGTGTAGTGTCTACTATGGTGATGGGTTTGACAACTACCTAAAATAGGCAGCAGCCGTCTACCCTGACTTGGACTTGTCCCAGGTCACCATAAATGATACCGTCCCACTGATTCCTAGGGGTATCAATGCCGTTAGTGATGAGAATGACAACTCCGCCCATACTATCGAGGAGGAGTTGAAGGACCCTGATGCTGAGGTCATCGTCTAGCCTACCCTTGAAGGCCCGGCGGCTTCTGTGGTCCCATCTGCTGCTGACAGTCCGTCTACCATGGATTCGTCTCTCTCCGATGTTCCCCTTTCTTGATTCTTACCCTCTCTTTAATTTGTATTTAATCCTTTTTCTTTTTGTAAGTGTATTTGTAAGACAGTGTTAAACACCCCTTCTTTTGGGCTTTATGTGAAAACATTTGCCCAATTGGGTTCATATCTACTGCTTTTTATCCATTGCTTATACTTGTCGTTTTATTTTTACTGTAATTGTGGATATGCCCCTACTGATCATAAAACTTACTCATGCTTGTGCCCTTGCTAGTTGTTTTTATTTGCGTGTTTACTTGGTGGTTTTCTTACAAAGAGGTTCCCGTTGGGGTCCTTGGTAGTTTGTCCACGCTGTAGGTAGGCCTTAGCAAAATTTTCATGACCAAGTCTACCTTGTAGGTAAGACTTAGGAAAGTTTTCATGACCAGGTACCTGTCAGTATTTTTGGTCGTCCATCCATCCCATAGGTAGGACTTAATAAAATTTTGGAGACCAAGTACCTGTTGGTATCCTTGGTCATCGGTCCACCCCGTAGATATAACTTAATAAAATTTGAGACCAGGTACCCATTGATATCCTTGGTCATTAGTCCACTCGTAGAGAAGACATAACAAAATATGAGACCAGGTACCTGTCGGCATCCTTGGTCGTCCGTCCACCCCATAGGTAGGACCTAATAAAATTTGAAACCAAGTACCCGTCGGTATTCTTGATCATCCGTCCACCTCGTAAGTAGGACTTAGTAAAAATTTTAGATAATTCACTGAAGGGTAGAGTAGAACAATATTTCTAATAATCCTTTCAAGTTTATTTAAAAAAAAAAAAAGCTTTGAAAACTTAATATTCTTAAAATTCCAAACATGTTTCAATATCCAACTTTAATATAAATAATAAAAGAAGGCGATAAGATAGGCTGCACTCATTTACTATTGGTAGTATTTCCTCTAGTGCTCAGTGTTTTATGGGTGATGGAGTCTCTGTCCATTAAGGGTCTCTAGGTAGTAGGTACCCTTTCCATGGTAGTCGATGATCTTGTAAGGTCCTTCCCAATTGGGGCTCAATTTTCCCTGTGCGGGGTTTGTGGTAGCCATCGTCACTTTCCTTAGGACCAGGTCCCTGACTTGAAAATGACAAGACTTGACTTTGGTGTTGTAGTGTTTTTCCATCAGGTCCTGATAACAAGCGACCTGCTGTTCTGCTATTGCTTTAATTTCATCGAAAAGGTCCAACTATAGGCGCATCCCCTCTTCATTCCTTTCTTTATAATAGTGCGCTATCCGATAGCAGGTCATTCCAACTATTAGCGAGATGACAGCTTCACTTCCAATTGCGAGGCGGAAAGGCTTTTCCCCTGTAAGTGTGCAAGCCATCGTTCATATACCCACAGGACACCGGGTAGTTCGTCCGGCCATATACCCTTTGCCACCTCGAGCTGAGTCTTAATCATCTTAAGCAAGGATCAGTTTGTAACCTCAACTTGTCCATTGGCCTAAGGGTGGGCGGGCGAGGAGTAATGGTTCTTGATCCCTAAGTGTTGGCAAAAATCTCCGAACGCATCATTGTCGAATTATTTTCCATTGTCAGAGACCAAGACCCTAGGGATTCCAAAGCGGTAAATGATACTTTTCCAAACGAAGTTTTGGACATTTTTCTCTGTGATGGTGGCCAATGGTTCTTCCCGAACCCATTTGGTAAGTAGTGGATCCTTATGATAAGGAACTTGAGCTGCTGCTTTGCCATGGGGAAGGGTCCTACTATGTCCAATCCCCATTGAGCAAATGGCCAAGGGGCGCTCAGTGGTGCAAGCTCCTCCAATGGTTGTCGGATAATGTTACTGAAACGTTGGCACTTGTCACACGCCTTTACATAGGACTAGGTGTCCTTCTGCATAATGGGCAAATAGTATCCTGCTCGTATCAGGTTGTGGACCTGCCAGCTTGCCCCCGATTGGTTCCCACATACTCCCTTGTGGACTTCTCTCATGACATAGTTTGCTTCCGCAGGGACTAAGCACCTCAGATATGGACGAAAGAAGCCCTTCTTTGAAGGACATCCCCAATTAGCACGAAACATGACTGCTATACTTTCAACCTGCTGGAAGCATTGTGATCTTCTGGGAGCATCCCATTCTTGAGATAGGATACGATTAGCATCATCCAATTGCTTCCCATAAGGATTACCTGTACTTCTACTTTGTCAATGGCAGGAGAATATTGGATAAAGGATAGTACCTGTTTAGTGATGACCATATACTTCGCAAATGTAGCTTTGGCCAAACGGTCTGCCTGATTACTCTCCTCTCTTAGGATTTGCACAAACTTGGTCGAGAGCCCTTCACTCACCTTTCCTTTGATCATGCCTAGATATTCTCTCATCCATTCCCTTTTGGCCTCGTAGTCACTATTAATGTGCCCAATAACCACTTGCGAATCGTAGTGTATGACTACTGACATGGCCCTTGCTGCTTTAGCCAAGTTGAGGCCTGAGATTACCACTTCATATTTTGCTTCATTATTGGTCGTTAGGAATTGAAGGTGGACTGCATACTCCATTCTAGGTCGGTATTGGACATCAAACTCGCTGAGCTCTATCTCCTATAGAACTAGTCGCCCTGCTGCCTCTGGATTGTTCATTGCTTTTCGTAGTCGTTTGTTCATCTAGACTTCTATGGTGTGCGCTTGGAAGTATGACCTGAGTTTTCGAGCAATTGTGATCAATGCGAAGGCCAACTTCTCCATTAGGGGATATCGTCCTTCAGCTCCCCAGAGCACTCGACTGGTGTAGTAAACAGGTAACTGTATACGATTTTCCTTTCAGATAAGAGCAGAACTGATGGCCGTTAGTGACATGGCCAAGTAGAGGAAGGGCTCTTCACTAGGTTTGGATGGACTAAGTAATGGTGGGGACGCAAGAAATGCCTTCAATTCCTCAAAATCCTTTTGGAATTTTCCAGTCCATTCGAAAGCCCTCTTTAGCGTCTTAAAGAAAAGTTGACACTTATCCGTCATCTTAGAGACGAACCTATTGAGGGCCGCCACCCTACCGTTTAAGCTTTACACCTTTTTTATGTTCTTTGGAGGCGTCATCTCCAATATGACTCGAACCTTGTCGGGATTGGCCTCCACACCACATTGTGACACCATAAAGCCTAGGAATTTTCCTGAGCTACATCGAACATGCACTTACTGCGGTTGAGCTTCATGTCGTACAGGCAAAGTGTTTTGAACATTTCCCAAAGGTTGTCTAGGTGGCTAATTTCCCTTGCGCTCTTTACAAGCATGTCATTTACGTATACTTCAACGTTCCGCCCAATTTACCTGGTGAACATCTTGTTCACAAGCCTTTGGTTCATCGCTTCTGCATTCTTTAGTCCAAACAGCATGACTTTGTAATAGAAGAGTTCTTGGCTTGTGATAAAGGAGCTCTTCTCTTGGTCTGCTTCATCCAATCTAATCTAGCTGTACCTGGAGAATGTATTCGTGAAACTTAATAGTTGGTGACTAGCCATAGAGTCTTTGAGGAGGTCGATGCGTGGGAGAGGGTAACTTTCCTTGGGGCACGCTTTGTTTAGGTTAGTAAAATCCACACACATTCTCCACTTGCCATTTGCTTTTTTGACCATGACTATGTTGGCCAACCATTCGGGGCAATAGACTTCCCTGATGAAATCTGCCTTAGTAGTTTACGTACCTCTTCGGCCATAGCTTTGTCTCTTTCTTGGGTTAAGACTTTCTTCTTTTGTTGAATCGAAGGGAAGGATGAGCATACGTTGAGCTTATGGGTCATGATACTTGGACTAATCCCTAGCATGTCCCCTTGGCTCCAAGCAAAGAAGTCTTGATTGTTCTTCAAGAAAAGGACGAGCTCTTTGCAGACTGAAGGGTCAGCCTGTGTGCCGATATGGGTGGTTTGGCCTGGGTCATTATTGTCCAGGGAGACCTCTTCCAGGTCTTCCGTTGGCTCTACTGTAATTCGTTTCTCTTCGATACTTAACACTTGCAAATGATCGTCCATCTCTAACATTGCAATGTAGCATTCACGAGCAACCATTTAGTCCCCTCGCGCTTCTCCTTTCCTATATTCTGTTGGGAACTTGACTAGCAGGTGGTATGTGGATGTGGCTGCTCTCCATGCATTAAGCGTAACTCAACCGATAATGACGTTGTAGGCGGAGGAAAAATCAACGACCAAGAAAGTGACTTCCTTAGTGAGTTGCTGAGGGTATGTCCCAATGATCACCAGTAATGTGATTATTCCCACAAGGAAGACTTTGGTGTCACCAAATCCTACTAATGGTGTGTCTGAGGGTAGGAGGTACTCTTTGTCGATCCTCATCTACTGGAATGCAGGATAGTAGAGGATGTCTACTGAACTCACATTGTCCACTAGCACCCGATAGGTATTGAAGTCCACAATTGATAAGCTAATGACTAAGGCATCATCATGAGGATGGTGGAGTCATCTAGTATTTTCCTCTATGAAGCTGATGGCCGGGTTGTCAACCCTAATCATTTTAGGCGACCATCCAGAGATCTAGACGCTCTACACCATTCGTAAGTATGTCCTCCTTACCTTCCTAGAGGATCTCGCCATCGTGTTTCCCCCTACAATCACTTGTATCTCTCCAAATAGGGCTTTGGATCTTTCTTCCACTCACCGATTAGGTTCAGGGTCCCTTGGCGGGTTCTCTCCACCCTTAACGAACCGCTGTAACTTCCCTTACTTGATGAGGACTTCAATCTGCTGCTTGAGGTCATAACACTCAGAAGTGTCATGCCCATGGTCCTGGTGGAAACAACAATACTTGTTCCTTGGCCTCTTGTTTGGGTCACCCTTTAGTTTATCCGGCCAAGTCAGCACCGCACAGTCCCTTATCTACATGAGGACTTGATCCAATGAGGTATTCAAAGGAGTGAAGTTCATGGTCCTCCCCAGTGGAGGTCTTAATCTCCAGTCGTCCCTTTGGTCGCTTGTTCAGGCCGACTTTCTCCTTTTCTCTGGACAAGAATCATTCTGCCTTTCTCTCTTCTTCGTTCTGCCCGATGGGCAATCATCGCATCTTCGGCATTCATGTATTTCATGGCCTTGTACAGCATATCGACCATCGTCTTCGGGTCGTTCTTGTAGATAGAAAAGATGAACTCCCCATATTGCAATATGTTGGTGAATGCGGTGACAAGAACTTTGCCATTTGCGTTGTTAATTAAGAGGACCTCCTTGTTGAAACGAGTCACACATGACATAAGGCTCTCATCCTTCCACTGCTTAATGTTCAGTAGATTTGCTAAGAATCTCTTGTATCTCTGCCCTCCGATGTAGTAGGTGACAAAGTGTCCACTTAATTCTTTGAAGGTAAAAACAGTGTTGGGGGTAAATTTGCTGAACCATACCCTCGTCGGTCCCTCGAGTGTAGTCGGAAACCCTCTACACATAATTTCATCTAGGACCCCTTACAGGTACATGAGGGTCTTGAACAACTCTAGATGGTCAAGCGAGTCCCCCGATCCATCGTATGTCTCTCCCTGTGGCATCCAGAACTTTGCAGGAAGGGGGAAGGAAGTCACCTATGCTGTGAAAAGGGAACTCGTCTACTGGACTAGCTCATCCAAATTGGTGGATACCCATCCTTTCATGGTGTTCATCATCACGTCCATCTTTTCCTTCATCATTTGCATCTCCTAGGCTATGCACATCGTGCTAATCTCCATTTCGAACGGAAGATTATTGTCGTCCGGCCCGTCCCGTCTACTGGGGACGTTGCTTTCTTCCTGGTCTTCCCGCTTCCGTTGGCAGGTGACTACCACTCTGCTCGTCATTGTCCCACTCATCGTGCTGGTTGTCTGGACTTTGCTCATTCCTTTGGTTTAGTTGTTGCTCCAACTCCAAGTTACGCTAGGCGAGTTGCTCTACTATCGTAGCCAGTATTTGTTCTTGTCTTTCTAAGGTGTTGGAGGGAGTCTCTATTTCCTGGTTGATTGTAGCCATTGAACGCGTCTGGACCATGCAAATCTTTGTCTTAGAAAGGGTGATATGGCTAATCACTCATCCCCACAGACGGCAGCAACTAATGAAGCACGAAAATCGTCAATGTGTTGTTGGCTCCATATTGCACTAATGGACAACTGCAGGACAAGAATACAAGAATCAAACAGAAGGCAGCGGCATGGTACCAGCTAAAAACCCTCCAAAGATCAAGTTAGTGGATGAGAAATCTCTAAGAATTCTATAGTGAGAGAGCTGGGGATTTTTTCTGTACATGAGAAAAGGAGAGGTCTGGCGCTTATATAGCATGAGTAATGAACCAAGATCCCTCGAAAGTGGGGATCCTTCCTTGTAGGAAAGATCTAGTATTAGGGTTTCCGAGATTTCAGGGTGTCTTTCCATATGAGGGAGATAGAAGCACATAGTAGGGTCTTTGTGAGTGATACGCAAGATGTTTCCATACATGAGTGCTCGTGAGGACCAAGCAAAGCCGAGTAGGATCTGTTAGCTTTCTTTTCCGTCAACCCACAACCCTCTGTCACTTAGGGATATTCCGTTAGTGTGTGGGGGAGGTGCACTCGTCGGTTTTGTGGTTGCACCATCCATATTACCATGTGAAGAGTGAAGGTTTTTTTTATGAGGCCGACTATTTCATAGGTACCGTTGGCATTCATAGGCCTTGCTTTGTTCATTGGTACTAAAATGTCCTTGCCGAAAATACCCTTATCAGTTATTGACATGTTAAATGCCTTTTATGCAAAATATGACCACATTGCTATAAATATTTTTCATGGAAAAATATCACTACAATAGATTTCAGTAATGAATTTGTTTAGAAAACTGTTAATTTTGATAGAGAGAGAAAGGAAGAACAAAATTTTTGGAAAATTAAAAAATTTTCCACACTTCAACTACTGCAAACATAGTAATACGTAGCAACAGAATATACAACATTTGAAAATAGTATAAAATTTTTTAAAATAATTTTTACTATTAAATTTTTTGCCTTAATTAAAATTTTATATTGTAGAATAAATGGACAAGATTGGTCAATAAAAGAGATTTTTTTTAATCTTTTTGCTAGGTGAGAGGCCTTACATTTTTATTACAAATAACATATTATATTTTAGGAGGCTTCTTTCATTTGAGGCCTTAGTGAATGACTTAAGAGTAGTGCTAAAGACACAAACTATTTTATAATATTTTTATAAATTGCTAAGTGGCTTTAACATTTTCCAAATAGTTATTGTAAGTAAAAATGTAATGTTAGTGATGGGTCCATATTAAAATTAGTAAGAATTCGCAACATCAGTAATTTGTAAAAATATTATAAAATAGTTTGTTTCTGTAGCATTACTCATAACTTAATAGTTGGGACCGCCTAATCAAATGAATATGTGTATCTAATCCCGTGGAGAATGGCAAAGGGCTGAGGAAATTGCCATTTAAGTGGCAAGGAGCAAGGATATGTTATGCCAGCTTACTCTCCGGACTCCCTACAACTAGTTTTTTTTTTTTTTTAATATTTATTTATTTTATCACATTCTTTTTTTTTTTTTTTTTTTTTAGACTGTCAACTATGGCTTGCTCCATACCAGACATGGGTACAGATGTACGGTGAGAGTTTTTGGTTGGACTAGTGAGATGGATGAGTTTGATGAGAGAAAATTGAAACCCCTAAGCTTTTGAGCATAAGGGAGGAAGAGCTCACATCACACACACAGAAAAGACCCTTACTAGAGAGAGAGATGGACTCCTACAGGGGAGAGTTTCTTTATTTTTATCTCATTCTGATGATAGTAAAATAACCTTACGTTAGAGAGGCTCTCTGCCCAGTGCCCACTGTTTCTCTTCAGTTCTCTCTCTCTCTCTCTCTCTTTCTGGATGATGGAATTTTGGTATCCCAATATAATTCCAATAAAAAGAAGAAGAAAAAAATAAATAAAACAAAGAAAGGAGATCAGTGTGGAGACAAAGACTGCTGCTGAAGCTGCGCAGCTTCTTTGGAAAGACCAAACAGGTTACGTTCTTGCATTTCAAATACCTTTCCCTTCTTCCGTACTCTCCCCTTTCACAGTTTGAATCCTGTTTAAATAAAGTCTACTTTTTTCTAACTTGTTTGTGTGCACCATTGTAGAATGAAAGCCATTCTTTCTGTTTCTATCTCTCTTCATCTCACTTGTAAGGGTGGGTGTAGTAGTACCATTCAAAAACAAAGCAGCTATTATTGCAAGCCATTTGATTAAAAAAAGAACTGGGTATTTGAATTTTAGATATTGATTCATGCCTTCCGATATGGATATGCGTTTGGGTGGAAGTTTGGAATGGGTCACTGCTTATGGTAAGATGCGATGCCGAAGCCTGGTCTGGAGGGTGAGAGCAGCAGTGAAGATGGCTGTTAAGAATGCAGGGAAGCAACAGCTCAAGTTCCAGTATGATCCTTCTAGTTATGCTCTCAATTTTGATGATGGCTGTTGCCATTTGGGAAAGGGTGTGGGTGTAAATGACTCCAAACTTGCAAGACTTAAGGATTTTCCGGATAACAGAAAAACTGCTTGGGTTTATGTTGTCCAAGTAAAAGCTGAGTGATCTTGTTAACTGTGGTTAAGGGGGGTGGGTGGGTAGCATTTTATTGAAGGCTGTATTACCATATATATATATATATATATATATATATATTACATGTTTCTGTTTATGTTCTTCACTTCTAAATAAGGAACGCCATAGTAGTGAATGATTTCATCATTTGTGACTCTTATCCATAATAAACCAACACAGAGAGTGCTTTTACACTATAGCATAAATTTAAGTTCTCAATAATATGGCAGACAGCAAGTCATTGAGAAAGGAACATTGCATCAATTGGAGTTCCTCTATTTTTCTTCCAACAGTACATGTCAAAGAAATCTTCAACAACCTTTGCATTGAATATGAAAAGAGAAATATTCAAATATTTTGTACAACAGTACAGGGCTACTGAAAAGCTATTGAAAATAATGAACCCCAATCTTAATCAAATGCAAGAGAGAACTAGTTACGGTCATTTTCAGAGAAACATAGATGCATCATCTCTTCATTACGATCAAGCTTGATCTATTCACTCTAGAAACACCCTAATCCTCTGCATAAGGACGTCAAAAGCCTTTTCAAACAGCAGGATCTTCTAGCTTGGCAGTAGACAAGTCATTTATGCGAGGATAAGCAGCCTTCTCATCAAGCTGGTTCTGGGCCCATATCAGCATCTTTAACAAGCTAGGAAGCTTTGGGTCTGTTGTCCAACCAAATAGTATAGAACTTATTAACTTGGAAAATTAAACGGAAATAAGTTTTCCAAAAATACATCTTAGTTCCAAACCTTTGGGTTAATGAGTTTTCAAAATTAAGATAACAAAAGAAAGCCGGGTCAGCTAAATTAGCAGTGCCCCAAGAAAGCATCATCTAACATAGGCAAATGGCCCTTTTTTAAACCGGGTCAGCTAAATTAGCAGTGCCCCAAGAAAGCATCATCTAACATAGGCAAATGGCCCTTTTCTAAACCAACCTAAAAGACCCATCTTCCAATAACCAAAGCTTAAAACTTAAGTTCAGTTGTACAAGCACTTGCATTTCTTTCTTTTGCTATAATCCTTCTTCGGAATCTGTATGACACGAAATGACTGAAAACTGACAAATGAACGTAAGAGTAAGCTTAGAAACAATAAAGGGCTAATGTAAAATGTCATTGCAAAACTGCCGTGTTATTCCCAGTGCACTGTTTGTTCACGAAGGTCTTCATTTCCAAGTACATTCTGCCCTAACATACTTTGCAAATTTACCTAAAATCTTCATTCAAGTGAAAGTGGTTAAAGACTCAAGAACATCAGACTGTAGTTCAATGGTCACAAATGGCATTTTAATTGGAAGAACATTCTCTAACAATTTTTAGTCATAACAATGAAGACCAAGTTATTGAGAATTGTATGAGCCAATCTAGGATGCATGGACGCTTCATTTGGAGTGTCGTAGGCATGTCGTATCCATGTCAAATTTGTGGTATCATGTTCTAATTTTTCAAAAATTACTCATGTCGCCGCATTGTACCCGTACCCGTACTTGCACCTGTGTTTGCGTCCATGCATCCTAGGAACCAATACTCCATTGATGGCAACTTATAAGGTACAAATACAAAGGGCATCTCTAGTTTGGGCTTCTTCCAACTGTCCTGTTAGAAGTATGTAATTAAATGAATAAATTTACTATATTTCAGTAGCATAAGCTTTTGGAACAATCATTAATTTAACATAGTATCAGAGCAGGAGGTCCTGAGTACGATCCATGTCTCCTCCACTTTTCCTCTCATTTAAATTTTCACGTGTTAGGCCTCACCTATTAGAAGGTAATTTCAGCTCACACGTGAGAATAAGTGTTAGAAGTATGTGGTTAAATGATTAAATTTACCATATCTCAATAGCGCTTTTGGGACAACTAATAATTTAACACATCCCAATGTCAGTTCTCATTTGATGATTTTAGCTAATAATAAAATCATGGTTAAATTGCATTTAAAATCATGGTTAAATTGCATTTTTTATCTCTGAAATTTGGGATAAGTTCGATTTGGTCCTTCAAGGTAATAAAGTTCAGATTTGACCTCTGAATTTGTGGTGAGGTTAATTTTAGTGGGTTAGTTTGATTTTGGTCCCTTAAATATGTGGTTGCCATTGGTTTGATTTAGTCCCTAAAAAATCGAGTGCCCCAGCATACTGATAGTCATGTAAACAGGAAAATACTTAGAGCCTTGAGGAACCAAATTCTTCCCTTTTTGAAGTTGAGGGATCAAAATCAAACAAACCCAACACGATGGATCAAAAATGCAATTTATCCTAAAATCAATGGAGGAACTCAATCAACAATGTGAAAAGATCACAATTTTTGTAAAGGTATATACAAGATTTCCCTAAGAGGCTTTTTAAAATAAAATAATATAAAAATCTCAAACTAGTAACTCAAGAAGTGAACTAGAAGAGCTATAATTGCATTTATACAGTATTTTTTTTTTTTAATAGATCTGGGCAGCAATATTTTATAACAATCAAACCATAATATATTAATTCAAGACCCTGGAATTTTATTGTTAATAGCAAATACACTAACCTTTTTCATGGCTCTGGCTAGTAAGGATAGCTGCATTCACCTCACTTGCTGTTTTTAAGCGCTGTGATATGTCCAGAAGCTCTCCAACAGGACAATTGGAAACATCTTCAAAGGCCAGAAGTGCAACAGTCTTCTCCAACTCTTCTAAAAAGCTTTGCTGCAAAACAACTAATGTCCTTAAGCCAAGTATTAGCACCAATTGAATGCAATGAAGCAAAGTTGGATGGTGGAATAGAATAGCAGCCACAAGTAAATTTCCATGGAGACAAACCCATGTTCATGTTTGGCATTATTTCAATGTTTCAATTTTTTATTTTTTTTTATTGGTAAGCTACACATGCATCCAGAGGACTTTGAACCCATGACCTCATCCTCCACCCCATTATTATGGAAATGTTATTTGAGCATTGGCTCAACATTTGAACATTAACAATTATTAAACACATATAATGCAAACATGGACTTCATCACACGATGAAGGAAACCAGAAGAGACTTCAATGATAAAACTATGCATGCATGACTGCAAACCAAAACAAAGTCATAAATACATTTTCTTCTCCCCTTGGTGCAAGCTCCTCTTGTGCAAACTCCAGAGCCTCTTCTACTTTCCCATTCCGAATTAGTTCTATCAACCTTTGCTGTTGAAGATGGAAAAACAACTGGGGATTGGTATCCAGTATCTGCATATAAAATTTTCACATGATGAACAATTGAGGTAAAAAGAAGAAGAAGAAGAAGCATGACAACATCCCTTCACTGGCATGTGTTCTCAAGGTTCAGGTTCAAAAAGAAAAAGGACATAACAAATTTTCTTCTCAAGGTTCTGCTTTAGACAGAAGAAAGGACACAATAATATTCTCAGCAGCAAGTTGATAAAAGAAAGTGAAAACAGCACCTAAATAACAAGCAAACTTCAGAAAAATGGGTTTAACTACAGGAAGACATGGGTGCAACTACAATTTCTAATTCCTTGTATTTTTTCACACCTACTTATGTGGAGTACTAGAGTTTGAACCTTTATCAGATAAAATCCCACCCAAGTCCTATTGTCACTACCTTTACCCCCATTCTTTACTCTGACACTGACAAAAAAAAATTCAAATTATTCCTAATTCATGACTCAATCGGAGACTTTTTTTTTTGATAAGTAAGAAAACATAATATTAATAGAAAACTACTCCATTAAAGAAATGAAGTAGGTAAAGAGAATATGTACAAGCAGAAAAAGAAACAGAAAATTATGGAGACATTTATTTCACAGGTGTTCTTTATATGATCCTCCTCAAAATTTGAAAGTTTTACTGTTTCTGGAGTACCTAAAAGTCTACATGATATGGAAAGCCTTTTCTGTTAATCTAGGGTGCTCAGATACAACTCAAGGATTTTTTATATATGGCCCAAGAAAATTAGGTAGTTTCATAAAAAATTACTTTGATCCCCAGCTGTATATGTCGTGTATACTTGGGCTATTCTTTTTTAATATTTGAATAAAATTTTCATTGCTTATCAAAAATATATCTTTAGGAAGATTTCAGAGTTTTATGAACAATATATATGGGTTCCAATCTGTAACAACATAGGATAACGTTTGGCCAGATGGATTCCACATGTTTTTAAGGTTCATTAGATGGTTCCAATCTGTAGTTGAGTTACTAGCTTGCTGGCAAGGTCAATTTCTTCATCATCGGAATGGTTATATATGGACAGCCACCCCCATCGTTTGACGTTGTTCTTCGCAAGGAAATAAATAACAGGTCATTGGAGAATACAAGGGACCAGCTTTAAGCTTATTTTATTGGTACTTTGTTTGATTGGGCTCACGCATGGGGAACACACAAACAGAGATTCCACTCCTATGTTTATTGAGTCTCTATATCTTTGTATATAGTCTTTCGTATTTTTTTGTAATTCTTTACACTACTTCATGCCTTTCTTTGTACAAAGTAGTCTCCTTTTAATAAAATTTTTATTACCTATCAAAAAAAAAAACTGGAGCTATGAAGATACACAGAGAATCACGCATGATCTCAAGTTATTCTACTTCAGAACTTTATTGGATTGGTTATCAGTTTCACAGAGCCAATCTTTATATTTAGTTGTTGTTTGATAGATTTATGTAATTTACACAATTTATTGAATGATCTCCGTATACTTCCTGTACACTTGCGGGCTCTTTATTTTTAATTTTTTTTTATCAATAAAACTTTATTGCTTATACATACAGAGAAGAATATTAGCCACCTGTGTGTAAAATTAGATGGAGAACTTCAACAAATTATGAATAAGAGTTAATATTCCAAAAGAGTATATTCTCCCCGTGCCCCCCCCCCCCCCCCAACAAAAAAAAAAAGAAAAAAAAAAAACCAATCTCCCCTTATTTTCTAGCTTTTTTTTTCTTTTAACTGCCCCTCTTGCCCTTCTCTGTCTTTTGATCCTTTCCTCTCTTCGGGTTATTCTCTTCCCTCTTTCATCTTGCTATCTCTCTCTCTCTCACACACACGCACAAACAAGTTTGTGCCACCCATATGTTTTATTTTTTAAAATTTTTTATAAATAAGTAATACTTCATTAATTAAAAAGGGAAGTAAACAAAAAATCAAAGCACACAAGCAGTGTGCTAAGGACACAACAAAAGAAAAAAACTTAAGTGCTTGAAAACTACAACAATCAACCAAAATCAGCCAGGGAATCAAAAATAAAAAGACCCAAGTCATTTGTCCACTTGAAAAGAGTCTAGAGAAAGAGCCACTTCAAGTCATGAATTGATCTCTCATCTCCTTCAAAAGTAAGAGCATTCATTTCTCTCCAAATACTCCACATGAGGCAATGAGGTATCATGGCCCAAATTGCTGCAGCTCTGTGCCTAGAATTTGTGTAGCCAACTAGCTACCCAAAGCCCACTTGGCATCACCCACTACACCCCAAATAAAGAATCCATCAAGTTCCACCTCTCTAGTTATAAGGCAGTGCATGAGTAAATGATCAATGGTTTCCCCATATTTCTTACATGCAATACCAGTCAATCACAACAACTTGATGCCTACTTGTTAGGATTGTAAATTGTATTGCTGATGCAAACTAGGGAAATCAGTTACTGGCAGTTAGTACAGTTAGTTGCCAGCTGTAGGTCGTTATGACAGTTGGTTATCAGTTAGAGTAGGGATTGGTTAAGGAATGTATAAAGAAGAGGCACTACTGTTGTATTGCATTAGGCAATAAGATTAACTTTAAATCCATCTAAGCTAGTGTGAAGCTCATTGTAGAATTTAGAGACCTTAGGATAAACTATACCCAGGCTATGCAGGAGAGGCTGTCCAGGACCAAGTCTGGTTGGTTGCAAAGTATTCTTGGGGACTGCACTAGACATGAGAAATCATTGTGTTCTTCAGCTGCTCGTTCTTGGGGCTTAGTTTGTTCCTCGGTCTCCATTGATGCAAGAGATTGTAACTCTTCTCTAGACATGTTCTCAAGATCCTCTTGCACTCTCAAAAGCTCTTCCTTCATGGTCATGTTAGATTCAACCAAGGCCTTGACCTTCTCTAAAACGGCATTTTGAGATTTGTACAAAGCTTTGACATCCTCTAAAGCTTTGTTCACCATTTGCCGTAATTCTTTTCAAAGTTCTCTTCGGTCACATTCATACACCATCTCAAGATCAACAGCTCTAATACCACTTGTTAGGCCATGTGGGCCAATTAGGAGCCTCTAGGTTCCTAACAAGTGGTATCAAAGCCAATGATCTTGAGATGACCGAATCCGTTGCAAGTTATCAAGCTTTCATTGAGTTTTATTTCAAAGGCGGAGATCCTTTTTGGTGGCTATCAAGTTTTATGAATTCTTTGCTCTAGACAACACACCACCACATCGCATGTTTCCATTGCTTCTTATCACATGGAAGGAGAAGCATGGGAATGGTTCCAAGATGCGGAGGCATCAGGCTTATGCACAAATTGGGTGCATTTCATATGCACCCTACAAGATTGGTTTTGAGCACCAATCCTTCATGCATCCCAAGAATCTAAGATGAAAGAGCTTGCAAATTTCATGCCAGAGGACCAAGAACCAATTCTTGATGCACCAATGGAGGCTCCCACTCAAAAGTCCACGATTCAAGAATCGGCAATCCAAGTATCAGTGATCCAAGAATCAAAGATGCAGCGCCAACAATTCTAATGGTTCTAGAATCAAATGAGGTTTTGAGGATCCAAGAACATTCCAAGGTCCAAAGAACCAATGAGACATTGAAGATTAAAGAACCATTAAAAGCTCAAGAATTTGAGCGAAGTTTGAAGATCCACGAAGAAAGAACCTTCATGAGTACAGGATCGCTTGTCAAAGAGAAGTGCATGAATATGATGATCAAAATGTCACTAAGGCATTGGTCCATTGGAAGATCTCCTTTGATGAAGATGCTACTTCACAACAACATCTTGTGGACAAGGTGTTTTGAAGGGGAGGGAAATGTTAGGAACCCCTATAGGTATATAGATAATAATTGTTGTAATGTTGCATTTAGTTAGTTACAATCCCAAGCATGTTAATCGCATTTAACACATGTTGGAATTATTAATCCACATTAGGATAAGGCCATGTGGGCCAATAGAATTGTTTTATGCCCAGGTCCCCATTTCTCATCACAATTGTAATACAATACCTTTTTCTTCCTCTCCTCCATTTGAGTAGGAGATATTCTTTTAACAAGGATTTTAGTCTTAGTTTCCAGCAAAGTTCTAACTTTGGGTAACCCCAAGATTGAAGGTTTACCTTTTTCTTGCTGAATTTTGGAGTTGTTCTTACAACTCAACATGTATTCCTCTCGAGTCTTGGCTAAACCAAAGGCTACATTTAGGAATTGTGGGTTCAGCGTCCTAACCGGAAGTCATATCTCATCCTTAAGACCACTCAAGAAGCAACTAAGCTTATGTAAAGGAGATAAGCCCTTGATTCTGTTGAACAAAGCTTCATATTCTGCCTTATACGCACCCACTGTTGATGTTCGTCTTAGCCTAGTCAAGGCCTCCATAGGATCATCATAAGTTGTAGAGCCAAACCTTACATGTAATGCTTGTACCAATATTTCCCAATCCAAGAACACCCTAGCCTCTTCAGTTTCTCGATACCAGACCAAAGCTTCTTGCTCCATGTGGAAAGAAGCAATTAACAACTTCTCTACAACTGAGGTTTGATAATAGCCAAAGTATTGATTAGCTTTATAAACTCAGATGGCATAATCTTCCCCTAAGAAACAAGGAAATTCAAGCTTAATGGGTTTTACGAAGGATAAAGCTGAAGAATTTCTTATTGAGGTTATAGGTCTATAGGGGGAATGTGATCTAGCTTCCTTGGAATTTAGCTTCTGCAGAATGACAATGATGTTTTGATTCATCTCATTCAAGGTTCGAGCGTGAATTCCTTGAATCTTGTGGATTTCTTGAATGTATTTAGTGTGGTAATCTAAAGTAGTACGAAGAGAAGCAATAGCTTCATTTGTCATGGCTATGGCAGCTGAATGGTTTCAACCATTGTTGTCACAGGATTGACGCTCTGATACCACTTGTTAAGATCAAGAAGAGTTATAGAATGGAGTAGTTGGTTTCGAGGTCAGCCGGGCCTCCTAAGAAGAAAGAAAGATTATAGAAGATTTAGAGAGTTAGAGAGAGAGAGAAAGGAACTGAAATGAGTTCAATCTTATTGCCTAATTCAATAAAACAGCAGTGCCCCTTCTTTGTACATTCCTTACTCAACTAATCCCTACTCTAACTAATAACTAACTGTCAGAACCACCTATAGCGGGCAACCTATGTAGCACGGGTGCGTTTCCGGATTTAGGTGAGGGTGCGGGTGCGGGTGCGGGTGCGGGTGCGGGTGCGGGACTCGGCAATATTTGAAAAAGTAGGGTGCGGGTGCGGGTGCGGGTGCGGGTGCGGGTGCGGCGATTAAAAAATTATTTAAAATATTTCTATTTATATTTTCTATATATTTTTACTATTAAAATATTTTTCAAAAACACATTAGATTCACAAAAACAAAGAAAGAAGAAGGCAAGAAACACAAAACTTTCACAAAACAAAAAAGAAAACACAAAACAAAAAAGAAATGTCCTGCACTCTCACCTAATCATGCTAGGTATCAACAATGTTAGATAAAATGACCAAACCAGCCACATGACTTTGGCTGCAACTAGGGGGTCCAATAGAATACAAAGCAAAGGGCATTTTTGGGTAATCAAAGTTTACATTAAAACTCAGAGTAGCCGTTCCCATCCAAAAAAAAAAAAACAAAGTAGCAGACCATGGTGTTAAATATGGCTATCTCTCATGGGTTTCAACTCAACAGTAAGGCTTGGGTTTCAGTTTTTGGACAGCTAATGCTTTGGTTTCAGGTTTTTGCTGGTGCAATGCATGATTCAAGGCCGTTTCGGTCAATTTCGGACGCCGGCCGATACGTTCCGATTCGGCCAATACGACCTGATTCTGGCCGAATCAGCCCAGTTTGGCGCGAGTCGAAGCCGAGTCAGCGCAAATCCGAAAAAAAAAAAAAAAAAAAAAAAAAAAAAAAAAAAAAAAAAAAAAAAAAAAAAAAAAACTGAGACGCGACATTGCACATCGGATGGGGGTGCAGCCCCCATTTTGCCACACCCGTGCATTATAGCTGGCAACTAACTACTAGTAACTAATTTCCCTAGCTTGCATCAGCTATACAATCTTCAATACCAACACTCCTCAAGTTATCAATGTCTAATGCTCTCTTGTTAACTTGAGTTAAAACACTCTCAAGCGATGAGTGCTCCCCCTCAACCCCCCTTACACACCCTCCACCACCGCCACCATCATACCCACATATTTTCCCATTCAATGCTCCTCCACATTTTTTTTCCTACACAGCAACCTTTTTCCCTCCCCATGCCCCCTTTTTTCTTCCACAATCTTCTTATTGGCTGAACCTGTTTGGGCAGTATAACCACATCCTATCTACCCTTGGCCAATAAGAATCCTAAATCCCCCACTATACAGCCACCTACAAAAACAATAATCCCACCCTCCTCCACTATACAGCCACCTACAAAAATAATAATAATAATAATAATCCCACCAACCACCACTATACAGCCACCTACAAAAAAAAAAAAAAAAATAATCCCACCCTCTTCCGCAACCTAAACCCGTTCCTAGCCCAACGGTGATTAAGGGGAACCAGGAAAGCACCGACACGGCTACAAGGATGCCACACCGGCGTCCGACATGGGGTGCGGTGGGCGATGCCGCTACCCACGCGTCGGTGCTTTTTTTTCGTTTCCGTATTAGCGCTGATTCGCGCCAAATCAGGCCGATTCAGGTCGATTCAATTCGTATCCAACGGCCGAAACCGACCGATTCAGGCCAATACCGGCTTCCGGGATCAGGCCGAAATTCAAGTAAGAATTATTTTTAAAAAAAAAACCCTAAAACCATCACTGCTTCCCTGCCTCTCTACTCTCTGCCTCCCTCCCTGTATTCTAATTTCAACGTTTTAGTTTCAAACTTGTGGATTGTATTTATTTTATAAACATCATGTTTTAGTTATCATCTACTATTGGTCTTAAATTTGGTATATATTTATATAATATGAAAAAGTATGCTTAGCAATATATAAAAAAATATAAATAAAAATATTTTTAATAATTTTTTAATCGCCGCACCCGCACCCTACTTTTTCAAAAATTGCTGAGTCCCGCACCTACACTCGAATCCAAAAACGCACCTGTGCTTCACTGAGGGGAACTCATCCTTTTTTTGAATTGATTCAAAAGCTTTTTCTTTGAATTTTGATGGGGATCGAATGGATTCCTATTCCATTAATGAATGTCAAGGTAAGTTTCAGGGTTCTATTTGAGTGGGAAGGTCAAGTTTGGATTGGACTATTGCATGTTTGGCAGAATTATGCCGATGGAATTTTAGCAAGCAACATTTTGTCAAACAGTTTCATGAGAGATAATTTTGGCGATTACTAGCAGATCATGGTTACCTGCATGTTCTTGAAGATGATAATAAGGGTGGTTAAGATCTTCTTGAAGTGAAATTATGAATTTTTTCTAGGGAAAATCTATTGCTGGGCCTGGAAAAGTGGTGGTGGCCAATGGTGGTGGGTTTGAAAAATCTTCTGGCAATTAGAGCACACAAGTTTGGGAAATACTAAATGACCACATAAAAATCAAGGAGAGATATAAGTTCAGAGAAGCAGTTTCCAAAACTAACTAGTAATTTTAGACAAATGGATAGATTTGGGGGATTTGATTTTACCTAAAAGTCAAATGTCCCTACTCATTTAAAATCGAGCAAACCTCCATGTGCAAATCATATAAAATGGACTCAGGCCCCTTTTGCTTTAAAAATCACAACTATTTTAGAAGGCAAAGGTAAAAGATCCATTTGCTGGGCCAAAAGACCCAGCCCATTTGTGTTGGGTCTGGTATTTTGGCTGCAACCTGCGATATTAGGCTAAATGTTGAGAAGCAGGCCCAACCCAATAGCACAAACATAGAATCAAGCATCTCGAGATTAGTCCTAGGTGCTCGTCAAAGTTTTTGGGAGGTGGGGAGAAGGATCAGGTGGTCAGGTCCCAGAATCACACCACTGAAGGGTCTCCCGAGCTCCAACACTTAGGTTGGTCTTCTCTCCAATGTTGTTTTGATACCTACAGTGCATATCATTGTCGGTATTGTGGTTGACAATCCAGTTGTGGGTTTTCTATCATCTTTTCTAGGTTTTAAGTTCTCCAATTTGCTTTGTCGGCACCACATGTTAGGTCCAAACCAATTCTCCCCACTCTGAGATGATTTCTAATTCCAATGATGATGACGATTTTATATTGAATTGGGATGAGTCTTTTGGATTAGATACAGGCAAAGAGGTTTGTAAATAATTAGTTTGTGAACCATTGACTCAGTGAGATCCTAATGGAGATAGGGATGGCAATTATTACCTGATCTGCAGGTACCCGGTCCGGTCCGGCCCGGCCCGGCCCGACCCTAATGGGTCGGGTTTTACGGGTTTTACCCGACCCGATAAATAATAGTGCCGGGTCTGGGTTTTTAAAATAAAACCCAAAGCGGGTCCCGGTCGAGTCCAGATTTTTGCAAAACCCGGCCCAAACTCGGACCCGGACCCGGACCCGACCCGCTTAAGAATAAAATTACACAAAAAACCTACTATATATATACTTATAAACCCTAATCTCTCATTTCACACATACAACCCAGCCGCCCCACTTTCCTCTCCTTCTCTCTCACAATCCTCTCCCACTCTCACTCACTCTCCTCTCCTTTGACCACCGCAGCCACAACCAAGCCTCACTCACTCTCCTCCCCTCTCACGATCTCACCACCACAGCCCCAATCAAGCACAAAAAAGTGACAGAAACCCACGACGTCCATCACTAGTTACGGACCACCACCACTGTCTCACCACCACGGCCCCAATCAAAACTCTCACCAATCGCCGATCCCACACCACTCCGTCAACAGCTACTGACAGAAGCCCACGACATCCATCGCTAGCTACGGACTAACATCACATGAAGCTGTTGTTACGCCGAGAGATTTGTTTTCTTTTTCTCTATGTAAAGTGAGTGGAATTTGTCTTTTGGTTGGCTAGGTTTGCCATTATTGTGAGCCAAATTTGCTAGTTTTTTTTTTTTTTTTGGGTGTTTTTTTGGGTTGGCTGGGTTTGCTAATTTTTCTTCTGGGTTTGCAAAATTTCTGGGATTTGTTGGATTTTGGGTATGTGTTGGTTTGTTAGATCTTGGCATCCGTTTAGATGGCAAGAAAATAGCCAAGAACATATTGTAATTATTTCTATTTAATTTTTGGATTCATTACATGTATATTCAATGATTTCTGTGGTTATGTGTTTGTTATGTGTTTGTGATTTTGGGATTTCTGTGTTTGTGAATCGTGATTTTCTGAGTTTGTGTTTCTCTGTGTTTATGATTCTGATTTCTAGGCCGAGCATCACGGGACAGGGCCCACGGGGCCCGTGGAGCCCGGCGGGGTGAGTCTGGGTTGAAAATAAAAACCCGTTTATTAAACAGGCCGGGTTCGGGTATTGGGTATAGACCCGCGGGTCGGGTTTGGGCATAAAGAAACCCGGTCCGAACCCGACCCGTTGCCATTCCTAAATGGAGATACGGTTTTGGCTACAAAGGAGGGTGATTTTGATGGGGTTCTCTCTGAAGATATGGAACCTTTAGATTTTGATGGTGTTTTGTTATGGATAGTCATGAAGTTCAATGTTTTGTTTAGGAGTTTTCTTCTTTCTAATATGAAGTTATGAACAATATTTTGGTTTAATATTCAGATTTAGTTGTTATTTGGATGGAGACTAATTTTTTAATGGTGATTTATGGTTTAATATTCAAACTTAGTTGATATTTGGATAGAGACTAATTTTTTTGCTAGGATTCAAACCCAAAAACTGGTTTTATAGACCAGCTCCTATCCATTAGAAACAGAGTCAGATTTGTTTATATAATATTCTTATACATCAAATACAATAGATTGGAACCCTATATGTAAAATAACTATATTTAGAATTTGGTGCCTCGCTTTGATACCACTTGTGAACCTTTGTTGACTTTTCTAGATCTAATATATTCCAATTCAATGAGAGGAAGTAGGGAAGATAAACTTCATTGGAAGCCAGCTAAGGGTAGGGGTTTCAAAGTTGGAGGGTACCATTGTTCTTTAATGCCTACTATTGTTATGTCTTTTCCATGGAAGATTATTTGGAGATCGAAGGTACCACCAAGCATTGCTTTCTTTTCATGGATTGTTACTTTTGGGAAATTTTTTACTATCAATAATTTGTGGAACAGACATATTAGTGTTAAATTGGTGTTATATACTTATATGTGCAAAAGTAGTGGGCAAACCATGGATCATCTACTTCTTCATTATAGCTACAAAGATGTGGCACTTTGGTACGTTTGATGTCCAATGGGTTATGACACGGAGTGTTCCAACTATACTAGCTTCTTGGCAAGGACAGTTTGGTTGTCACTAGAATGTAGAAATTTGGAAAGAGGTGTCTTATTGCCTAATGTGGTGCATATTGTGGGAACAGAATGCTAGCTTTGAATTCATTTTCTTTTACTTCTCTCTTAGATCTGATTGACAATTGTAACTTGAGAGCTTAATTGTGATATTCCCATAGTATACTTCCTGTGTATTTGGGCTACCTTTTTCAATAATAAAGTTATGTTATTTATACAAAAAAGAAAATCATCGATGTTCCTTTTGATTTGTAAGACATACATGCACTGGTTGGGTCTTGAGCTAGCGACCTCATCCTCCATTTCATCATTGTGGGAAGAAGAAGATCCAATTAAGATAGAGCTTACTGGCATTATTGGCATTATACCTAGAGACATCTTTGTAAGTGCCTATCCTTTTCTATATGGAAAGGATTCCAACAGTAAATCAAGCTAATTAACAGGCAGCTATTCTTATACCTAAACGCATCTAAAACATTTTAAGGCACTTTTCAATGACTGATCAGAAAGAGTATTAGAAATAATCAAAACAGTTCCATAGATTCTCTAATACACTGAACGGGCAATCTGGCAATCTCTATCAAAACTATATATACTAAAACAAAACTGCCAAATTCCTTTTCCCTACCCCATATAAAGGACTAGATATGAGTGAATTATTTTTCAGCACTTTCAAATGGAAGTCCTAACAGATTTTCTTTTATTGTTAAACCCCAAAAGTCTACAACTATCATCCCTGAACCCCAGTCCTTTCTTCCACATATGAGCAACAGGAATAATAGATAGATTGAAGGGCTTGAAAGATAATAGATCCACCTCTTATGCATTTAAGAATGGATTTTTTAAACAATCAAGTTTCACTTGATAACAAAAAAGAACTAAAGAGGATCGTGGATAAGAAAGGTAATAAGGACAAGAGTTGAGTTACATAGTGACAATGAGACAAAGGTCTCATGCGCCCGGTGCATGAGATACCTTCTCCATATGTGTGTGTGTGATCACATAACTTTTGACAACTTAAGCTATAGCTTTTCTCATTTCTATATTCATAGTTATTACAATTCATTTGATATCCATATATCCATGATGCAATAAATGAAGGATGGATATGAAGTATTGTAGCAACCTAATTCAATAAAGTTGCATAATCCACGATGATAACTAACAATGTAAAATTTTGTAGAGGCATGGCCTAAGTAATTAAGTCATAACTATAATTGCCAGTAACATATGTAAATATGCCAAAAGAAGAGCAGCAAGTTTAGAGATTAGGATATCCAACCTCGGGATTTAAGTCGTTAACTTTCTCAATTGCATCCTCCACATTACCACTCTGAACTGCCTTCTTAACAGCCATGCGATCTGTGATTGTTGCAAGATCTATGTCTGCTATGTAAACATAAGGAAAAAAAAAAAAAGAAGAAAAAAGAAAGAAAGAAAACAGAAAATCATCGACAATGAAGACCAACAAAATAAGAAATAAACTGAGGATACGTTCCGTTCCGGATTCCAACCGGAATTTCTCAGCAGCATCAACATAACCCTCTGTGACAAGGAAATTCATCACCAATTTATTCATGTCTTCTTTCCTAATCTTTACCTCCTTGAGCTTTTTTTCCCATTCTTCCTTGGTTATCACTTTCTTTGATGTAGCCTGTGCACAGATATATTAAGTCACATCGAAATCACTTTTAGGGCCATGTTTATAAAACTGAAACTTGCTGCTCAATTCTTTCAGGCGATATTTTACACACTTATAGAAAACAAAAATCCTCTTAAATGATAATCCTAGTAAGTTAGTCTCTGAATGCTCCCTTAATATTCCAACAAACAAAACAGATATGAGTAAAATGCAAACATTCACACAATTCCATTGGAATCAAGAAAGATAGAAAAAAAAAATACCATGGCTTCGATCTCCGCAAGCTGACGAATCACAATCCAGAACAGTGACATCAGTGCTGCCCTGACTTAAAAGCCATCCCAAAAAATTCTACCTAGAAAAAAAAAAAAAAAAAATCAGATTTTGAATCGAAAAAAAAAAAAACCCTAGTTCTATCAATGAAAAAAACAACCAAGAGAAGAGGCGAGTCTGTATGGAACTGTAGTCGAGTCACGGGAATTAGAGGAGAAAATAAATAGTAGTACCTTGGTGTTAATGAATATAGAGTGCAGGGTGTCTGTGTTGGACTTCTTGTTGTATTATTAAAAAAATGGAGTTTCGTCTCTTCGATTCTCCACTCTCGCTGCCTCTGCTTCTGCCTCCAGATCTTTTACTCTCTTTTTTTCCGCCTTTTTTTAATCTAATGTTTCTGTGGTCTGTACCGCTGCTTCGGTTGACGTATTTCCTCCTCTCCCTCCTCCGCTAGTTATACATAGACATGGCATGGCAAAACGGGTAGGTCGGCGGGTCAATCGGGTTGCGGTTCAGGTTACCCGTATTTTTCATATAAATTTTATTTTAATAAAGAAAACGTGTATTTGCCCCTATAAAAAAAGGCACGTGTATTTGTCATTTAGAAACTTATGCAATAAATTACTTGATGTAAAATGCATTATTTTGAATTCACCAATTATATCAAAAATGAACATAATTAAACTTATTAATACTTATTTAATAATTTTAAAATTATATACACCCTAACATTGCTATCTAAAACAAAATAACACAAAAATAAGTAAAACAAATACACAAATTTTATTTTTACACAATATCAACATTTCAAAATATAAAACAAAATTACAAATGACTTATTAGATAACTTATTTGATAAAGAATAAAAACATATAAGAAATTTATAATCTTGAAAACTAATTTTATAATCTACTATCAATTGTGGTTAGCACTCTATTTCAATTTGAGATATACATTAAAGTTTGATTGCTTACTTAGTTGTACATAGTCTCTTTATGAATATCATATTATTGTTAAGCAACACACACTCTAGGAAATATCATAATTTATTTTGAAAAGTCGTTTATTTTGGACATAAATTGTTAAAACAGGTCTAAGCATTCATAATTTACGCTAATTTGATACTTTAGCTTCACTATTTTCATGCTTGTGAATGTTTCTCACACATGTCTACAATTTTAAATCTATGTTTTTAACTCTACTGTAACCAGATTATCTTGGCATGTACTTTGCTATTTGATATCTAAAAATCTTTACTCATTACAGAATGTTCAACCATTTATCTTTCAATTAATTTGCATGCAGTTATGTAAATGTATCAATTGTTTTCTTAAAGCTCACAATAAACAATTAGACCAATATTCTCTTAATTTTACTACTTTTTTTTACCAAAAAAAAAAGTTTTAAAAAAATGGTTCGAGTTCAGATTAGGTTAGGTTGACCCTCAAAAAACATGGGTCGAGTTATGGGCCAACCTGTTTTTACTTCGGATCAAAAAAATCAAGTTCAAGTTAGGTATTTTTCTAGTCGGGTCGAGTCGGGTCAGAAAATTCTGACCCGTTTTGCCATGTCTAGTTACTCTCTCTCTCTCTCTCTCTCTCTCTCTCTCTCTCTCTCTCTCTCTCTCTCTCTCTCTCTCTCTCTCTCTCTCTCTCTCTCTCTTTATAACAAAAATAATAATGATAAATCAATAAGGCCAAAATGTAAAATTCATCCTTTAAGTTTCACTATTTTTTATTTCAGTCCTTTAATAAATTTACATTATGTTCTTTTAGTCCTCTAAGTTTTTTTTTTTAATGAGAGTTGTTTAAGTTTTAATTCTCCTCAATTCAGTCATCCATTAAAATTTCATCCATTCCTACTGTTAATTTAATATTATGTTGTCACAAACCCATATGAAGAACACGAATAGAAAGTAGAAACCCACCATTTAAAAGTAGATGGTAAAGAGTCCTAATAGGTGTAATGGATTCATCCCAAACTGAACCATTTGAAAATGTTGGCACCTCTCATATGTTTGGCCGTGCAAAGAGTCACATGGCCTTGCATTAGTTTAAGGGAGATTTTGCAAATGAACACAAATTAAACCTCGTATAAGTCTAGCTCTTCAATCATCTTTTTCAAAATCCAGGGCCTATTTGGTAAATCAACTTAAACACATGTTTTTAAATTTTAAACAACATTACACGTATTTTCACACATTTTTTTACCTACACGTATTTTCAAAAGAACTGAAAACTATTGTTTAAACATATGTACCAAACGGGCCCTCAATTTCTCTACACCAACTCCAACAACCCACCTAAAACCCCATATTTGACAGCAATGTCCAGATCTAGAACATGCCCATCTTCACCACCACTACCTTCATGCCCAACAACCTCATCTTTCTCTTTGTCATTTTGTCTCTCCTCTCCCTCTCAGTCTCTTGTTCTCTCTTTCTCTCTCTTAGTCTCAGTTATCAATAGGTTAGGTTAGGGTGGAAGGTTTCTATTTATGTTCTTTAGATAGGGAGGACAACCATGTGGACTTAGGGATGTAAACTCGAGTTTTGTCGAGTAATGCATGTTCAAGTTTGGCTCGTCTAGAAAGTCAAAAGCTCAAGCTTGGCTTGAGCTTGTGACAAGCCCAAGAATGGTGTTTAAGCTTGAGCTCGTGGAAAAAGCCAAAAAGCTTTAACTTGGCTTGGCTTGACTTGTTGGCTTGATTAGTTAGTCAAGCCAAGCTCAAGCTTAATATCAAACTCAAACGCAAGCTTAAGTCAAGCTTCTGAGCTTGAGATCTAAAAAAGTTACATTATCAAATGCTTGAATCTATAAAATTAAGAAAAAAAAAATAGTATATTCATTTGATCATGCATCTAGCTCAACTTATGATTAGTCATTATTCAAATTAAAATTTTACATAATTAAATTAATTAATTCATCATTCCCTGTCTTCAGTTTCAACAATTATTCAAATATAATTTTTACATTCACGTTAGATGGTAAAAAACTAGAAAAATACTTATTTGTAACTATTATGAATAAGAAAATACTAATATATTTCATAACTTTACTTTAAATAATTGATAAGGAATGATCATATGTGGCCAACTTAATTAACTAATCTTTTTTTAAATTAATTATAGTCTAAAGTGGTTCTTAGTTAGTTGTAGAGAACCGTTTTTCGGTGCGCAGCCATGTGTTGTTCGCTAAAGGGGTGACTTTGCAAGAGTCGGGTTTGTATGGAGAGTTGCGTCCAAAACTCAACATTGGGCCAAGTAATCCAGTGGCTTCTGACATATTTTTAGGCCTACAAAATTGTTAAAGCCCACAGTCTAAGAATCGTGATAATAATTGAATACATAAATAATATATGTTTGACATAATAGTTTTGATTAATAGTTGTAACAGTAGTTGAAACTATATGTATTTAAATGTGAAGTAATCATGTATTCAATAATGTAAATTTATAGACATGGAAATGTGGTGACTTATCTTTGTATGGTTTGTAGCTCCAGTTGTATAGCATTAGTGAGTTGATAGCATTCTAGCAGAATCACTCCAGCGATAGAAAGACAGTTTGTCATGATAACTTTAAGATTGAAGGGAAAAAATGGGTTCAACTAGAGGGAGAGAAAGTATGTCCAGCTGTGTGTAGAACTGATCAAGTTTGTCCTCTTTATCATGCACTTAAATGAATTTTCCCTTAATAATGTTTTTTAGTTATTGTGAAGTTATAAACAGTATTGTCTTCCATGGGAAGGGCGGCTTTTGTAAGATAAGTTTGTGCCTTCCATGAGAGGGCTTTTGTAAGAAGTATTTGTGCCTTCTAGGAGAAAGACTTTAGTATTAGAAGATAAATCTTCCATGAGAAGGGCTTTTAGTACGAGTGTTTGATATCTCTTGATGAGTATGGAGATGGTAAAAGATATAGATATTTTGTGGCATGTAGTAGTTGTAATTTTGAGTAATAAGTATGGGTATTTGGTGAGAGATGAGTTTGTGATATATATGAGAAATATGTATGGATACGTTGTGAGAGATATAATTTGTAAGATATAAGAGAGATGTATAAGATGGTAAATGAATGATATTAGAGCTGCTAGAGAGATTATAGTGATAGCTTATGTTGCTTTCCAAGAGGAAAGATTTTGTAAGAGGAGGTTTTGTAAGAGAAGTGAAGAGGGAGATGTGTTTAGAGGATATGGGCAGCAAGATAGAAATATTTTCTGAATGTGGAGAGTGAGAGAATGAGCATAAGAAGAGTAATGGTGTTATAGTTTGTTTAGCAATGTTGCTGAGATTTTCTGCTGGAGAATGGATAAAGGCATTTATGGGCATTTATGAGCTTAGGGTTGAAGAGGTTAGTTTCTAATTTGGAAACTAAGAACTTAGAAGTTCAGAATCTCATTAATAGCTTAAGAAGATAATTAGAGGGAGAGGGAAAGTAGAGAAGTTTATGAGAGAGTTGTTCTCCTCTATTGGTGTGTGTTAGTGTGTTGATGAAAGATATATTTATAGCTGGGCTTAAGGGGGTATTTAGCAAAGAATCTCAGCTAAAATCTATCTTAATTAGCAATAAATCTTTAGAAAATTCATCATAGGATTTGGCCGAAAATGGCATATTTAGCTTAAAGAGGTTTTTGCTGTTTTGGGTAATATCAGCCAGAGAAAGACCAGCAAAAATTGAAAGGATTTTAGCAAGAAAAAGATAGTTTCTTTGGTTGGTTTTGGTTTTTAGCTAAATAAGGAAATTCAGTAATATTAAGGCTGCTGGGTCAGCTATCCCATCAGTTTTGAAATAGCTGTCTGAAGAAAATGTCACAACTGTCTGAAAAGGTTGTCACAATTGTCATAAGACAACTGTTACTTGGGGCTGAAGTAGATGAGGTCAGCTGGATGATGACAAGCTGCTGGAGGGAATGTTCAACATTTATTTCATGGATTTGGCTAAAAGTGGTAAGATCTCTTTTAAGAGTATCTTCCTGTTTTGGGTATAGTAGCTAACTGCAGGGATTTGAGCATTATTTAAGGCTAGTGATGTCACTGTCAGGCAGTTGTCAAGTGCTGAACACACTACTAGTGTTCTGCTGGAAAGGTTTCCCTTTTTGAATATTTATATTTTTGGTCCAAGATTCTATTACGATACATTTTTAGTGTAATAGAATGATTGATTGATAGTTAATAAAACTTTAGAGATCTAGTCAAGGTCTTATTGTGTTGTGACTTAATCTTGGTAAGCAAGAAGAGTATTTAATGCTCTGCTCTGGCATCTGGCAGGGGAATATTTGGTCTAATTATGGCAGATGGCAGCTGGGTATTAAAGATATCATGAATATTTTATATTTGAAGATTGAAGATAGCCAATCAAAATTAGCCATGTGTTTAAGTTGGATTTTAGATGAAAATAGTAATGCAATTTATGTGAAATAATATGATTGGGCTTTCAAATTCGTATAAGAACAGCTGGAGATTGAATGAATAGTTATTTTATCAGCATTTAAATGGCTGGAGTTGTTGAGTGTTTGTTATATGATGAATATTAAGTATTAGGAAAAAAGCAATGGAGAGTTTTATCATTTCAAGTGCTATGTGATAAGAGAGGCTTACTATATGTTACTCGCTACACACTAACTCATCAGAGTTTAGAGAGTTAACTTTCCATGAATGTGAGAGAGGTAATATGGGTTGTAAGTTTTGATGCATTGCTTGAGTCCGATTCCTATGTTGATGTTGATGATGTCATGGGTTATGATCTCAATTGATAAAGAGGAAATGTGGACCATGAATTTGCCTCTTGAAGTAAGGATCTTGTGGGCAATGTGAGCCTAATTGTTAAGATTAATGAAGTAATTGGGATTTTGAGTAGGTCATTTCAAGGGGACTTAGGCCTTCATTTGCAAACAATGAGAAGGAATAGCGAGAGAGCGTGTGTGTGAGAGAGAGAAAGATAGCCTGAGCAAGATATTATTTCTTAATGAATGTACAATAGCAATGCCTCAATCTTCTTATACATTTGGCAATTGTAATTGCCTCTAACCAACTAACCAACTCCATCTAGCTAGCACTAACTAACTTCTGTTATGCATTCTATGCACATTCACACACATACACTTGCATAGATACATGCATACACTTGCACAGATACACACATACCTAGGTGACAACTTCCACTTTCCCTTTTAAGCTAAAGTCTTTTGCCTATAGGGCTGCAACCTTAAATAGACCCAATCACCAACCTCGAAGGACCTGTCTTGCCTGTGTTTATCAGCCTAGACCTTCATCCTTTCTTGAGCAGTAGCTAAATTACTACTCAGAGTAGCCAGGATAGCTCCCTTTAACACAACAAAGAATCAAGAGCATCCAACCTTGTAGTACTAGGCACATAAGTTTGTAAGGTAGGAGGTGGAAATCCATACAAAGCTTCAAAGGGGGTTAACTTCAAGCTGATGTGGAAATTAAAGTTAAACCAAAACTCATCTAAAGTCAACCATTCAGCCCATTTGTGTGGCCTATCACTAGTAAAAGCCCTCAAATATTGCTCCAAATTTTTGTTAACAATTTCTTTTTGACCATCAATCTGAGGATGGTAAGCTATTGACATAGCCAAATTAGTACCCTACAGCCTAAATAACTCAGACCAGAAAAAGGAAGTGATTGTGGCATCTCTTTTACTCATAATAGTGTTAAGATGTGTGTCCTTAAATCCTATTGTATGATACTATATATTTTATTATGTATGACTTATTGTTGTGATTAATAAAGTTGTTTTATTATTATTTGAAAATAATGGTAACATAAATATTGAGACATTATCACATAGTCCATAAGATGTATAGTATGTGATTTATGTGATTTAGTCATAAAAGATATAAATCACAAGTTCTTTGTAAACTCATAATTATAGTTCGTAGTCGGTAATGAAATTGGACATTTCATCTGCGAAGACTATAACATATCAACTAAGATGATTTGTCTTGATCATGGAAATGGAGATTTCTAGTTGATATATTTTAAGAGTTAAAACATATTGAACAGGCCGTATGAGATTTATTATTCTCCTAACGACTGTCAATTGAATAATAGACTCACGACTTATATTTGTATGAACTCTTAATCCTGAGAGGGTAATGGACCTGATCATGAAGTGTAGGTTACTTTGATATATCAGGTGTTAGATCTATAGTTACGGTCAAAATCTCAATATGTTGGGCAGCCACATTTAGTGTTGATAGAACATATATTCTCAAGATGGAATTCATAGTATTTTGACGGAGATACAAAATATTCTCTCGAAATAAGTTTAATGGGTTTGTTCTTCAAAGAGTTGGGCCTAACCACTTTAGTAATGACCTACTAAAATATATATTTATGGAATTGGATTTCATAAATATATGATGAATAATTTAAAGAATTAAACCGGGTACTCAAAGAATTAAGATGTAGTAATATATAAAGTGGCAGTCTACTTTCATATATTCATAGTAATACAAAGTCATGAAAGTAGACTGCCACTTTGTATAACTATGAATATTTTATGAAGGGGTTGCATGTATAATAAAGTTTTGGGATATAATTTATAAATAAGGCCTAGAGTGCAACTATATTTATATAGTGGTATTAAATATAGTTAATGGTAACTTTGGACTTGTTAAGACTTGACAGAAAAGCCCTAGACCCATTGGAGCTAGTGTTTTATTGGTCCCACTCCAAGCCATACACTTAAGCTCAATTGGAAAGGCCGAAAAGGCCAGCCCAATTAGATAATCAGTTAGATACAAAGGGAGAAACATACATAATTTTCTGTAGAGAATTTTTAAGAACACTCTTGTGAAGTAGTGTAGGAAGTGTTAGACACTTTTTAACATTCTCCATTTGGAACTGATTGAGAGACCACACATCTTGGGTGTTAGTAGAATTGGAGTGAAGATTGAAAGTATTCCCAAGTGCTTCTGAAATTCAGTTTTGAAATTTACCGCTCCAAGGTACACTCTCTTGTTTCAAATTCTGAAACTTATATAGTACATGTTAACTTTTAAGAATGAAGTAGATCCGTTATATTTTTCGCTGCGTATGATTTGTATGCGATACAAGCATGTTATTTTTATCCATCAAAGGGTATCAGAGCGGTCTTCATTAACATATTTGTTTAACATGTTTTAAGTTTTGAAATTTATTACAATAGTTTCATATTGTTAGAAATTAGTTTTTCTGCATGGTTGTTGAAATTATTGTTCTTGATAAAAACTGATTTTGATGTTATGATGTTGTTTAATTTTTAGTTTAAGTATGTTAAACTGAACTTTAAGGCTATAACATCAATGAAATTTATTTTATATCAATTTATGTTCATAATGATCGTATGATGGTTGTTTTGTACATGAAAATGTTGAAAAGCTGTCTTTGAAAAATTCTGGAAAATTCAAAATTCGCGAAGCTCGATCGATCGAGAATCTGTCGAGAATCGATCGAGCAGGCAGAAAGTTTCTCGATCGATCGAGGATTTGTTGAGCTTCACGGAACTGTTTCTCGATCGATCGAGAATCTGTCGAGGATCGATTGAGAACTGTTGATCCAGAATTTTTTCTAAGTGTTTTTCCATAAATAAAAGAGTAAGGCTATATGTAATTATATTATGCATGTTTTATATTTAAAAACCTTTGTTTTAAAACATCTAGTGGGAGAGAGATACAAGGGTTGGATCTCACGGCCTCCATTGTCAGTTTATTGTAGTGTGATTAAGTACTTTGCCTTGGCGTGTATGCCTTGCTCCCTTCGAAGGGTGTTTAATTCATGGTACTATATGTTAAACTTCTTAATGATGAATAATATGTGTTTTTACATTAAGAACGACCACGCTTCCGTGGAGTTACTTAATGACTCACATAGAATTCAGTCGATAGTGCACACTAGACTAAGTTTAATGTTAATCTCCCTTCGGAGCTATGTCATTATTACTTAAAGGCTAAAGTAAAAACAGCATGTTATTAGTGTTTGATAAGAGTTATCATGATAGCACTAATAATGAGAATAGTTCTCAATCAATCATAGTGTTTATAATTTACTTGCTTCTAAGGAATTTTAAACATGAGATTGGATTGTCGTTGCATATATTATTTTATGGTTTTATTAAGGTTCCATATTATATGCTTATATGTTAAATTGATAATGTCCAATTTTCTTATTATATTTATGTTTATTATTTTTAGATTTGAATGTGACATCATTTAGCCCACTTGTTTCTATTCTTAATCAAAACAAATTGACTGGATCCAACTATGTTGACTGGAAAAGAAACTTGGACATTGTTTTAACTGCAAAAGAGCACAAATATATGCTTACTTAACCATGTCCTAGATTTTCTTCATTAGATGCTCCTCTTGAGGAAAAACAACAATATGATCGTTGGTAGAAATCTAATGAAATGGCCAAGTGCTATATCCTAACATCCATCTCAAATGTTCTATAGCATTAAATGTAGGATGTAGAACTAGTTTCGGACATTATGCTAAGTTTGAAGGAGATGTTTGGTGAGCAAAGTCGTTCTGCAAGGCAAGAAACCATGAGGCAAATTTATAATACCAAAATGGCTGAAGGTAGTTCAGTAAGAGAGCATTGTCTTACAATGATCTCTAATCTGAATATATTAGAGGTTTTAAGTGCCGACATTGATGGAGAATCCCAAGTGGATATGATACTCCAATCACTACCGGAATCATGCAAGGAATTCAAATTGAATTATAATATGAATAAAAAGGTTTATTCTTTGTCTAAATTAATGAATGAGTTAGTGGCGGCGGAAAGCATCCTTAGTACTTCTAGTGTTGAAGCCAATGTGGGTGAAACTTCTACTTCTCAACCTAAGTCGAAAGGCAAAGGTAAGAAGAAGAAGAAGAAGGACTTTACCAAGTAAGAGGGTAAGCAAATTGCCTTAGGGGTTGTTGACAAAGGAAAGAAGCTCAAAGGAAAGTGTTTCCATTGTGGTGAAAAAGGACATTGGAAGAGGAATTCTTCAAAGTTTAAAGCTGCGAAGAACAAGGGTATGAAAACTTCCTTTCTTCTTGAAATATGTTTGGTACAGAATTCCATGGATTCTTGGTGTGTAGATTCAGGTTGTACTAATCATATCTGCAATACTTTGTAGGGGTTTTAGGAGACCAGAAAATTGAGTGAAGGGGAATTATTTCTTACTTTGGCTGATGGGAGCAGAATTCTGGTTGTAGCTGTTGGTGTTGTTAATTTGAGCTTTAAGTCTAGGGTTTTAATATTGCAAGACTGTCTGTTTGTACCTAATGTCCGTAGAAATTTAATTTCTGCAACTTATTTGGGTAAACATGGATATTGTATTATCCTGAAAGACAATGTTGTAATAAAAAATGATAAAATGTTTATCTGTTCTGGCAATATTGTGGATGGTCTATATATTTTAACTCCTGTTAAGCTAGAATTACATAATTCTGAATTAGATAGTAACTCTCATGTAAAATCATTAAAGAGAAAGTTTCCTTCTAATGATGCATATCTTTGGCACTTGCGTTTAGGTCATATTAATTCAAACAGAATTCAAAGACTGATCAAAGATGGACTCTTAGAGCTCATGGACTTTGATGAATTTCCATTTTGTGAATCTTGTTTGGAAGGTAAAATGACCAAGCGACCTTTTAATGCAAAAGGCAGAAGAGCCCAAGAGTTGCTTGAATTAGTTCATACAGATATATGTGATCCTATGTCAACTCAAGCAAAAGGAGGTTATGAGTATTTCATCACTTTCACAGATGATTACTCAAGAAATGGTTATGCATACCTAATGAGACGGAAGTCCGAAGCCTTTGAAAAGTTCAAAGAGTTTAGGGCTGAAGTTGAGAATTAATTAGGCAAACGCATTAAGGCCATTCGATCTGATCGAGGTAGCGAATACCTTCTTGGGGATTTCAAGGATTACCTAATTCAAAATGGGATTATATCCCAATTGACTGCACCTGGAACTCCTCAACAAAATGGTGTAGCGGAGAGAAGGAATAGGACTCTTTTGGAAATGGTTAGGTCCATGATGAGTTATTCAACTTTACCAATTTTTTTTTGGGGATATGCCTTAGATACAACAATACATCTTTTGAATTTAGTTCCATCAAAATCTGTCACCAAAACACCCATGGAATTGTGGAGTGGGCGTAAGCCTAGTATGAGGTATCTCCATATTTGGGGTTGTCCAACACATGTGCTAAAGGAGAAGCCTGATAAGTTGGAACCAAAATTGGAAGTCTGTTTGCTAGTGGGTTATCCAAAAGAAACTAGGGGTTATTTATTCTATAGTTGAAATGATAACAAAGTTTTTGTTAGTACAAATGCTAAATTTATGGAAAATGACTATATGAATAGTTTTACTCCTAGAAGTAGAGTTGTTTTAGCTGAAATGAATGAATCTGTAAATCAACAACCATTGGATAAAACATGGAAGAAGTGGTTGTATTAGATACACTATAAGATACTACTCATGAAATGTCTAGTACACAAGTGCCTCATCATAGTGGGAGAATTGTTTGGCCTCTTGTGAGATTTATAGGTTTAGGAGAAACTTATGAGGCTATTGAGGCTGAATCGGATCCCTACACTTATGAGGAGGTAATAAATGATATAGATTCACATCATTGGGTACAAGCTATGAAATCTGAATTAGATTCCATGTATTTCAATCAAGTTTGAAGTCTTGTAGAGGCGCCTAACGGCATTAAACCTGTTGGTTGCAAATGGGTTTACAAGAGGAAGAGAGAGAGATGGAAATATTGAAACCTTTAAAGCAAGGCTAATGGTGAAAGGGTATATATAGAAAGAAGACATTGACTATGATGAAACTTTTTCGCCAGTAGCCATGCATAAATCTATCATAATTCTCTTATCCATTGCTGCTCATTATAATTATGAGATTTGGCAAATGGATGTCAAGATTGAATTTCTTAATGGCAATCTTGAAGAAGAAATCTACATGGTGCAACCAGAAGGTTTCATAGTAAAGAACCAAGAGCATATAGTATGCAAATTGAAAAGGTCCATTTATGGACTTAAGCAAGCATTTAGGTCATGGAACATCAGATTTGATCAGGTAATCAAATCATTTAGTTTTGAGCAAAATCTTAATGAACCATGTGTGTACAAGAGACATCAAGACAAAGTAGTAATGTTCCTAATGCTTTATGTTGATAACATTCTACTCATTGGAAATGATGTAGGAGTAATGTCATCGGTTAAAGTTTGGTTGTCAAGCCAATTTGATATGAAGGACTTGAGCGAAGCTAACTATATTCTAGGGATCAAACTTTGGCGAGATTGAAAGAATAGGATGTTAGGTTTGTCACAAGTTGGATATATAGATAAGGTTCTAGAACAGTTTACCATGCAAAACTCCAAGAAATGATTACTTCCTTTTAGACATGGAGTTCCTCTATCTGATGACCAAAGGCCTAAGACTCAAGAGGAAGAAAATATGATGAGACAAGTTTCCTATGCTTCTGCTGTAGGAAGTCTCATGTATGCCACGCTTTGTACCAGGCCGGATATTTGTTATTTAGTTGGCATGGTCAGCCGATATCAATCAAATCCAGGACCTAAATATTAGCAAGCTGTAAAGCATATTCTCAAGTATCTACGGAGAACGAGAGATTATATGCTTGTTTACCCTTGTGAGGATTTGATTCCCATTGGCTATACAGATTCATATTTTTAGTCGGATCTAGATTTTAGAAAATCCACATCGGGTTGTGTTTTCACCTTGGGAGGTGGAGCCATAAATTGAAGGAGTGTTAAGCAAACTTGTATTGCGGACTCCACCATGGAAGTTGAATATGTTGTTACTTGTGAGGCAGCAAAGGAGGATGTTTGGCTCAAGAAATTCATTTCTGATCTTGGTGTTGTAAGAATTGAGCAAGTTTCTATTACATTTTTCTATGACAATGGTGGAGCGGTTGCACAATCCAAAGATCCAAGGAATCACAAGAAAGGAAAACACATAGAGAGAAAGTACCACATCATTCGAGACATTGTTACTCATAGAGATGTGATTGTAGCAAAGATTGATGGTGCAAAGAATCTAGCGGATCCCTTCACCAAAGCCTTGCGTCAAAGAACTTTTGAGTCACATTTGGAGGAGATGGGAGTTAGATTAGTGCATAATAGTCTTTAGGCCAAGTAGGAGATTGTTAGGATGTGTGTCCTTAAATCCTATTGTATGATGCTATATATTTTATTATGTATGACATTATGTATGACTTAATGTTGTGATTAATAAAGTTGTTTTATTATTATTTGAAAATAATGGTAACATGAATATTGGGACATTATCACATAGTCCATGAGATGCATAGTATGTGATTTATGTGATTTAGTCAAAGAAGATATAAATCACAAGTTCTTTGTAAACTCATAATTATAGTTTGTAGTCGGTGATGAAATTGGGCATTTCATCTGTGAAGACTATAACATATCAACTAAGATGATTTGTTTTGATCATGGAAATGGAGATTTCTAGTTGATATGTTGATATGTTTTGAAAGCTAAAACATATTGAACAGGAACGTGTGTGATTTATTATTCTCCTAACGACTGTCAATTGAATAATGGACTCACGACTTATATTTGCATGAACTCTTAATCCTGAGAGGATAATGAACCTGATCATGAAGTGTAGGTTGCTTTGATATATCAAGATTGAGATCTATAGTTACGATCAAAATCCCAGTATGTTGGGCAGCCACGTTTAGTGTTAATGAAACATATATTCTCAAGATGGAATTGATAGTTTCTTGACGGAGATACAAAATATTCCCTCGAAATAAGTTTAATGGGTTTGTTATTTAGAGAATTGGGCCTAACCACTTTAGTAATGAGTTACTAAAGTATATATTTATGGAATTGGATTTCATAAATATATAATGAATAACTTAAAGAATTAAACCGGGTACTCAAGGAATTAAGATGTAGTAATATACAAAGTGGCAGTCTACTTTCATGACTTTGTATTACTATGAATATTTTATGAAGGGATTGCATGTATAATAAAGTCTTGAGATATAATTTATAAATAAGGCCTATAGTGCAACTATATTTGTATAGAAGTATTAAATATAGTTAATGGTAACTTTGGACTTGTCAAGAGTTGACAGAAAAGCCCAAGGGCCATTGGAGCTAGTGTCTTATTGGTCCCTTTTGATCCCATTCCAAGCCACACACTTAAGCTCAATTGGAAAGGCCGAAAAGGCCAGCCCAATTAGATAATCAGTTAGATACAAAGGAAGAAACATACAGAATTTTTTGTAGAGAATTTTTAAGAACACTCTTGTGAAGTGGTGTAGGAAGTGTTAGACACTTTTTGACATTCTCCCTTTGGAACTGATTGAGAGACCACACATCTTGGGCATTAGTGGAATTGGAGTGAAGATTGAAAGTATTCCCAAGTGCTTCTGAAATTCAGTTTTGAAATTCACCGCTCCAATGTACACTCTCTTGTTCTCAAATTCTGAAACTTATATAGTACATGTTAACTTTTATGAATGAAGTAGATTCGTTATTTTTTTTCTGCTGCGTATGTCTTGTATGCGATACAAGCATGTTATTTACCATCAATAGAGGCTGGCATACCATGCAATTTGAAGATATATTGCATATACAAGGATGCAACCTTAGTAGTAGTGTAAGGATGAGAAATAGGCACAAAATGGACATATTTTGTTAACCTATCCACCACAACCAAAATTACCTCAAATCCTTCGGACATAGGTAGACCCTTTACAAAATCCAAACTAATATCTGTCCAAGGAGTGGTAGGAATCTCCAGAGGTTAAAGTAGACCAGTTAGGGCAGAGGTTTCGCATTTGATTCTCTGGCATACATCACACTCCCTTACATAAGCTTTGATATCTGCTTTCATCCCTTGCCAAAAAAATTCTCTCTTTGCCTTCTGATATGACTTAAGGAAACCTGAATGACGAGCCATAAGGCTCATTTGAACTAGCTACAAAACCTGAGACTTCAAAGGACACTAAGAACCTAAAAAGAATCTGCCATTGTAGAAAACTAAGCCATTTTGCCAAGTGAAACCAATAAGAGAGGTATTGGCTTAAATGGACTGAATGAGGTGCTACACAGATTGGTCTTGAGAATAGCTATCTCTAAGGATCCCCAACCAAGTGGGATTAGGGGCTAAAAGTAGCGGCAAACAGCTAGCTTTGGAAGACTCACCCTGCTAACGCAACTTAGGAACATAATCAGATCCCTTTAAAAGAGCATCTAAAACTTTATTTTCAACTCCCTTCTTATATTCAACCACAAAGGCATATCCTAGCAATTTGGCAAGCCATTTTTGCTAAGCTGGAGTGGCAATTCTTTGCTTCAACAAGAACTTCAAACTTTGGTGGTTTGTTCTCACAATGAAAGGCATGCCCAATAAGTAAGGTCTCCATTTCTTAACAGTAATAGCTAAGGCAAGCAGCTCAATTTCATAAGTGGACAAATGAAGGAGTTTACCCTTTAAAGCCTGACTGTGGTAGGCAATGGGACTGTGGTCTTGCATCAAAACAGCTCCTAACTCGAACCCTGAAACATCACACTCAATGATGAAGGGCATTGAGAAATTAGGAAGAGCTAAAACTGGAGGTTGAGCCACTACAGCTTTAAGCTTATTGGAAGCAATAAGAGTAATGTCAGACCAATGGAACCCATCTTTCTTAAGGAGGTTAGCTAGGGACTGAGCAATAGCCCTATAACCTTGAATAGATTTTCTGTAGTACCCTATGAGACCCAAAAATCCTCTTAAAGCCTTAACATTTTGTGGAACTTGTCATTGTTGCATAGCCAAAGTTTTCTTAGGATTAGCCTTTTATCCCTTCCCCAAAGATAATATGACTTAAATATTCAATCTTAGCACAACCAAACACATATTTAGACTTCTTAGCATATAACTGATGAGACTGTAGGACCTCCAACACAATTTTCAAGTAAGAGAGATGATTAGAGCTGAATACAAAGATATCATCAAAGAAGACCAATACAAATTTTCTCAAGTAAGGCCTAAAGATTGCATTCGTAAGAGCCTGAAATGTAGAAGGAGCACTGGTCAAGCCAAAGGGCATTGCAAGGAACTCATAGTGACCCTCATGAGTTCTAAAGGTAGTTTTAGGAACATCTTCAAATTTCATACGAATATGGTGGTACCTTGACCTTAAATCCAATTTAGAAAAAATGGTGGAACATGCAAGTTCATCTAGTAATTCATCAACTACAAGAATTGGAAATTTATCCTTGATGGTAGCCTTATTTAGTGCTTTATAATCAATACACATCCTCCAACTTCCATCAACTTTTCTAACCAATAAAACAGTTGAGGAAAAAGGGCTTTGGCTAGGCTGAATAGAACCAAGTTTTAGTAACTCATGGACAATTTTTTCAATCTTTGACTTTTGGGAATAGGGGTGCCTGTAGGGTCTTTCACAAACTGGTAGTGTGCCATCCTTGAGTACAATTTGATGCTCATGCCCTCGGATTGGAGGTATCCCTGTAGGAACTTCAAACACTTTGGAAAACTAATCCAGCAAATAAGATAAGGCAGCAGGTAGAAGGGACTGATCACTAGAATCAGCACTGTTGATAGCTGTAATTTGGAGAACCAAACCCTACTTTTCAGAGCTAGAAAACAACTTGTCAGCCTATGAAAAGGTTGAAGGTGACATGTGCAAGCCTTGCAAGAACACTTCTTTATCCAGGTAACAAAACCTCATGGTCAACAGCTTGAAATCCCAGATAATTTCAACCAATGTACACAGCCACTAAGTAATAAGGACCAATGCACACTCTCCCAAATGTAACACATTGAAATCCACTACAAACTTATACCCCTGGATAAGGACTGTAACTCCATGACAAACCCCTAATGTCTTGATAAAGCTTCCATCAACCACCTTAACTTCAAAAATTTGAGAAGTGCCAAGTCGTAGCTTTAGAGTAGGTAGCTCAGTAACATCCAGAAAGTTATGTGTGCTCCTAGAATCAACGAGAGAAACCATCTTATGATTCCTTATCATCCCCTTCACCCTTATAGTTTAAGCAGATGGATTGCCCACCAAAGCATACAAGGTGATTTCAGCAGGTGAACCTATACTCTCTGGTAATTGTACACCCTCTTGAGGTTCCAACACCACCCCATCTTCCTCTAACTCCACCAATTGGACACCAGATTTAGGCTCAAACTCCACATCCCAACCCTCTAGTAAAAACAATTTTGCCCTTTTACACTTATGACCCAATTGCCATTTCTTATCACAATTATAACACATGTCTTGTTTTCTTCTCTCCTCCATTTGAGCATTGGTTAACTTATGCAATGGAAGCTTAACCTTTGAATCAATTCTACCTTCTAACTTAGGTAAACCCAAGATAGAAGGTCTACCCATATCTGACACAAGTTTGAAAGTCTTCTTGCTACTCATTAAGTATTCTTCTTGAATCTTAGCTAACCCAAAAGCAACATTAAGGGACTTAGGAACTAACATCCTTACTGGCAATCTAATCTCATCTTTCAATTCACTCAAAAAGGAACCCAATATGTGAGATTCAGATAAGCCCTTAAACCTATCTAATCTAATCTAATCTAATACTATATATAAAAGCAGAAGCTTTTAAGGAGGTGTTGCCATGTTAGAAAAAAAGACCCTTTAAAAAAATGACACATAAAGTTTAAAAAGTGATAAATTACATTGTTCAGTAACGCTACACACCGTTAAAAAGTGATAAATTATAACGTTTGACAACGTTAATACACTGTTTGGGAGCCCTTGGTATAAAAGGAAACTAACCGCTTAAAAAAGAAAAAGAGAGAGATTGTTTCACGAAGAAAGGAGAAAGAGAGAAAAGAGAGACAGAGAAATAGAGAGGTAGAGTTAGAGAGAAGGGCACCACTAGATCTGCTGCCATCACTATAAGGGCGCCTTCTGTTTCTCCTATTCAAATACTTTCTTTTCGCTTCCTTTTCAATTTTCTTAACACCGATGCTTGCAATCCAAAGATAGAGAAGGAGGAAAAAATAAGCCTTGACAGACATTGAGAGAACTACCACTGGTAAGTTTCCTTTTTTTCATTCTTTCTTAGATCTGGGTATGGGTATGAAATATGAATTAGTTTTGAGAAATTTGGTTGGATTGATTTTTATTTAGGTATTTGGGTAACATTAGGTTTTGATTTGATTTTTTGAAATTTGGGGTTATATATGATTTAGGTTTGGAGAGTGCAAAAAGAGGGAAATAAGAGAGGAGTTCTCCGTTCCCATTTATTTTTTCAATTTCTTAGGTTTTGTTTTGTAAATTATTGTTTTTTTTGGTTATAATTTTGTTCCTGTTTGGTAGGTTTTTTTTCTTTGTTTGCCACTGAAATTAATTTCTGAATTTTTTTTTTCTTTTTCTTCTGTTTCTCCCTCCAGTTGCAGAATACCGTTTCCCTATGCCAGATAAAGACATTGGGACTTCTGCAATAAAATAATTAAAAGGTACAGTTAGATTTTAATTCTTTGGTTCTTGCTAGAATTAAGATCCTTAATGAATGCAAAGATTGAAGTGTTCGCTTTACATTTGAACTCATATGACTCAATTTGGATTATGACTTATCATGTTTAAATAAGAAAAAATAAATTTTGAATTGTAACGTAATTAATATTTGCATTCATTGTTACTATTTGTCTGTTACTATATGTTTGTTTGATGTTTTTGAGATACTTTCAAATTCCTGAGTGAATATTTGTGGTCCATTGTTATGTTGTTGAGACCCAACAGTTGTGTTTTTAAAAGCAAGAGGAATTGAATAACACAATCCAAAAAAATTTAAAAGAGTCATGAAAGTTGGTACTAAAGACATAGAAAAAAAGGAAAATCGAAATGTTACATTCTAATGCTTTTGTAATTACTCATTCGAAGTTCAAACCAGATTCAAAAAATTGGTATGTGGTTTATAGCATTTCTATTTTTATTGATTGTGTGTTTCCTTGTACCCATTTTTTAAATTTTGGTTTGTGTTGTCTTTCATTCCAGTTCTCGGTATTTGTGGATTTCTCTGTTTTTTGCTAGCTTTGAAACAATATTTTGCTAGATTTGGATCCATACTACTAGACTTATTGTTAGTTACTTAAAGTTCAGTGGTGTATAAAAGTACATGCATTTGAAACTTTTGATTAAATAAGCAAAAGAACATGATTGTTGCCTAAGGCCAAGAAGGGTTAGCAAGAAAAATGATAATCATGTTAGTTGAATAATCCCAATTATTTTGTTGGTAAACCTCATTGATAAATGGGTTTTTAGAACAGATAAAAAATCTTCATGTGTGTTTCATTAGATTTATTGCAAAAATGAAAGTAGTGACATGTAATCTGTCTCTATTGTTGTTGGGCATGGAAAACACAGATTGACTATGCTTCCAACAATCTCCGCTTCCACTGGTACCTTCAACCTCTCTCTCTTAAGGATTTTCCATTATCTATTTTTGTTTTTTTCAAATCAATTTTTTCCTTGGTTTCTCAATTCCCATCAAACTATTCGAAGAAAGGCTTGAACTAAATTTTTGGTCAATTGTTTCTTAATTCTGATTTTAGTTTAAGGTAAGTGGAAGCATGAAGGCAAGCAGATGTAGAAGTTGTCCGGGAAGCCAGACGTAAGATAAAGCTTAAGAGATAAAGCAATACGACAAGCATTAGGCCATTGTGATTGAACAAATATGAGGTAATGTTTAGTACTGTGTAGTGCCATGTTATTGAGATATTCGCGACAGCATGAGAATTGTGTTTTCTCATGTAATCTTGATGTTATGAGTCTGATGTTATGTTTTAGATCCTCTTTATGATCATCAATGACTGATTAATATGGGTCAAGCTGTCAATGGTGGTTAAAACTGTTTGCCAATTGTAATGTTCATTTTTACTAAGGTTGCATGCTTTTTCTAAGGATAGGGTTACCATGGTTGTTAGTGCTCAAAGTATGACTCAAGTAATTTTCCTTTTTCCTTTCCTACAAACAGTGTGGGAATTGATATGGTTGCTTGGAGTTTAAAGTGTTTGTTTTGATTTTGGATTTTTATTTTTTTGCAGGTAGCTGAATTTGATTTTGATTTTTCCTTTTATTTTATTTTTGGGGTGGAAAATGTGATTGGGATATTTGCGTGCCTTTTTCCTTCTATATCACATAAGAATTACACATTGTTTTGAAATTCATAAGTATATATTTGTCACATAAAATAGAGTCTCATTTTCCCTTTTCCTTTTTCCCCTTTTCTTTTTAATTTTGGTGAGATGAAATTTTAAGATTAAGCTGCTCACAATTGGTGGAAAAAGATTGGGACATGGGTAATTGCTGGAATTATTTTGAGTTGTAGTTTCATTTTAATCTTTGATTAAAGATGCTTTGGAAGTGATAGTTTATGGTAACATGTAATCTCTTTCTTCCTTCAAGTTAGTAATTGTTCTGACTTCTGATGCATAAATAGATTATTTGTGCATTTCCCAATCTCCACATCAGACCCTCCACTTTTTTAGAGAGTATATCTCCCTAATTTCTTTCATTATTATATTCTGTTATGGAGTATATATCCAAGTGAAAAACCACATTGCATTGCTAACTGGTGCGATGCACGGAATAGTTAGCAAATGTTAAATAAATAAATAAAAAATGTAAAGAAACATCTATGAAAATTAACAATATCAAAATTATATATATATATATATATATATATATATCAAACAGAATGACAGCCAGTGTAGAGTTCCAAACCCAATGATTTATCAAAGTTTGTGCACAAACTCAATTACATAGATACACAACTTAGGTTGGAAGAATTAAGCAAAAGTGAGGATATAAGGATCAATGGCCATGGAATCTAAAATAAATACAATTGAGATGGGAAAGAACAAAGGCGAATTCATTCCTCTTTTTCTTTTGGATTTGATTCTTTATTTATTTAATTTCATTAATTAGTAGTGCAGATTTTGCAACTTGCATATTAGAAGTGAAATTTAAGAATACTATGCCATATGTTTAGTGGGGTGATTGATTTTCTCTATTTGGTAAACCAAATTTGGTTCAACAGTTGGAGTTCAATTCTATTTTGATTGTTTATTATTATTTTAGATTGAAAAGGCAAAATTGCATTATCATCAAAAAAGAGAAGTATGAAAAGTATAACGTAGGTTCTTGTAGGACATGATCCAAGCCAACGCAATGGCTTAGGCTCTAGGGAAAAAAAAAATAGGGATAGAGACAGTATAAGTATCATAGATTTGATCACGAAGTTCCAAAAGCCCATAGTGTTAAATACCCACAGAAAGCATTTGGTGGTCATCAAACAATGTTGTTTTAATTATTTGTTAATGGATTTCCTTCAATGTGTTTCAATTGTTTAGAAGATGGGACACTTCAAGTCTTGAAGGATGCGGTTTCAACTTAGTCGAAGGTTATGCAAGTGTTTTGTATTTACAGGTGCTGAAGGTATTACTATGGCCATTGCTTCTAAAAATAGCACCCTAAGGCTGTGAAAGGTAATTGAAAAATTCTTATAAGCTGTAAATTCAAATGGCAAAGAAGGAAAGGTACTAAATTAAAGTAATAGAATGAACCCTTTATGTATAAGTGTTTTCTTTTTTGGTAGCATATGCCTAAGTGTTTGTTGGCTTGGTTTCTTATTTTTATACCATTACTAATTTGGATGCACATCACTTTGCTTACGTTTTGTTATTGCAATTTGAATGTTTGCACAAAAAAAAAAAAAATGATATTTTTGCTATAGTTTGAATTTGATATCTCTCCTTAGTTTCTCTTTGCTTGCACCATAATTGACTCCAAGAACCTATGTTGTCCCTAATAAAGTGAATTTTTTCTCATGTCCTTGGAATTGTGTTTGTTGCTATAATATGCTTGAATTATGGATTATTATTTTAATTGCCTTGGTCATTATAGGATGATTTCAAAAGGGAGAGAACAATCGAAAGTTGATATAATGTGTGATCATGCAATTTTTTGTTGTGGCGTTTTCTTCTCTTACAATTGTGGATTTGGGATGAAGACAATGTTATCTTTGTTTTGATCAATGATAGACTGCACTAATGCAGCGCAAATTTTTTTTTTTTTTTTGGTTAAATCAGAATGAGGTATGCTATAGGGATGCAATGCTATAATGTTCTTCATATTTTGTTTTTTGGAAAATTTCCATTTCTATAAACTGGTTGTTTAGTCATACATTGTCCCCCACTTAAAGTTGAGACATAATGTGACTTATTCCTAAATATATGTAATGCTGTTTTTAGTAAAACTGGTAGGTGTATTGGAGGGTGAGACTTGAGAGTGCAAAGTTAATGAATTAACCATTTTGTAGGACTTTCAAGCCATTTTGAATGCTGCCTAAAGGAGAAAAAAAAAATATAGTTTGTGAAGTGCTAAATTAGCCATGATAATTGATGGCCGTAACTCGAAAACATATCAAATTTGAATTGGGTTGAATAAAAAAGTATTGACATTTTTAAAAAGTATAGAAAAGTAAGCCAAAAAAAGCCTCTGCAATAAAAGTTGCTTTATGAAATATCCCATGCATTGCGTGGGTTAAAGTGACTTTATGAGACCCTTAGTTGGTATTTTAGGCCATCTTGAATACTTATATTAAAGGCTTTTTTACCTCAAGGTGCAATTGCGTTTTTAGAATAAAATAGCTCTATAAGTCCTTCAGTTGGCATTTGTAGGCCGTCTTGACATCAACGCAATACTTAGCTTAAAGGCATTTTTAATGTCTATATTACTATATATGCATTGTTGTTGGTGTGTTGTCCTATCATGGTTTATGAGAGAAATAATGATTGGCTCTAGCACCCAGTAAAGGCAGATGGGCATAATCTATTTTGACCTTGGTAAAATTATTGATTAATCTAATTAGATACTTCCCAAAAATACTTAGCATCAAAAGCCGAGGAATCAATGCCTTTTCACAAAAACCAGTTGAACTAGCTATCTCTATGCTTGATGATTTTTTAAGGTAGAACAAACATGCTGGTCCAATATATGTGACTATCAAACAAAAAATGACAAAACATTGGATGTCCATGAATTGATTCTCACTAAAATCTTATCCATTATGAGGCTGCAACTTATCGCCCATAGCTTCAAACAATTTGATAAAATGGAATTGGTTTGTTAGCCATTTATGCTTTTGACAATATTTGATTCATGATAATTATAGCTACTAAAGTTTTCTAAATTTCTATTTTAGGATTTTCTAAATTTCTAAATTTCAGAGATAACTGAAGGCATAAGCCAAGGGTTTGCATCTAAAAGATATAATTTTTTTTCCTCCCTGTGGGATCTAAATGATCACATAATAACTTTAAAGTGGAATATAGACTTCACAAGTCTATTTGTTCAGTGCTATATACTTTAAGTGAACAAATATTGGTTGCCTTAGTATAAATTTTAAGTCGAAAAGAAAAAAGGTATTCTGCATATGCGTAATAAATTAGATAGTTAGCTAATTTTCTATTATATATCCAAGGAAATAATCTCATTTTAATATATATATATATATATATTTCTTTTTTTCTTTTTTTGGAACTTTAAAATGTTACAAACTTCTTCATCTCTACCAAAGCCTCCAACTCGTTAAAGTCTGCAATAGTTTCTATTCATAAGAATTAATACACTATTTAAAAAAGAAATTTTGAGCTCATTAATGATAATTATCATTTCTTAAGCATTCATTTATATATCTCAAATTTTGAGAATAGTATAAATTATTAAGTAATCATATTTAGACTAGCAAAATAAATCAATTCCATTTCTTATGAAGTTAGTTCATTTTTTTTAATGGCAGATTTATTACTTTCTTCAGTATCTCAATATTATGAAATTTGTTTTTTCTCCCCTTTTTTTTATGATGGAAAATTATTATTTTCTTTAGTGTCTCAATACTATGAACTTTGGTTTTTTTCCCTTTTTTTCTTAATTCCATTCAAAGTTTTAGAAGATGCTTGAATCAAATGTATTTGATTGGGTTTTACAGATTTTTGTAGATTAGCTTTGATTTTGGGAACATAAAAATTTTCTCACTATTAACGTGCAAGTATAAAGAAAAGAGACGAGATTCTAGAAGGAGAATTCTTGAGTCAAAAGATTATCATAACATTGAGCAAGTGTGATAGCTATTGTGGTTGCTATAGTCTTCTGTGTAAAACAAATGCCTAGAACATAGATAAATATGGCAATAGTGTTTATTGAATAGTGTATGATCAACAAGATACATTAGAGGAAAAAGTGGATTTGTATAGTGAGGCTGATTTACAATTTAATATGAATTTGTATGTAAAATTGAATTTGGATTTTGGCTTTGAGCCAGTAAAATACAAAGGTTGCCATTGTCTTTGCTAATAGTTTTTCTATTGTCTTAAATGTTGCTTTAGTTTTCAGCATTACTTTCTTCAGAAAATATTGTTTTTTTTTCCTTTGTCAATGTCTCTCTCTCTTTTTGTTCCCCCCCCCCCCCCCCCTTTTTAGCTTTTTCTTGGTGGGCAAATTAGTCTCTCATTGTAAGGAAACTAAACAATTGTATCAATTATTGCATATTAATGAACTTTGCATATAGGATCGCAGATTGGTCATGAACCAATGTGCCATTTTATTGGGTTTGGGTTGGTATATAATCCGATAGGAATTGACATGTCACATATATATCTATTTTATAGAAAGGATTTGATAATCAATATATTGGTTGGCTTTAGATATGCAATTTATAAAAATGTCATGTTACATTATTGGATGACATTTTTTTTGAAAAAAGTAGGTGAAGTATATTGAGCTAAGTGTAAATTTGTCTTGGAAAATATTTAAAAGTCAAAAAACTATATAAGTTTTGATTGTCTTCTAATACGTTAAATGATCTCGTGCATTGCAGGGGTTAAACACTAGTTAGAGATAATTTCGAAGTTACCTCTGTATGATACCATAGTAGTAGTTTGTTTAAGCCTAGTGAGTACTTCCATTGGATAATCATAGGTCGTGGCACCAAAACAAGTTTGCAAAGCTTTGATGAAGACCTCCTGACTAGTAAAGCCTCCTTCTTTTTCAGCATCTTGGAACCAAATCAGAGCCTCCTCATCAAGGTGGTATGAAGCCATGATCACCTTTTGATGCTCAGGGGTGTTATGGTATGAAAGAAGTGATTGGTTCTATAAACCCAAAAAGTTGGATCGTCACCTTGGAAATGAGGGAATTCTAATTTCAAATTCTTGATGGAACTCACTGATGAAGATTCCAGATTGTTGGCATTTCCAATTTGAAGAGCTCATGACCCATTAATGGGGGAATGGATATGCTTCTCCTCATTTTCTGCTATTCTTTGCATAAACGATTTGATGGTTTGCAATTGTTTTTGAATTTCTTGTAATGTCTGTTCATGGAAGTCGAGGACCTTAGACATAGTTGCAATCCTCTCAGAATTTTGGGAATTAGAACATGTTTCAGTCATGGTGGTGAATTGGGATCAATCTAGCCCTGATACCAATGTTAAGAATTTATGAAGTAATTGGGATTTTGAGTAGGTCACTTTGAGGGGACCTAGGCCTCCATTTGCAGAGAATGAGCAGGAACACAAAGAATTAGAGAGAGAGAGAGAGAGAGAGAGAGAGAGAGAGAGAGAGAGAGAGAGAGAGAGAGAGAGAGAGCCTAATCAATATATTATTTCCTAATGAATGTACAATAGCAATGGCTTAGTCTTCTTATACATTTGGCAATTGTAATTGCGTCTAACCAACTAACCAACTCCATCTAGCTGGCACTAACTAACTTTTGTTATGCACTCTATGCACACTCACAGACATACACTTGCACAGATACATGCATACAATTGCACAGATATACACACTCCACAATGTTACTCTATACACAACCCCAAACACACTCCTGTACCAATAGATGCTTAAGACCAATCCATGTAGTTGGATAAGATATAAGCTTATTTTTGGCTTTAAAGGAGATTTACCCAAAATTCAATAATATGTTGATATGGCGTGAGTTGCCAATGAAGTAATGCCACGTGGTGTGAAAAAAGAGTTCTCAACATCAATTTAGAGGGAAGGAAATAATTAAGATACTATGTAGTGGTCTCATGTTGGCCATGTCATTATTAAAATATGTGTAATAAGTATATTTAGCTAACACATATAAGATTATAAATAAGTCTATGCTTGAATTGTTTTGTATCAAGCCTAATAGCTCATGAGCATGTTTGTGAATATATGGAGAGACAATATAAAAAAATGTGCAGAGAAATTGATGTGTGAGATATTTTAAAATAGAGATAATGTATACTAATTTTTAGGAAAAAGATGTGTTAAATATGTTTGAAATATATATTTCTTTTTAGGAATTGTGTGAGATATATAAATTAGACATAGTGAGTTTAGGAGAAGTTGTGATTCGTGGGCTATTAGAATCCTATGCTAAATGTAGTGCCAATGGGCCCAAGATACGTATTGGGTCAGCCCAAAGGCTCTCACGAGGAGGAAAGCCCAACCCAATATCATGAATGGTCCGAGGACATGATAAGTCCAGCCTATGAAGTCACGTGATAAAGAAAAGTGCCATGCATGAGCAGAACACCATGAAACATGACGTCCAAGGATGACCAAGTCCACTGCTGAGGACGAGGCGAGTGATCTGGCGGTTCAAGGGCATCCGTACTAAAGACTTGGGATACGAAAACTGAGAAAAAGAGAATAGGGGATAAAGGGAAGTGATAGACAAATATCAAGGATAAAGCTGCTACCGCCACATTGAAGGCTCTATACCTACCTCTCTGGCCGCATTAATGAGGAAGTGATGCCTGAGCATTGGAGTTCAACCTTGCACTTACCACCAAAGACTTTGGTAAGAAGGAATGATGGGACAAGTATCTAAAAAAGAGCATCTAGACTACACGTGGAAGAAAGGAGAAAAAGATGTAGGCCTATAAAAGGCGAAGGAAGAAGAAAGAATGGGGGAGAAAAAGGGATACACACACACAAGAGAGAAATTGTAAAGAGAGGCCAAAGGTAGTCCTCGGCACTAATATATGAGATAGCTTTCACCCATATACGAGTAGAATGCATGAATTCCGTGATTAAATTTATCCTTCCGTGTTATCTGCTGTCCCTAAACCTAGATTAGAAGCCCACTCTTTATAAATTTATTGTTTCGGGCTTATTGGGTTGGTTCCGAAAGTGCAACTTTATTCCAGCGCGATTTGTGCCCATACAATTGGAGCCGTCTGTGGGGATTCTAGCTTTTTGGCACAGATAACGTGATGGCAGGTTCTAGTCTAGACCATGCAGAATCTTTAGGATCTCAGCACGAAGATCCTTTCCAACAGCTAGAGCAGATGGGAGATTGAGAAGACAGTGTGCACTTAGGGCGAACCGCCGGTAATCATCCACGGGGCGGAAGCAAGGGCTCTAATAAAGGTGGTACTAAGGCCATGTAGAGGGAAATTGACCAGCTGAAGAGAAAGCTGCATCACGTCAAGCGAAAACAGACGCCTTCCATATCTGATCCTTCCTCGGACAACTCCCAGAGCAGTGGCTATAAGCCGAGGTCAAGAACTCCTCCTAGCGAAACTTTCTCATATCAAGAGGGAAGTCTTCATGATAGAGCGAGCAAGAAGCCTCTTCCCAGGGGCTTGGGTAGTGACGCCATGGGAAAGGTGCTGCATCAACTCTCTAAGTCACCTTTCACACATCGTATCGAAAAGGGAAAACTTCCTCGTCGTTTCACGCAACCAAACTTCACCATTTATAATGGCAGAACAGACCCGGTGGAGCACCTAAGCCATTTTAACCAACGCATGGCGGTCTATTCAAAGAACGAAACCTTGATGTGCAAAGTATTCCCCTCAAGCTTAGAGCCCGTCGCGATGAGATGGTTTAATGGCTTGAAGGCAGACTCCATTGATTCCTACATGGAACTCACGGTGGCATTTGGGTCTTGTTTCGTTACGTGCAGCAGAGTACCTCGGCTTCTAGACTCATTGCTATCCATGACCACGAGAGAAGGCGAAACCCTAAAAACCTACTCGGACAGATACGGGGAAGCGTTCAATGAGATTGACGGTGATTTTGATGAGGTGGCAGTTAACACTTTTAAGGTCGGCATTCCAATTGAACACGATTTAAGAAAATCTTTGACCAAGAAACCTATAAAAACTATTCGTCGGCTTATGGATCGAATTGACGAGTATAAGCGAGTTGAGGAGGACCAGCAGCAGAGCAAGGGGAAAATGAAAATTGTCCCTCAGGAGAGCAGGGATTTCAAGACAGAAAGATACAACAGCAAATGGCCACGGAGGGATTTTGCTAGCCAGTCTAGGTCGGCTCCCCCACAGACAGTAAACGCTGTGTTTTGTGAGCCAGTATAGAAGGTGTTAGAGAAGATTTGTCATGAACCATATTTTAGGTGGCCCAATAGAATGATAGGAGACCCTACGAAACACAATCAGAACCTCCTTTGCAATTATCATCAGGATAAGGGTCACACCATGGAAAACTGTAAGAACTTATGGAATTACCTGGATTAACTAGTTAAAGAAGGGAAGTTAAGGCGATTTATGAATCGGCCTAATGAACAAGGCACACAGTCTGGTTCCGTGGATCAAGGAAGTAACACTTCAAGACCTCTATTGGGCACAATCAATGTCATTTTTGCCGCTCCAGGTTAGATTGTGTCCTGCCCCACCAGAGTAATGTCGGTATTGCGTCACTCTGCCGAGGACCTCAGCTCTGAGCCGAAGAGGTTTAAAAGGAATCCTCCGCCCATGTTGGGATTTTTTGAGGAGGATAAGGTTGGTACTATCCAACTGCATGATGACGCTTTAGTTATCATGCTAAGGATAGGGGGTTACGATGTAAAAAGAGTGATGGTTGACCAAGGGAGTGGGGCTGATATTATGTACCTAGATTTGTTCAAGGGGCTTAATTTGAAGCCTGAGAATCTCATGGCCTACGACTCCCCGTTGATAAGCTTTGAAGGGAAGGCTGTCATTCTGAAGGGGTTGATCCGACTACCTGTGCAGTCAGGGCCAGTGGTGGTGGATGTGGATTTCATCGTAGTAGACGCCTATTCCCCTTACACGGCCATAGTGGTAAGACCATGGCTGCACGCCTTAGGCGCTGTATCATCAACTCTACATGTTAAGGTGAAGTTCCCGTGTGAGGATGGAGTTGAGGAGATAGTCGGCAGCCAGTCTATGGCAAGGCAGTGCATAATGGCAGCTATTACGCATCAGGCGAGACAGGAGTCCCAGGCCTTAGCAGAGAGAAATTTATAGCATTTAACGTCCTCAGCCAAACCAAATGTGGCCGAGGCTGAAGAGCCTGGTTATGAAGATTTAGAGAAGGTGATTATTGCTGATGATATAGAGAAGTTCTTCCAAGTAGGAAGTCAAATGCCCCTACAAGAGAAAGAAGAACTGGTTATGTTTTTAAAATGGAACATCGATGTATTCGCATGGGATGCTTACGAGGCTCCAAGGGTTGACCCAAGTTTCATTTGTCATCACCTCAACGTCAGTCCAGCGCCAGTGCCGCAGAGGCAACCACCTCGGCGCTCGTCTCAAGAGCACGCCGACGCCGATAAGGAAGAGGTACTGAAACTTAAAAAGGTAGGGGCAATCAAGGAGGTGTTCTACCCAGAGTGGTTGGCGCACACAGTGGTAGCGAAAAAGAAGAATGGGAAGTGGAGAGTATGTGTGGATTTTACAGACTTGAATAAGGTTTGTCCTAAGGATTCATTTCCAATGCCCTGCATAGATTAGTTGGTGGATGCCACTGTAGGGCATCCTCGGATGAGCTTTCTAGATGCTTTCCAAGGTTACCACCAAATACCCTTAGCTTTAGAAGACTAGGAGAAGACAGCCTTTGTCACACCCACGGGAAACTATCACTATAAGATGATGCCGTGGATGTTTAAACCGCAAATGGGAAAAACAATTGAGGTGTACGTAGATGATATGGTGGTTAAGAGTAAAACTATCTTGGCTCATATACCAGACCTGGACAACACCTTCCAAACGCTGAGAAAGCATAAGTTACGCCTTAATGCATCCAAATGTTCCTTTGGAGTAGGGTCTGGTAAATTTTTGGGCTACATGGTGACACATAGAGGAATCGAGGTCAATCTCACTCAGGTCAAGGCCATCAATAGTTTACAGCCTCTTCGGAATCCAAAAGAAGTGCAGAGGTTGACCGGGATTTATCTCACGGTTTGCTAATCGGTGCAGACTATTTTTCCAATTGTTAAACAAGTGGAAAGGATTTGAATGGACAGAGGAGTGTGCCGTTGCCTTTCAGCAGCTTAAGGAATACCTTTCACATCCTCCTATCATGTCTCGACCCGAAGTTGACGAAGTTCTATTTGTATATATCGCAGTGGCAAGCCATGTCGTTAGTTTCGTACTGATAAAGGTTGACGGGGATGTATAGAAGCTGGTTTACTATGTGAGTAAGTCCTTACATGAAGCCGAGGTGCATTATGCACCATTAGAGAAGGCAATCCTAGCCGTAGTGCATGGTACATGTAAGCTCCCCCATTATTTCCAATCTCATACGGTGGTGATTCTGACTCAACTTCCCCTCAAAGCTATACTCCGAAGTGCAGATTATACAAACAGGATTGCTAAGTGGGGATCCATCTTGGGCTCTTTTGACATCAAGTACATGCCCCGCACATCAGTAAAGGGTCAGGTGTTAGCTGATCTAGTTGCGGAGTTTACTGAGCCCACAATAGAAGATAGTGTCGTTAACATGGACATTGATGAAAAATCAGTTGGTATGATTAGGTGCAAAGGTCCCCTAGTGTGGACTGTTTACTTTGATAGGGCTGCCAATCAAAGGGGATCCGGTGTAGGTTTGATAATTATGACCCCAGAGGGTCTCACACTAGAAAAGTCATTAAGATTGGGATTCTCGGCTACCAATAACGAGGCCGAGTATGAGGCTTTGCTAAAAGGGATGGATATGGTTCAGAAATTAGGGGGAAATGCCGTGCAAATGTTCTCGGACTCGCAACTAGTTATGGGCCAAGTGGAAGGAAAGGTGGAGGCCAGGGATCTGAGAATGCAGGACTATTTAAATCAAGTCATGGTTTTGCAATGCAAATTTGAATCCTTTACTTTGTCACACATCCCTAGGAGTAACAATACGCATGCCGACTCTCTAGCAACTCTTGCCACATCATTGGCACAAGGTCTACCACAGATTATCCTTGTTGAGGGCTTACCAAAACCCTCGGGAATGATTGGAAGTATTATCCAAGATCATCAGATCAGGGTGGGGCCTAGTTGGATGGACCCCATTGTATCCTTCCTTAAAGATGATGTTCTGCCAGAGGAAAAGGTTGAGGCGGACATGGTGCGTAGGAAAGCATCTCGTTTTTGGTTGGCCGAGGATCACAAACTCTACAAACGATCCTTCTCTGGGCCATACCTATTATGTATGCATCCTGAAGCGACGGAGCTGCTTATGGAAGAGTTACACAAAGGAATTTATAGAAGTCATACGGGGGGAAGGTCTTTAGCTCACAGAGCTCTAACACAAGGATATTGGTGGCCCAATATGCAACGAGAAGCTCAAAGCTATGTGAAGAAGTGTGATCAATGTCAAAGGTTCGCACCAAACATTCATCAGCCTAGGGGTGTGCTTAATCCTCTAACAAGTCCTTGGCCTTTCGCACAGTGGGGTCTGGACATTGTGAGACCCTTCCCAAAGGCACCTGGAAACAGAAGGTGGTTGGTTTTGGGCACTAATTATTTTACTAAGTGGGTAGAGGCCGAGCCCCTAGCAAACATTAGGGATGTCGATGTGAAGAAATTTGTGTGGAAAAATATCGTCACTCGATTTGGCATTCCCCATACTCTCATTTCAGATAATGGTTTTCAGTTTGATAGTAAAGCGTTCAGACGATATTGCTGTGACCTCGGCATAACCAACAGGTATTCCACCCTTGCTTATCCGCAAGGAAATGGGCAGGACGAGGTGGTCAACAAAGTTATAGTGAACGGGCTTAAGAAGAGATTGGATGATGCCAAAGGAAGATGGATAGAGGAATTGCCTCATGTTCTGTGGATGTATCGGACCACGCCCCGCTGATCAACGGGAGAGACGCCATTCTCAATGACTTATGGCGCCGAGGCTGTGATTCCTTTAGAAACCGGCTTTCTGACAATGAGAACAAGTTCCTTCGCTCCGGACAGTAATGATAGGCTACTAGAAAGGAGCATAGATTTGGTTGAAGAGAGGAGAGAAATAGCCATGATCCAATTGGCTTATTATCAACAAATATTGAAGCAAGGGTATGATTCACATGTGAACTTAAGGCCACTTGCTCTTGGAGACTTAGTATTAAGGAAGGTCGTGGGTAATACCAAGAACCTAGCATGGGGAAAGTTGGGACCAAACTGGGAAGGACCATATCGTATTACTGCAATAGCTGGAATAGGAGCTTACTACCTTGCAGATTTAGATGAAAAGGTTGTGCCCCATCCTTGGAATGTAAGTAATTTGCGACGATATTATTACTAATAAAAGGCACTTTTGCCACTTTAATTCTACTGTTGTTATGCTGCAAGTGATGTTATGATTCAAATGCCAATATGGGTTGTCAAACAAAACCATGATTACACCGGGTCCTCAGACCATCTATCTTGGAAAATTTAACATATTAGCACAGATTGCTACAGTCTGGGTTACGCCGGATCCTCGGATCCTCTACCTTGTTCTAAAAGAAAAACAGGGTTACGACGGATCCTTGGATCCTCGGATCCTCTACCTTGTTCTAAAAGGAAAAATAGGGTTACGCCAGATCCTCGGATCCTCTACCTTGGTCAAAAAGAAAAATAGGGTTACGTCGGATCCTCAGATCCTCTAACTTGGTTAAAAAGAAAAACAGGGCTACGCCGGATCCTCGGATCCTCTACCTTGTTCTAAAAAGAAAAACAAGGTTACGCTGGATCCTCGGATCTTCTACCTTGTTCTAAAAAGAAAAACAGGGTTACGCCGGATCCGAGGATCCTCTACCTTGGTCAAAAAGAAAAACAGGGTTACACCGGATCCTCTACCTTGTTCTAAAAAGAAAAACAGGTTTACGCCAGATCCTCGGATCCTCTACCTTGTTCTAAAAAGAAAAACAGGGTTACGCCGGATTCTCGGATCCTCTACCTTGGTCAAAAAGAAAAATAGGGTTACACCGGATCCTCGGATCCTCTACCTTGGTCAAAAAGAAAAACAGGGTTATGCCGAATCCTCGGATCCTCTACCTTGGTCAAAAAGAAAATCAGGGTTACGCCGGATCCTCGGATCCTCTACCTTGGTCAAAAAGAAAAACAAGGTTACGCCGGATCCTCGGATCCTCTACCTTGGTCAAAAAGAAAAACAGGGTTACGCCGGATCCTCGGATCCTCTACATTGGTCAAAAAGAAAAACAGGGTTACGCCGGATTCTTGGATCCTCTACCTTGGTTAAAAAGAAAAAAAAGGGTTACGCCGGATCCTCGGATCCTCTACCTTGGTTAAAAAGAAAAACAAGGTTACGCCAGATCCTCGGATCCTCTACCTTGTTCTAAAAAGAAGAACAGGGTTACGCCGAATCCTCGGATCCTCTGCCTTGGTTTAAAAGAAAAACAGGGTTATGCCGGGTCCTCGGATCCCCTACCTTGGTTAAAAACAGGATCAAGGTTATGTCGGATCTCCAAATCCTCTACCTTGATAAATAAACGTTTTAATGCTGGTTGTTAAACAGGTATGGGTTTCATGTAACTTCATTCGTTACTAAGCATTAAGCACAACATTTGAGCCACTCCTAGTTCAAGTGTGGAATGTATCAGAAATGTTAGTATTTCTTGTCTTTATATTTCGTTACGAAGATAATTCTTAATCAGGTCCTAATCGAATTGGTTTTACACGAGTATCTTGCTTTTTAGGGTCTTATTCATCACCAGAATTGAGTGGAAACTTGTGATCATCACTTAAAGCATTTGCAAGTATATGAGTTTCGCAAATTTCCTTTATCCTTATTTGGTTATTGATAGGGAATTATTAGTGCGTGCCATGAATTCAAATTTGTTGTTTTGCCATACTACATGAACAATAATAAAATAACCTGTCAACACCAAGTGTAACACAAAATGGTAATTCAATTTGGAAATTCTTCTCATTAAGTGAAAGATCTTTCAGTACATTCATAACCAAATTGATAAATTACAAAAGAAGGAAAGTAAAGGCTGAAACTAATTAACTGTAGTACACAAAAAAAAAAAAGGAAAAAAGAGAGAAAATACAGAAAAGTCACAAAAAAAAAAAAAAAAAAAAACGAGGCAACATAGACAGGAGCCATCACGGCTTGGGCTGGACTTGGTCTTTGGGGTCAGTAGGAGCTATTGTTGAGGCCGAGGACCCTCTAGCATCCTCTTTGCCTTTGTGACCCCCCTTTGGCATGATAGGCAGGGTCGCCAAAACTAACTCCAGAGTCCCGTTGGCCTGAGGGTTGGGGGGTAGCTCCTTTGGGGCAATTGGAAGCTGTGCATCTTCTGGTTGAGCCTTTTCACCTTGCGTTGGAAGGGAATGCTCAACAGCAGTATTGTCAGCAGCAGCTTCTTCCACTTGCATCCCCGCTGCAGAAGAGCCGGTATCATCCTCGGCTTTACCAGAAATGGCCACTCGGATAGCAGGAGGGATGTAGGCATTTTCCACCTTCCATAGGGGAGAGGAAGCATCAACTCCAGCCTAGGAGAGGGCTTTCTTCCACACTTGGAGGCAGTAATCCCTATAAACCTCCGGCACTTAGGCTTTGAAGATGTCAGTAGTCTCAGCCACCCCCACCTCGTAACCACTCTGCTCTACCTAGTCAACCATTTCTTCGGCCTTTCGCGCCTTAGCAAGTGCCTCCTGCCTAGCCTCCTCGGACTTTATAAGATCCTGTTTAAGATCTTCTGTTAACTTCTTGGCCGAGGCAAAATTTTCATCGGCGCATCCTAGTTGCAGCCTCTGCTCCTCGGCTTGCCTCACAGTAGTCCTCAGCTGGGCCTCCAAACCCGACCTCTCGCTCTCTGCCTTGCCTAAACTGGCTGTGACCTCCTGTAACTTCTTCTCCTTTAACTCTAGGATCTTTTGAGTGTGATCCAGCCTCACCTCGCCGGCCCTAAGCGATTTATAGGAGTTGGCCGCGATTTCCTCTGCCCTATGCATAGATTGAACAGCCTACACACAAAGTGTTGTCAGTTAATAGCATGCAAAAACAGTTAATATCAAACAGGAAATAATAACACCAAGCACGATAAAAAAAAAATGGATAATAAGGATATTTAATTAAAACCCTTATCATAGCAAGCTCCTCCTTCAAGATCATGAAAACGTTTTGATCTCTCATCCTTCGTAACTTGCCCATGTCCTCGGGCAGCAGAAGCGCTTGCTCAACGGCATCTGCAATGCACGCAGCGGTGCCCTCATCGGAGCCCCTTATGGTGGCATCGGCAGTGACTGCCTGATCATCCACGTTCATTTGGGGAGCCCAGATGAGTGCATGGACAGCTACGGGGGGATCAGCCCGTCTTTCCGATCTCGTCTAAGCATGGCGAGCATGCTTCCCTCCCCTTTCCTGTTCCACATCTTTAGTAGGGAGGTCTTTCCCCCCTTCAACTATCTTCTTTCCCTTGGGCTGATCCATTTTTCTTTTATAGTTAGCTGGGTCAGGGTGTTGAATTTGGGTGGAAGGAGGAAGAGGGAGTCTCACTGAAGGAACTTTTTTGGTGCCCTTATCCTTAGTCTTCACCGGGGGCACTTTAGGAAGCTCCTAGACTCTAGCTTGAGCTTCCAACACATCCTTGAGGCTGGGCTTAGACCTACGTTGAATGCCCATTCTCACAAGCGGTTGTTCATCATCCGAGGATGTTAGTGAAGGCGAGCCGACGACAGGAGATTGGCCACCAGGTGATGGAAGCCGGTCAAAGACTTCGAACTCTTCTTCTGAATCTGAGAGTTCAACGATCTCTTCTCCTTCTCCTTCTTCTTCTTCTTCTTCTTCTTCTTCTTCCTTTGTAATTGGCCGGGAAGAGGAGCTTTCACCCAATTTGGGTCGAGCCAAAGATGCGAGAAGAGGAAGAGCTGCTAGGGCAATCCTTACGGGCTTAGTGATCAAAGTCCCTTGAGGAACAGGAGTACCCGTAGGGAGTAGAAAGCCTTCAACTGCAACGCTTATTCTAGGTAGCCGTGGGTCTTTCTCTTTGATGACGCACTTCGGCACTTGGAATGCGGAGGAAATGGGATTGTACTCGAGGATAAGGTGGGCTGCCCGAAGCTGGTCGTCCGAGTGCACAAATACCTCGGCTTTCAGAATCTTATCCAAACGAGCGAAGTTGACGAGGTGAGCACGGCGAGTGAACGCGTGATGATCTGCGCAAGTATTCAAAAAACAAAATGGTAAGGGCAAATCAAAGAGAAACACAACCACAGAAAGACAACAAAGAAGAAAAATAGAACTAACGCTACACCAATACTCACCAGGTTCCCCCTCTCTGGTCGGACAGGGGAAACCGTCATGCTAATCCCCAGACAATATTAGAAAATCTTTGTTCAGACCTTTGTTGGAATGGGGAAGGCATTGTATTAACCTAACCTCGGCATGCCTAGATTTCAGGTAATATCCTTGCGCTTTCAGATGGTGAAGGTTATATACCCAGTTCACCTCATGATGAGTAAGTCCTAATCCTAGTCTTTCATTAGGACGTTTATGGCACCTAGAATCCTAAACATATTTGGGGCACACTGTGTAGGAGATAACCTAACTATTCGGAAATAGTCCCTAGTGATTGGCCTCATAGGGATTCTCATTCCCCCCTTTATGAATGCTATCATAGGAATCACCACCTCACCGGTATCCTTATCGGTGTGCCACCCTCCTTGCTTACAATATTTGACAGATACTCCCGGAGGGATCCCATATTTGGCTTTCAACTTCTCTATTTTCTTAGGGCTATCTACTAACGGTGCGAACCTACCCATTTTCTAAAACTAAAGAGAGAATATTATGGTGGGGTTAGGAAATTTATATGGCCGAGGATGAAGAAACTAAGAATAACGAGAGAGATTAAGAAGCAGCAATGAAAGTAAAAAGTTGGAAGACTCACTTTAGAGTAATAAGGTTACCTCGGCTTAGAACTCAGAAGGTGTAAGGACGCGTGTAGATTGCAGGAATAGCTAGGTTCGTTGTACAATTTCTGAAATCAATAGAGAGCCTTTGAACTGACAATATTTATACCATTGAGCAGAACACCACGAAACATGACGTTCGAGGATGACCAAGTCCTCGACAATATGCTGCCGAGGACGAGGCGAGTGATCTGGCGGTTCAAGGGCATCCGTACTGAAGACTTGGGATACGAAAACTAAGAAAAAGAGAATAGGGGATAAAGGGAAGTGACAGACAAATATCAAGGATAAAGCTGCTACCACCGCATTGAAGGCTCTATACCTACCTCTCTAGCCGCATTAATGAAGAAGTGACGCCTGAGCATTGGAGTTCAACCTTGCACTTACCGCCAAAGACTTTGGTAAGAAGGAATGATGGGACAAGTATCTAAAAAAGAGCATCTGGACTACACGTGGAAGAAAGGAGAAAAAGATGCAGGCCTATAAAAGGCGAAGGAAGAAGAAAGAATGGGGGAGAAAAAGGGATACACACACACACAAGAGAGAAATTGTAAAGAGAGGCCAAAGGTAGTCCTCGGCATTAATATATGAGACCGCTTTCACCCATAAACGAGTAGAATGCATGAATTCCGTGATTAAATTTATCCTTCTGTGTTATCTGCTATCCCTAAACCTAGATTAGAAGCCTACTCTCTATAAATTTATTGTTTCGGGCTCATTGGGTTGGTTCCGAAAGTGCAACTTTATTCCAGCGCGATTTGTGCCCATACACTAAACAAATTGATTTAAAAAATGTGGTTTTTTTTATAGAAAAAAGAAAAACCATAATTAGAATTAAGGAGAGGTTTTGGTTAGTGGGCAGTGTGTTATTAGAATCCTCTGCTAAAAATTTTGTTAAGAAAAAAGATTTTAAAACTTTTTTTTAAAATGTTTTTTGAGAAGCAAGATTTTAAAATTGTTGATTGAATTAATTTGAAATTTAGAATGAATTTAAAAACCAACAAAAGAGTGATCTTATTTTGTAGGCAATGTTGTAGAGAGTTAGAAATGTATGTTTACCAAGTTATCCTTTAGTTTATCTCTACTTAAACCTAAGAGTGTATAGGAGTATTTTGGAACCAAAAAAATGTCCAGTCCAAACAAGAGAAGCCCCTTAAATAGTAGTATAGATGATTCTTCTCTTTGGTTTACCCCCTAAACCTTAGGTTTAATAGGGAAAAAAACTTGAGAACAATTCGGTAAAAATATATCTCCAACTTCACTTAAAATACCTACAAAATAGGAAACTCTTTTACCAATCCATGTCTTCAAAACAAATTTATCCATTTTTTTTTTAAAAGGAAAATTATGACACTAGATATAAAAACAAAAAAAAAAAAGACTAATTGCATACGCAAAGCGCATGTGACGAGGCTAGTGTGTGTCTATATATGTATATAAAAGCAGAAATCTCATGCAAGAGAGTATGAGGTTCTGCCATGTGGCGTTGTCTATGAAAAAAAATAAAATACTCTTAAGTCACATTAGAGATAAAAACAAATTTAAAAATAGGGACTCTTTATTTTCTTTGGTTCAATATTTCAAGACTACTTTTTTTATGTTTTCATTTAATGTTTTAAGGCTACTATTTGTTTCATTTGATTCAATATTTCAAGAATTTTCATCTCTCTCACACACAAAAAACTCTTTGCATTTCCATTAACCCTTTTAATTTCTTCTCCTTTATATATTCATGCCCACAACTCTTCATGCCATCCCATCTCAAATACACTCAGAAAAAAAATAAAGTCATTTACCTTCAACCTTTCAGCGACACCTACATAGCTCCAACATTGTATTTAGCCAATTATAAATGACACGGAAGCCCAACTAAAGACAATTAAATTTTGATAATTGGATGTGTTTGTAGCCAATTTCTCTTTCTTTAATCATGTTCTCTTTATGTTGATAATTACAAATGATTTCTATATTTTCATTGAGATAATGAATTGGGTGTTTGAAATTGAGATCTCCATATTTGGATATGAGAATAGAGTGGTTAAGGAAGTGTGTTGCAAGATTGCTTAAATTTATGTAATTTTAAGATATAAAAGTATGTTGTATTTTAAATTATTATTTAAATATTTCATATTTAATTAGTTTAAAAAATAAAATCTACTTTGACGGTAAATATTATAATATGTTATAGTTTTATAGTGTTATACAAGTTTTTTAAAAATAAAATATGAATTAAGAAAATTAAGTTTCAAAGTATTCAACAATATTGTTGGCAAACATAAATATTATACAATAAAATAAGTATTATATGTAAGTTTTAATATAAATAAAAATGATTTTAAATGAAATTGTAAAGTAGTCTGCACATCGTGTGAAACATCATTTAGTTAAATAAATTGCCACAACTATCTGATGTGTCAAACTATGATTGGTTATTTGTCACTTCACATGGACCCATCACTTTTTTTTAGCATTTACAATCTACCATATGGACAGTTGCAGCACAAGCTGTGACATTTTATGTGGTGTTAGAAATTTTCTCAAATAAGTGTTGATTTAGACCTCCCAATTTCAATCAAGGCTTGATTTTTTTTAGAGAGTTTCAGCCTATGGCATTCGCTCCTGATGATAACTTTTTATTATCAGACCAAGACATCAATTAGTTTTTGGTGTAGGTGGGGATTAAACCCCGAATCTTTTATACAACTATTAGAGATTTTACCAGTTGAATTAACTGAAACCTACAATCAAGGCTTGATTGATCTAAGGTTAAACACAATTGAAGCAAAATATACGTAATCAACCCTACTACTTAACAATTGCATGGATAAACATAATTAAGCAATGCAATTAAAGCTAATGGCAAAATGTAAAAGACATGTAAACCCAAGATAACACTTGATGTGTTATCAAAGAGGAAAATTGAGTTACCAAAAAAAAAAAAAAGGAAAATTGAATAACTATACTTAAAAACCTCTTTGTAGCCCTCCAAGCTGAAAATGATTTAATTCTGAATGAGCTAGACTACAAGAACACACAAAAAACCCTTCAAGCATAAGTTGCCTAATGTACTTGAGCCTTCTAAACTTTAGCTGCCAATAGACATCTAAGAGTTTTGTCTTCAATTAGCTTTCAGGATCCCGCAGCCGAGTCTGATTGCTCCTTTAAGCCTTACTGACTGAAAATGGTTATGCTCCAATGCTTTCCAACTCTAATCACCCTTAACACTCAAGTAAAGTGAAGTTTGCATTTGGGTTTGGGTAAATCACCTATTAAAGGTATGGCATTGGTGCGAAGAAACAAATGTAGAGAAACTAAGGTGTTTGACTCTCACAATGAAATGCACAATTTCTACTCTCAAAGTACCCCTTAGTGTCTCTAAGTTAAAATTTCTGGGAATGAGATGTATATATAGCAGGTATGAGAGAGGTACTGTAGGTGATTTAAATAACTAAATTTCCTACAATATTGAGCCACTCGTGGATGAACTGCGAGACAAATGTCTCACAAGTCATATCGCAAGTTGCTCTCTCAACTAAAAATTGAACTCTTATGTGTAAGCCACATGCTCCATTCGCGGGTTGCTTGGAGCTTTAGAAAGAATATGTTGAAATGTGAGCTTTGAATTTTGATTTCTTGCTTTATCTACTTCTTTCTATGCCTCTCTATCCCTTATAGCCGTAGGTGAACTAGGGTTTTGCCCTAATCTGCCATTAATTTTTTTGTAAACATAATTCCTTATTTTCTTTGTTTTTTTCAGTGACCCCTATGTTCAATTATGTGCCCTCCTTAGCCCCCCTTTCATACTGTTTTATGCATAAACCATTAAACATTTCTTTAAATAAATTTTGAAACATTGAAATTATATTTTTAGTTTAAGGTTGACAATTAATGCTAAGGTCAGCTTTGCTATTAACCATTTTTGGTTTAGGCTAGCTTTGGATTGCGATGTAAAGGCCATACGTACGCTTTTGCGTTTTTTTTGTGGGTCTTGTGCATTTTTCATGAGACATGCAAGCACGAATTTCAACAAAATTTTCTTTAAAAATGGATCCCACAGCACTATTTAAGCATTTAAAAATTATTTTGCTACAGTGTTTTCAATTTTCAGCAATAAGTGGTATCCAAATAGACCCTTAATACTTAAACTTGAAGTTTTTTTAATTTTTTATTTTACTTTTATTTGTCACTTTCAGATGATTATTTGGTTGAATGGCCTTGCTATCTTTTGGGAAAAAACAAATAAAACCTTGCTTAATTTGAAAAAACAAATAAATCATTGCTTAATTTGTGATGCACACAAGGCTAGCCCTTGGCAAAGCCACTCATTAATCATCAATTTTTCATAACAACTTGAGATTTCAATTTTTTATAAGTCTCTCTTCCATAAGAAGCTATTGTGGCTCCTGACATCACGGAAAAGACAAAGCAAGGAATAATTTCAATGGCAAAATGAAAAAGGGGAATTAAAGTAAAAGTTAAGAAGTAAAGGATTTGCATCTCTCCCTCTTGCCACAATAGATTGTCAATATTAGCAATCCAATCTCTCACATGGACACAGTGCCAAAATCAAATTTGGAAATTAGTATTCAACTTTCCTTCAACATGTATCACTTTATTTAAGGTAAATTAAAACTCATTTTAAAAAACAAAAGTAGAAATTAGAAAAACTTAATTTAGAAACACAGTAATTTTTTGAATGAAGTGCCCATTGAATTAGAGTTCAATGCTAAATAAAATCTAAAATATAGAAATCAACTTAAATGCAAGACAAAACCCTAAACCCTAAACCCATCAAAGAAAGACTCAAAATGTGAAACTTAGATACACCTAAGTAATAAATAGATGCTTGCTTCTTTTTTCTAAGCATTATTCCAATTGGAGAAATATAGAGTACAAAAAGTAGAAACGACATTCTCACGCAAATGAAACGAGTGTGGTGGTATCAAAACAACCTGTACAACCCATAAACCCCATAGTTTTTGGAAGAAACTTGGATTTAAAAAAAACCCATATATCCCACAAAAAAAGAGAGCTAATTTTGCTTTGTTTTCCTATCAACCAAACAAAGCTTATTAAAAAAAGATTCAACAAAAAAAAATGAGAGAGAGAAAACTTACTAAGTGTAGAGATGGCAATTTATGCTCGACCCGCGGATACTTGACCCGATAACAAATAAGGTAGGGTTTGGGTTTTAGAAAAAAAAAAAAAATCCCAAAGCAGGTTCGAGTCGGGTCTGAATTTTGGTAAAAACCCGACTAGAACTCGAACCTGACCCGTTTATACTTAAAACAGAATTACTAAAATACCTACCTATATATATGTAACTTATATCAAACCTTAACCCTATTTTCATTTGTCTAACGTCTCTCTTAGCTCAAGCCCCCTCAGCCTCTCTATACTCTCACCTCACCCTCACTCTCATTCACTCACCGACCCACCCTCACCTTCACTCTCATCACGTGACGGTTGCTATTTGCCAGGGAGAAGCATGGAGATTAAATTGGAGAGAGATTTGCGAGGTTTAGGCCGTGACAGGTAGAGAGGCCCTTTGGTGATGATCGGAGAAGCTCTTGGTCGTGTTGAGGTCAGGCCTAAGCTTCGGCCTAGAGGTGGAATTGATGGCTGAAACCACCGCCGATCATCGGAGATCTTGGTAGTCTGAGATAGAGAGAGGCCGAGTAAGAGTTCGAGATCGGAGATAAAGCCTTGGTGTACTGATTTCTCCAATTTTTTTTTTTATTTTGGGTTCATTTTTATTTTGGGTTCATGTCCTTTCTCAAATCTGTGAGTTTGTGTTTGTGATTCTGTGTTTGAAAGGAAATTTTTTTTTTTTATAAGATTGTGTCTCAAATCTGTGAGTTTGTGTGATTCTGTGTTTGAAAGGTAAATTCTTTTTTTTTTTTTTAAAGATTGTATGGCCATGGTTTAAGGTCCTGAAGTGGCTGGCGGAGACCGCGAGGCTCAACGGGATCCGATGGGGTGGGTTTGGATGTTAAAAAAGACCTGTTTATTAAACAAGGTGGGTTCAGGTTTTGGGGTTGGGCCCGCGGGTCAGGTCCGGATATAAAGAAACTCGACCCGAACCCCACCCGTTGCCATTCCTAACTAAGTGGCTATACTTGTGATGCTAGGTAGTGGAGTTGGAGTCGACAAAGAACACATGGGATACTTTTTGAAATACAGAGTGAAAAATGAGAGAGAGTAGCTTTTTTTATGGCTCCCAATTTGACATGGATTGATGATGTGGATTTCATGAGAAGCGTACTATCAAGTAGGATAGGGAAACTACACACACCCGAGAAATGGTTAGAAGTTCGACGAATTCTGGACACCCTCATTAGCAAAAAGAAAAAGAAAAAAGATAGAAAAATTGTATCTGGTTCCCTATTTGCTCCATTATAAAGTCCTGGTTAACCTTACTGCAACAGCTCATAAGGCAAATTCACACATAGTTGTATCAGATCTATAGAGTATGTTGCAACCTATAGGCTAGCTAGATAGATGTTAAAATCCTCTTTAATGATAATTTCAAACAAATTGAGCTGAAAAAGGACCAGAGTATGTTGCATTTTGCAAATTAAGAACATTTAAGCTATCTGATGAATAATTGTAATTATATATTATTCTAAATCTTATTAGTCCTAACACAAGAGAGAGGAAGAGGTGATGAATAATTGTCATCATACGTTATTCTAAATCTCATGTGTATTAACGAGAGAGAGAGAGAGAGAGAGAGAGAGAGAGAGAGAGAGAGAGAGAGAGAGAGAGAGAGAGAGAGAGAGAGAGAGAAGTCCAGTTGATTCTCAGGCTGCTCTTTATGGAAAGGATGACAGTTGAAAAGTCCAGTGCCTTCACTCCAATATTTTGTTGGCAATAGGAAATATGGGAGCTATATCCATAGGAACCTAAGATACAAGAAAAAATTACAGAAGTCCTGGATACAATAAAAAGATATTACATGCTATATTTATGACATTTCAGTAAATGAGAATATTGGTGAAGGAAAAAAACTTCAAAATTTCTCTTATACTGCCTAAAATAAAAAGGATAAAAAAAACCCTCACAATTACAGTAATAATTATTTGAATAAAATTGCTCTACCAAAATGTTTTTTTGTCCATTAATATCCAGATACCAAGATAGGTCACTAGGTATACATCCTTCTTATGTCCTTGTCGCAGCAGGTATCTCTATCAAAGAAAACATACTCAATTATACAATGAATGCATAGCTAACTTTGCTGCTGAAATCTTTGGATTGACATTCTATAGATCTATAATGGAATCCTGCCTTCCTTGGGATGGGGAAATTTACAATTGGGACCATTTGTATAAACAAGTACTTCTGTTTCATTCACCCCACACATATAATACAATAGTTCTGTACACATTTTTGACAATATTTTTTAGCACCAATATTTTCATTAAACATTTGTGCAAACTAATTGCAAAAGACAACTATTGTTATACCTTATACCAAAGATGATTTTAGTAATGATTTCTTTAGCTAAAATATTTATGATCTCCCTCAGTCTAAGTTTACATTACCCTTCCTCAAATCATGTGATGGATATCTGTCTTTTAGCCCATACATTTGATGCAGGAAGTGCAAATAATTATTATATTAGTTGCCAGTTTGGATCCAGCTTTTTTTTTTATGCGTTTACGTTTCACGTTTTTTTTTTTTTTTCGGTTCTGTCGCGGGGACAAGGTCAGAGCGCACTGTGCGTGCACTGTGCGCGCACTGTGCATGCACTGTGCGCGCACTGTGCACGTACTTTTTCAGCAATTTTTTTATTAAAAATGTGTCCCGCAGTACTATTCACACATTTAAAAATTATTTTGCTACAGTGTTTTCAGTTTTCAGTTTTCAGCAATAAGCTCTATCCAAATGGACCCTAGATTAGTTTACTTATTTTTGGAAATCAATTGTATTAGAAACGTGGCCAATTTTATCTTTATTTTAGATCTTAGTGGCTAATTAGATTATTTGTATTTTTATTCAATTGTCTAAAGTCGAGGTGATTTTGTAATTCAATAACTGGTATTTCCCAAGTCATTTAGAAGGTTTCCTTACTCGATTAGAATTAAGCTTTCCTATGTCAGTTAAAATTAGGTTTAATCCTAATAGTCTATCTAAGCATATAATATTGTACTCTAATGGAGATTGAAGATTTTCGATGATGAATTAAATTTCTCTTACAACTTTTCCAATAGTCCAGCGCCGACACCTAGAGGTTATCTTTTACCTGGTACTGATTGTAAAAAGCCTAAGTGCTGACTCCTAGGTTACTATCTCTTAATTTCCTGTTCTTTATTTTTCATTTTGCATTTTGGTTATGTCTTGACATTCACAACAAATTGTCCCAAAAGTTTGTACTATTAGAAATGAGTACTTCCATCACATTCAGGCTCAAATATTCCTACAATAACTAGGGTGTACCTAGATGTAACTTTCTACTGAAGATTATTTGCTCATTTACTGGAAATTGCTTAAATTATAGTTGTATCTAGAAAAAAAATGAGGCTTTGAGAAGCTCTACATAAGTAAATAAACTAAAAAGCTAAATAGAAAACGTTGGTGTCAAACAACCACGTACACTCACACGGCCATCAACACAAACACAAACAGCCACCTGAAAACACCACATCAAAAAGCCAAAAAGCCCAAGAACACTCACATGGTCAGCTACACAAACACAACTGCCACCTCAAATCCACCAATGACTACCAAAATCACCGAATCTTCCATCTCCAAAGCCCTACAAACCTCACTGAAAACTCCCTCTCCCTCTCCTCTCTCTCAGATTCAATAAACCTGGACCTGAACTTCCTTTTCTCATTCAGACTATCACCACTGCAACCCAAAAAATCACACAACCAGTACCCAAACTACCATAAGTTGCCAGTTGACACCAAAGCAAAAAAATTGGGTTGTTACTGTATGAGAAGTTGCTCCTCGGCCAAGACACACCCCAATTTATCCAGGAAAAAGCCAAGTTGTTGCCCCTTTTTAAACCAATAAACACTGCCTTAACTTGGAAAAAAGAAATGTGAGGAAGAGAAAGAAGAGAACAGCAGAAAGGAGGTGAGCAGCTGAGCGAAAAAGAAAGAGTGGATGGCTAGAGGAGAAAAAAGAGTGGGTTGGGGGTGGGGGGTGGGGGGGGGGGTGGAAAAGAGAGGAAGGAAAGGAGAATAGCCAGATAGGTGGAGGGACTTAATTGTAATGTTTGTTTGTTTATTAAGCCCAAAACGACTGCAGTTTTAAGTTATTTGGCACAATTTTATTACATTATAATGCTTTCTAAAACAAAGTCATTTTTTCACCCATGTATATGTTGGATAAAATCTGGTTTTGTATCTCATACAAAACACATAGCGGAAGCAACAAACAATGATCTATTTCATTCATGATTGATAACATACACTATGTAAATTTTAGAATTTAAGAACAAGATAGCATACCTTGGTGTGGAGAAATTCAAAACAAAGATTAGAAGCACTTGGGAACACTTTTAATCTTCACTCCAATTCCACTTTACGCCCAAGATGTGTGGTCTCTCAATCAATTTCTAAAGGGAGAATGAAAGTGTGTCTTACACTCTTTCTTTTTCTCTACGATTCTTTTTTTTTTTTTTTTAATCTCTTCTAATAAAAAATTCTGTATGTTTCTCCCTTTATAACTAACTGATTATCTAATTGGGCCGGCCTATTAGGCCTTTCCAAATGGGCTTTAGTGTGTGGCTTGGAGTGGGACCATAAGGGACCAATAAGACACTAGCTCCAATGGGCCTTGGCCTTTTCTGCCAACTCTTGACAAGTCCAAAGTTACCATTAATTATATTTAATACCACTATATAAATATAATTGCACTCTAGGCCTTATTAATAAATTATATCCCAAGATTTTATTACACACGCAACTCTTTCATAAAATATTCGTAGTAATACATAGTCATGAACGTAGACTGTCACTTTGTAAATTACTACATCTTATCCTTGAGTACTCGGTTTAATCCTTTAAAGTTATTCATCATATATTTATGAAATCCAATTTCATAAATATATACTTTAGTAATTTCTTACCAAAGTGGTTAGGCCTAACTCTTTGAATAACCAAACTCATTAAACTTATTTCAAGGGAATATTTTATATCTCCATTAAGAGACTATGAATTCCATCTTGAGAATATATGTTCCATTAACACTAAATATGGCTGCCCAACATACTAAAGTTTTGACCGTTACTTTAGATCTCACTCCTGATATATCAAAACAACCTACATATCATGAGCATGTCCATTATTCTCTCAGGATTAAGAGTTCATGCAAATAAAAGTCGTGAGATTTATTATTCATTTGACAGTCGTTAGGAGAATAATAAATCTCACACGGTCCAGTTCAATATGTCTTAACTCTTAAAACATATCAACATATCAACTAGAAGTCTCCACTTCCATGATCAAGACAAATCATCTTCGTTAATACGTTATAGTCTTTGCAGATAAAATTCTCAATTTCATCACCGACTATGAACTATAAATTCTGAGTTTACAAAGAACTTGTGATTTATATCTTCTGTGACTAAATCACATAAATCACATAAATCACATACATGCATCTCATGGACTATATGATAATGTCCAAATATTCATGTTACCATTATTTTAGATAAAAATAAACAACTTTATTAAACACAACATTAAGTCATACATAATATCAGACATAGCATCATACAATAGGATTTAAGGGCACATATCCTAACAGTATAAACATGTTATCAAAAGGAAAAATGGACAGAAGGGGATTTTTGCATTGATTGATAAACAGAGGTTTTAAATAAAACATTTTAAACTTCATTTGAAATCACCCTTAAAAGTATATGGTTTAAAAGGTGATTTCTCCTAAGAATGAAAAGGGAGATTCTTAGACTAAAATCACAATGCAAGATAAGCTTTATCGTTGAGGCAGTGAAAATTTTCAACATCTTATATACCATTTGAATTTTCAAAAGGAAAACAAATATGGTCAATTATTGATAAAAAGCTGTATTAGGAGTTAGATGAACCAACAAAAACTCCTACATGTAATATGAACAGATTTTTATGGCTTATACCTGAATTTTCTCTAATTTCTGCAAAGCAATCTTTAATGGTTATGTCATTTTACCATATTTCTGAAGAAGTAGATTTGCAGCTTCTTTGTCACCTTTTGCCTGTATAGTGACGATCTCCCTACTCAGGCTTTCAACTGTACCTTCATCCTTTCAAAAGTAGAACAAAATTTATGGCTAAGCAATAAGAAAAGAAGAGAAACATATGGCTAAGAAATAAGAAAAGAAGAGAAACTTTGAAGAGGAAGTATCATATATCCTAGAAAAATCAACAGAAAATGTTTTGTCAAGATGTAGGATGAAGGCTCCTTTGTCATACAACCAGTTAAATTGCAGTGCTTGTCCTTTCCTAAAGACACAAGAAAGTGCATAAGGTGCTTGGTGACAACACTAAACGGGGATCATAGAATGAATAGCTAGCTTACCCATGAGCTTCCTGTAAGCCAAAACGTACTGAGCGGAAGCATCTAGCAAGGAAGGAAATATACATGGACTTCAACAAACTCTTAGAAAGTAAATCCTAGACTCATAAGAGTCATGCAAGGACATCAGCCTAAGCTTCCCACAATCAATATAAAGCTTCTGAGATTTATTGCTATAGAAGAGAATATATTTATTCTTCGGTCAGAACTTTCACACACCACATGAGATTTGATTCATTTGAACATGACCTAACCAAACACTTCCTTTATAAGGGGTGGAAGTACCATTAGCCCAAAGGCTATTGGAAAAAAGACATGTTATTATATCATTATTTTTTCTCTTGGTCCATTGGAGGCCCATTAAACCTATGGTCTACAGGCATTTGTAGCCCTGTCCCTCCTCTTAAAGCATCCATTCCCAAGTATAGGTGGATTTCGATTAGTGGCCTCTTGTACTATTATAAGAGATTTAACCAACTAAGCTAACCATAGTAACTTATATTATTTAATATTTTGTGATTAAATTACAAGATTTATCATCCTTCAATGCAAAAGAAACCATACTTAAAAAGTTAATGCTACAGAACATTAACTGTAAGCAACACCTAAAACAATGATATACATAATCATTAAGCAAATCCTGTTGATATATGCACTTTAAGTAGTAATTGCATTGAGTAAAACATGCTCAAAGCATCCCATAAAACCAATGAATGACCTAGCAGATTAAAAACGTTAGTGCCTAAAGGCCAACTATATCAACTTTTGCTTCTTCCAAAGCAGAGTGGAGTTCCTACAGTTCCTGTATCAAATGGTAAAATAGAAATCAACGAAAACAGAGCTGCTTATTTAATAAAAATTAACACTAATAGGGAAAAGAAAAGGATGAAAACAGAAAAGAAATCAAATCAAAGCTCTTCTTCTTCATTTTCTTATTCTTAAATAAGTATGTTAGATCAGAAGAAAATAGATCAAACAAAAGAATTTTATTTTCTAAAAAGAAAAAGATAAAGTGAGTAGGCTGGGGGAAATGTCAATAAAGTACATTTATCACTATCAAAGTTCTACTGTTTTAATCAGGTCCTAGTGTTGTTAACTGCAATAATGCTAAACCTTATGTCATTGCAGTTGATTTTGACCCTTCTTCAGCGTATGTCAGCCTTGATGGTACTTATACAAAAAAGAATGTCAGCCTTGATGGACATAATTTGGTATGTGATTGGCACCTGATTACTTCATACAAAATCTATATATATAATAATAAGTAAAACTGAGAGAAAATTCAATTAGATTTCAAATTGAAATTTAATTAGCGTCTAATTTTGTGCCACATGTCCCATCTAATCTAAGTTTTTAAATTTTTGTACCAAGTGAGTTAATTCAATGTAAAAATTGAATTTCAATTAGAGTTTAATTTTGCGACATGTGTCCCATCTAATCTAAATTTTTAATTTTTGTACCAAATGAGTTAATTTAGTGTAAAAAATGAGGAGTCCAATATAAATAAACCATAAAAAACATAATTGTTTGTGTGTTTTTGTTTACAGGCTGTTCAATTTGCACACAAGGCCGAGGAGTTGGTGACCAACTTCCACAGGCAAATGAAGGATGAAGAGGCAAGGTGGATAGCTGTTGTGGAAGCCTTTTCCCTGTCCTAGAAAAGAATCCAAGAGCTCAATAACCAACTGATCGAGGCTGATAGGGAGAGGAAGAGTGCCGAGGCTGCCTTGTACGTGGCCTATAAACAGCTTCGCTTGACTGAGGATCTGTTATCTATAGCTAAGGAACAGATAAGGACCTTGAAGATGAAGCTAGAAAAGGAGGAGAGAGCTGCAGAAAAGGCCAAGTAGGATGGTTATGACGTGGGGGTGGCAAAGACTGAGGAGGCTTTTAGTGCTGAAGTCTCTAGGGTGTGTAGAACTTACTGCCTCCAAGTATGGAATGAGGCCCTTAACTAGGCTGGAGTTGAGGCCTTTTTTGCCCTTAGGAGAGCAGAGAATGTCTCCTATCCCCCTGCAATCTGAGCATCAGGCCCTTCAAGCTCCAGAGCTGAAATTGCCTCCAAGAACTCAATAATCAACTAACCGAGGCTGATAGGGAGAGGAAGAGTGCCGAGGCTGCCTTGCACGTGGTCGAGAAATAGCTTCGCCTGACTGAGGATTTGTTATCTGCAGCTAAGAAGCAAATAAGGACCTTAAAGATGAAGCTGGAAGAGGTGGAGAAAGCTACAGAAAAGGCCGAGTAGGATGGTTATGACGTAGGGGTGGCAGAGATTGAGAAGGCTCTCGGTGCTGAAGTCTCTAGGGTGTGTAGAACCTACTGCCTCCAAGTATGGAACGAGGCCCTTAGCCAGGATGGAGTTAAGGCCTCTTTTTCCCTTAAGAAAGTAGAGAATGTCTACTATCCCCCTGGAATCTGAGCATCTAGCCCTTCAAGCTCCAAAACTGAAATTGCCTCTAAGGAGATGGATTCTAGCAAGGATAGCCTTGCCAAGGCCCTCCTTTCTTCCAACAGTTCTTCTAAAGAGGCAAAACAGACTGAGGTCACTAAAAGGGAGAAAGATACAACCAAAGGAGTGGCCTCTAATGCCACCAAGCCTCTAGCTGTGCCCAGTGACACCTCTATGGGTAAGAAGGCCTCTCAAAGCCTTAAGATTGTTCTAGCAACCCTTCCTATACCTACCAAGGAGGATTCTAAGGGCAAAGGTCTAGCCTCTACAACAACTGAAATTGTCAAATCCTACATTTGGAAAGTTTGTACTTATTTTGTCTTTTCCAAGGCTTAACTTAATGACAATTAATAGCTTTCTTTTATGCTTGTGTACTTGTGCAAATTTTGATATAACTTTTGCTTTACCTTACATTTAATTGATATAAAAATGAGATATAATTTTATTCAGCTTAAGATATACCTATATCCTTGACTTCAACAATTATCTGTACAAGTGATAGTGTAGGTTCTACAATCTATACAACCAATAGCAGAACAGGCTAAACCTTCCAATCTCTAATAAAGAGTAATTTTAACTCCAAAAACATACCTTACATGTTTGAAACAAATATCTCATATGACCATGTGTACTTTGGGCTTTCCTTTTCAATCTCACATAATGATAAGCCATGTACTTACTTACAATGCCACATGCTCATCCATTTAACAGCATATCAAAGCAGTAGTAGGTGTTAATTTACCCATAGTTTATGGTCTGAGGAGCCAAATATGACCAAAGTTTTGTTTAACACCTAGAGAGATACCGCATAGTGTTAATTTACTTAAAGTATATGGTTCGAGGAGCCAAATATGACCAAAGTTCTGTTTAACACATGAATATTTGCTTTTTGGAGTATTAATTTACCCAAGGTATGTGGTCCAAGAAGATAGACATGACCATGGTCCAAGAAGATAGACATGACCAAGGTATATGGCCCGATGGACCAAGCATGACCGAGGTTATGTTCAATACTCAAACAAGTAATCATTAATATTAATTTACCCAAAGTATGTGTTCTGAGGAGCCAGGCATGATAGAGTTTCTATTTAATATTCAAACAAGTAATGAGGAGTACTAATTTACCCAAGTTATGTGGTCCGAGGAGTCAGGCATGATCGAGATTCTGTTCAATACTAAAACAAGTAATGAGGAATACTAATTTACCCAAGGTATGTGGTCAGAGGTGCTAGGCATGACTGAGGTTCTGTTTAATATTCAAACAAGTAATAAACATAACAAATAATGTCATAAATAAAAACATGGCAGAGCTACCTTTCATTAATAATAGTACCTTCGCAAGTTATTTACATTCCAAGGACGTGGTTTGACATTTGCAACTAAATTTTCTAGGAAATAAGCACCTATACTAGCTACCGAGGTGATACGGTATGATCCTTCCTAATTGGGCCCAAACTTTCCCCATTCTAGGTTTTTATAGTACCCACAACCTTTCTTAATACCAAGTCTCCTAGGGCCAAGGGCTTTTCCCTCACTGTTGTATCATATCCTTATTTGAGCTTCTGTTGATAAGGCGCCAACTAAACCATGGCAATTTCTCTTTGCTTCTCAATTATATCCAAGCTCTTCTCTAATAGGTAATCGTTGTTGTATGGAATGAACAAGCTTGTTCTCAACGTTGGAAACCCAGTCTCTAGAGGGATCACAGCCTCGGACCTATAAGTTATTGAAAATGGTGTTTTCCCTGTTGATCGACGAGGGGTAGTCTAATATGTCCAAAGGAAATGTGGTAACTCTTCCACTCATTTACCCTTTGCATTATCCAACCTCTTCTTAAGCCCATTCACTATAACCTTATTAACAACCTCGACTTGCCCATTCCCCTATGGATAGGCCGGAGTTGAATATCTGTTCATAATGCCTAAATCACAACAGTACCTTCTGAAAGCTTTACTATCAAACTAAAGCCCCTTGTTCGAGATGAGGGTGTAAGGAATCTCAAACCAAGTAAAAATATTTTTCCATATAAACCTTTTTGCATCCACATTCCTAATATTAGCTAATGGCTCCGCTTTAACCCACTTGGTAAAGTAATTAGTGTTAACCAGAAGCCATCTCCTATTTTCTGCTGCCTTAGGGAAGGGCCCTACAATATCCAAGCCCCATTGAGCAAATGGCCAGGGACTAGATAGAGGATTAAGGACACCCTCTAGCTGATGAATGTTTGGAGCAAATTTCTGACATTGGTCACATTTCTTCACGTATTCTTGTGCCTCCTTTTGCATACTTAGCCACCAATATCCATGAGTAAGGGCCTTGTGAGACAGTGATTTGCCTCCTATATGACTTCCACAATTCTCTTTGTGTAATTCTTCTAGGAGTGGCTTTACTGCTTTAGGATGGACGCATAGCAAATACGGCCCAGAAAAAGAGCACCTATATAACTTTTGATCCTCGGACAACTAAAAGCGAGAGGCTTTTCTTTGCACTTTATCAGCCTGCCCCTTCCCCTCGGGCAAAATATCATCCTTAAGGAATAGAACTATAGGGTCCATGCAACTAGGTCCCACTCTAATTTAATGAATCTGGGCCCTTTCTCTTTTGATCACAATAGGCTTACATAAATCCTCAATTAGGATAACCTGAGGTAAACTCTACACCGAGGAGGTTGCGAGAGTGGCAAGAGAGTTAGCATGCATATTTCTGCTTCTAGGGATTTGTTGTAAAGTGAAAGACTCAAATCCCGATTGCAAGTGCTTAACCTGGTTCAAATACTTCTGCATTCTCAAATCCTTAGCCTTCAACTCTCCTTTCACTTGGCTTACAACCAATCTTGAATCCGAGTATACCTATACTTCTCTTCCTCCCATTTTTTGAATCATAGCTATCCCTACCAACAAAACTTCATACTCAGCCTCATTATTTGTGGCTGAAAAGCCCAACCTCAAGGATTTCTCAATAATGATCCCTTTAGGAGATATCACAACTAGCCTACTTTAGATCCTCTTTGATTAGCTGCACCATCAATGTATACATCCAAGATAGGGGTCCTTGTAAGGAAACCATCCTAATTGATTTTCCATCCATGTTCTATTTTTCCCTATCCTCTTCCAGTGGAGATTCAGTAAACTCAGCCACCAAATTTGTAAATATTTGGCCCTTAACAGAGGTGCGAGACATATACTTAATATAAAAAACCCCTAGGATCATTTCCCATTTTGCAATTCTTCCAATGTAATTAGCTTTCTGTAGTAGTAATTGAAGAGGAAGTTGGGTTAGAACTACAACCATGTGAGGTTGGAAGTAATAAGGAAGTTTCCGTGTAGCATGCAATACTGCCAAGATAGCCTTCTCCAATGGTAGATAACGAACTTTTGCTTCATGTAACAATTTGCTCACATAATAAATTGGCCTCCACACTCTATTATCAACTTGTATCAGTACTAAACTTACCGTATGAGAGGCTATAACGATGTAAGCAAATAGAACCTCCTCATCCTCAGGCTTGGACATAATAGGTGGGCGAGAAAGATACTCCTTCAATTGCTGGAAGGCTAAGGCATACTCTTCGGTCCATTCAAATCCTTTCCATTTATGCATCAACTAGAAGAAAGGCCTACACCTGTCTGCTGACCTAGAGATGATTCGGTTCAGAACAGTAGTCATTCCTGTTAACTTGTGGACTTCTTTGGGATTCCGATGAGGTTGCAAATTGTTAATTACCCTAATCTGGTAAGTGTGACCTCAATTCTACGGTGAGTGACCATATAACTCAAAAATTTGCCTAAGCTAACATCAAAAGAACACTTAGAAGCGTTAAGGCATAGTTTGTGCTTTCCTAGAATTTCAAAAATGTTCTTGAGGTCATTCACATGCTCAGACTCGACCTTACTCTTCACCACCATATCATCTATGTAGACTTCAATGTTTTTACCAAGTTGAGGGTCAAACTATTAGGATGTGTGTCCTTAAATCCTATTGTATGATGTTATGTATGACTTCATGTTGTGGTTAATAAAGTTGTTTTATAATTATTTAAAAATATTGATAACATGAATATTGAGACATTATCATATAGTCCATGAGATATATAGTATGTAATTTATGTGATTTAGTCATAAAAGATATAAATCATAAGTTCTTTATAAACTCAGAATTTTAGTTCGTAGTCGGTGATGAAATTGGGCATTTCATCTACGAAGACTATAATATATCAACTAAGATGATTTGTTTTGATCATGGAAATGAAAATTTCTAGTTGGTATGTTGATATGTTTTAAGAGTTAAAACATATTGAATTGGACTGCTGTGAGATTTATTATTCTCCTAACGACTGTCAAATGAATAATAAACTCACGACTTCTATTTACATGAACTCTTAATCCTGAGAGGATAATGGATTTGATCATGAAGTGTAGGTTGCTTTGATAAATTAGGAGTGAGGTTTAAAGATACGATCAAAATCTCAGAATGTTGGGCAACCACATTTAGTGTTGATGGAACATATATTCTCAAGATGCAATTCATAGTCTCTTAACAAAGATACAAAATATTCCCTTGAGAGAAGTTTAATGGGTTTGGTTTTTCAGAGTGTTAGGCCTAACCACTTTAGTAAGAAGTTACTAAAATATATATTTATGGAATTGGATTTCATAAATATATGATGAATAACTTAAAGAATTAAATCGGATACTCAATGAATTAAGATGTCAGTCTACGTTCATGACTTTGTATTACTACAAATATTTTATGAAGAGGTTGCATGTACAATAAAGTCTTGGGATATAATTTATAAATAAGGCCTAGAGTGCATCTATATTTATATAATGGTATTGAATATAGTTAATGGTAATTTTAGATTTGTCAAGAGTTAATAAAAAAACCCAAGGCCCATTAGAGCTAGTGTCTTATTGATCCCTTTTGGTCCCACTCCAAGCCACACACTTAAGCTCAATTAAAAAGGCCCAAAAGGCCAGCCCAATTAGATAATTACTTAGATACAAAGGGAGAAATATACAAAATTTTTTACAAGTGAATAATAACACTATTGTGAAATAGTGTGTAAGAAGTGTTAGACACTTTGATATTCTCCCTTGAAAAACTGATTGAGAGATCAAACTTCTTGCGCGTTAGTGGAATTAGGGTGACGATTAAAAGTGTTCTCAAATGCTTCTGATCTTTGTTTTTGAAATTCAATGTACTAATGTACACTCTCTTGTTCTTAAATTTTGAAACTTACATATTACGTGTATTCCTAAAAGGCATCCAAAAAGCTCATCTGAGGACGTCCCACTATTGTATCCACCAATTGGTCGATCTGCGACATTAGGAAGGGGTCTTTTGGGTAGGTTTTATTTAAATCAGTAAAGTCCACACACACTCGCCACTTCCCATTCATTTTCTTTTCTACCACGGTATTAGCCAACCACTCAAGATAGTCCAAACACTTCTTTTATTGCTCCTGCCTGTTTAAGCTTGGTTACCTCCTCATTAACAGCATCAGAATGCTTTTTAGAAGAGCGCCGATGTGGCTGTTTTTTCAGAGTGATAGCTGGATTAACATTTAAGTGGTGACAAATAAAACTTCGGTCCACCCTAGGAGCCTTAGAAGCGCTCCATGCAAACACGTCAACATTCTTTTTGAGAAACACAATTAGCTTCTTCTTCTCCCGAGGGGGTAACTGGATTCCCACCTGGAAAAACTTCTCCTCTTCATTATCAATGACAATTTTCTCTAACTCCTCACGATTTTCCCCTTTACGGCTGCTTTCAAGGACAACACTACTTTCTTTGATTGCTACAAACTCTTCTCTATAGGGGCCGAGGACTCTCCTCTAATCTGATGCCTAATAGCGGCTACTAAACACTGCCTGGCCATAGACTGACTCCCGATTAGCACCTCGATTTGGTCCCCTGATGGATACTTCACCTTCAACTGCAAGGTGGAAGAAACATACCCTAGGGCATGAAGCCAAGGTCTTACCATAATAGCAGTGTAGGGGTAATAGGCATCTACCACAATGAAATCTACCTCTACCACTTCTGATCTTGCCTGAATAGGTAATCTGATTTGGCCATTCGAGATAACTATTTTCCCATCAAACCCTGCTAAAAGAGAATCATAGCAAGTCAAGTCCTTAGGTTTCAGTTTCAGTCCCTTATACAGATCAGGGTACATGATCTCTACACTGTTACCTTGATCTACCAAAACCTTCTTCACATCATACACTCCAATCCCGAGGGTAACCTCGTGTGGTTGTAAAGTTCCCACTTTATCCTCGTTCGAGAAGCTCAAAGCTGGTCTAGTTCCAACCTACTCCTTTTGGTATTAGAGGTTTGATATTTAGCAAACGACCGGGCTACAGACATCACCCTAGATGGGAAGGAGCTAGTCCTACCTAGTGTAACAAGAATAACACTAATTGTCCCCAAAGGCAGTCTTGAAGAAGCATCCCTTTAAGGTCCTGACCCTGCCTGGCCTCCTTGCCCATTGGGTTGATACAAAAATTGTTTTAACTTCCCAACTCTAACTAGCTACTTTAGATAACTCCACAAATTCCTGCAATCTTTTATGGTGTGTCCTCGTTTCTGGTGATATTAGCAATGAAGGCTTTAGTTGCACTTCGTAGGGTCTCCCCCATCTTATTTGGCCATAAAATATAGTTCATTCTTAATTTTTTCCAAATTTGATGCATAGGCTCTCGAAAACAGTGCTAACTATTTGAGCAGCAGTAGATCCAGAATGCCCAACAAAATCTCTTCGAGATCGATTGTTATTATACCTCTCTGACCTGAAATCCCTTCGATCTTGAAGGAGTACTTTAGCTTTCCCCTTCCCTTGTTGTTGGTCCTCTTCGACCTTCTTGTACTCATCAATATGATCCATGAGCTGACGTACACTCTTGATAGGTTTTCTTGTCAAATATTTTTTTTTTTTAAAAAATCATGCTTAGCGGGCAGACCGACCTTAAAAGTCCTTATAGCCACATTGTCAAAATTTCCATCTATCTCATTAAATATCTCCTAGTATCTGTCAGAGTACGTTTTTAGGGTTTCCCCCTCTCGCATGGTCATGGACAACAGGGAGTCTAAGGGCCGAAGAACCCTACTACAAGTAACGAAACGAGCCCCGAATGCCCTAGTAAGCTCATTAAAGGAGTTAATAGAACCTTCCCTCAGACCATTAAACCACCTCATCGCCATAGGTCCCAAACTGGATGGGAACACCTTGCACATCAAGGTCTCATTCTTTGAGTAAATAACCATTCTCTAGTTGAAGTAGCTAACATGCTCCACAGGGTCTATTTTGCCATTATACAGGGTAAATGTTGGTTGTGTAAACTGCTGATGAAAATTCCCTCCCTCAATCCTTCACGTAAAAGGTGATTTAGAAATCTAGCGTAAGGCACGGCTCATAGCATCATTTCCCAAGCCTTCGCAAGATGGGCTTCTACTTCTCAGCCTATAATGGCATCCCTTATCACACGAAAAAGACTCACTAGGTAGAGTCCTTAATCTGGGCCTATAGCTAGCATCATTATCATCATCAGAGGAAGGATCTGAGCTCGAAGAAGTCCCTCTCTGTCATTTATGGCATAGCTTCCTCCACAAGTGGTCAATCTCCAACTGCATGTTTTTGGTACTCTCCCCCTAAGAAACATGACTCTCACTTCTAGAATGACTCCTACTTGTATGGGGGGTATGTACACTTACCACACTGTCTTTCCCCCACTCAAGATTAAGGAAATGATCTTGATGTTGAGACCCTACATACTCGGCACGGTATGGCCTTGAACCCACCATGGTTACGTGATGAACACCAAAATGTTCAATTCCCCATAAACGACACCAATTGTAAGGACACATTTCGCTTGGACAGTCCAAAAGTGAAAAAGGACTAAGGCCAAAGAGCCCAATACATTGAATTTGTAGAAAGTGGGTTAGAAATTGAACTTCAAGGTGTTAAACAGTAATAATAGTAGGCTAGATGATAATTGAAAGATAAACAGTTTAATGCAAAGAAAATCCTCCTCAGTAAAGTCCGAGGAGGGTAGTTCTCATATATTTCTTTCAGACTTAAAGTATACAGTGATTTTTTCTTTCCTAAATTATCTGATCCTCCCCTTGTAATGTGGATTTCCTTCTTTATATTCACCCTCACCACTTCATCTTAACGCTCTATGTGTAGATCAGATTGCTGGCTTTGACTCTTGTCCCATCAACACATTCCTGAAGTCTTCATGGGTAGTTGTAAGGCTGAATATTATTATTCAGGTATCATCTCCACATTAATACGGCCAGGGAGTTAGCCACAGAGTATTTAATGCGATGGTAGTAGCTTTCTTTCAGATATTTCTCAGCTTCCCTTTGTCCTATTCCCTACTGATGTTTGTCTTTACCAGTAGAATCGTTTGAAGTATTGCTCTTGATGGCAGATCAACTCTTCTGACCTTCCCCTGCTAAGATAAGGAGGCATTTCTCCTCGAACTACCTTCCCAAACCCTGATGTCCAGAATCCTTCCATAATTCACTGATTTGTACTTCTTCGTTAACATCTACTTATCCACAGACTACTAAATGTTCTCGGAAAAAACCCACGACCCAATATACATTATTGGTCCTTTCATTCCTACAGGATTATATCTTCTTTTTATATCCTCTATGCTTGCAAAATTTCTAGAAAATTAAAGATCAATAGCTATGTCATCAATAAATTGTTTAAATTGTAATTTTTTGTAGTTAATAATTACCCATAAAATATACGCTTATAGATTATATAATAAATAATATTTGATTGACACAAAATTTGACATGTGCATTAAGAGAGTAAAGAACATGCAATTCAATAGTTAAAATTTCAAAATGTGCAATAATTTTCAATTTATTGAGTAAGGTTGTTGCCTTAGACTACATCTAATTTTGTAGCTAAATTTAGTCCTTTTAAAAATAGCAATTTTTGGTGTAAATTCCAAAAAATGAGTTAACTATTTTGTTAAGGACCTTAAGGTTATCTTACCATTTTTCCTATAATAAATGTTTTTTTATTGAAAATATGTAATTAACCTTAACAGTTGCATTAATAATAACAACAATAATGATGTTGTCATTGTTGAAATTCCTGGAAAGAAGTTTATCAAATTTAAAATAAATAAATAAATAAAAACTCATCAAGAGAAAGTTATTAAAATAATTATATTAAAATGTTCATTGCCAATAATATCAATACTAGACAATCCAATTATAGTGTGTGTGTGTGTATATATATATATATATATAAAGTTCTTATCCAAAACAAAAACCAAAATATAAATAATGAAAATGTTGTTTACATCCCACAAATGGACTGAGCTCTCTTGTCACAAATAAATTTCATCTTGTATATTCTCAACGTTTGTCTGTATGTTACTACCTTCTTCACTACTATTGCTTCTAGGTCTGTCCAAGTCATGCTCATCCCAATTGAATCCCTTATCCTCCCTATCATTTTTTTTAATAAAATATGCAAAACACAACTATAATGTTTATTTGGTCCTTAATGTTATAAGATAGCATTTATTTCAAAATTTTCCATCTGTTCTTTCACACTCCAAAAGTTCGCTTAATTACACTTCTAAGTGATGAGTAAACATAGTTAATGACAGGCCACAAACGCGTTGACCCCTTGTGATAATTTAGATTAATTAATTAGCCTAGTTTTTAATTAATCAAATTAACATGCAATACGACGTGGCAGCACAAACAAATCACCGAAACTAAGTTATGCAGCGGAAAATAAATAACACGGTGATTTGTTCACGAATGGGGAAAACCCTAAGGCAAAAACCCCACCGGGTGATTTAAGGTCACCACTCCCGAAACTCCACTATTATCACAACAAGCAGTTACAAGTAAGGAATCCCAGTACCTCACCAACCTACAGTTGAACTCTTACCCCAATACCCAATTGGACTTGTTCTGTAGTGACAATTTCTCATTTTCAATGCACGGCTCCCAGTACGTGACTAACCAATGTGATGCGCGGATCCCAGTACGCGTCTTACTCCTTTTGCACGAATCCAAGTACGTGACTCACTCACCAACTTGAGGAAGAAAGAATGTTGGCTGCAAAGTTCTTCAAATCATCAGAGATGAACTAGGGCACGAACTTTGTCTCACAAATCACAATTTGCATGAATAGAGAAGAAGCAACTTGTGTCTTGTGATTTCTGCTTGTTGCTCTTACTTTGACGGCCCTTAAAATAATCCTTTTATATGTCTAGGGTTAGGAGAAAAGAAGTCCCAAAGACACACACACGGATTGGACTTGAAACAGACTTGGAATTCTGTTTTCTTTAAATCTCGACAGATAGAGGTGTCGAGAGGTGTCGAGACAGCTGTCGAGGCTCGGGCAAAACAGCTTCTTTAAATCTCGATAGATGAATCTGTCGAGGTAGGTGTCGAGATTTAAAAACCAGCACTTCCTTGCTTGTTTCTTGGACAGACTTTGACGGCTTCAACACTTAATCTTGAACCACTGTTTCTTGAAGTGTTTAACCCATCCTAGTTCTACCCAATTACAAGTAAAGTGCGTTTTGTCTAAGGATAAGCCAACTACATAAAATAATGACATATGTTCACAAGCTTGAACAACTACATATGTCCTAACAGTTAAACCTCTTTTCTATGTGATTCCCTTGGCCAGCTTGTCAAAAATCTGATAATGGTATGTTTATCCCTTATAAGGTGGCAAATATCCTTTCCTTAAGGTTATCCAACATCAACTAAATAATATTTTTCTAGTAAAAGAAAAAAAAATATAAATATTAGATGTAAAATATTATATACCTGGTGATGGTTTTGGAAAGTTGATAGATTGTCAACTGATAGCATTTAAGAAAATACATGTATTATGTGCTACACTTTCCCATCTAGCCATAATAAATCTAAAAAGCAAATCAAAATTGCATGCTGCCATCACATTAAAAGATGACACACCCTTTCTATTATAATATGGAGCTTTCATGCTGTCTCCAACAATAACTTGGATATGTGTACCGTCAATAACACCAATACAGTCCTAAAATAGAATATAAATTTTATTTACTTAGGAAATAATCTTAATAAATATTCAAAGCAAATTAGAATATATGAAATGAATACCTAAAAGTGTGGTGTGTACAATGGATTCTTTTGTTTTATTACTCATCAAACAATCCATCAATCACATATAGCCAATTTCTTCAAAATCTCTACGAGCTTGTTTATCAATATATTTCATATAATACGTTACTGCTGCGTGGCATCCAACAACAACAAGATCATAAAATTCATCATCATCATGTTCATCACTTTCCTCATCATAAGAATGATCATCATCACTATTATCAAAATAATCATTGTAATCCATATGAGTGACACCTCAAATATGATAACAAAAAATTAGATAAATCACAATAAAGCAAATGTTTAAATGTTCAAAAAATAACCATTAAAAAAATATAAAAATATCCCAACAAGTTAAAATACCCTAACAACCACATTATTCAAATGACAAAACAATAAACCATGAAAAACCTCACATAGAACACATTTTAAAGCAAGTGTCTTCCTATAAACTTTTCACATGCTAATTAAGTGCCAAAGTAGTGTTCCCCTAACAATCTTGCCTCCTCTTGTAGAAACTAAAGTTGTAAATATGGTTCTTCCATCACAAAAAACATCTCTCTTTTCTCTCGTTCCTGAAAAATACGTGATGCCATAAAGTAGAGTTCAGAAACCTTTCCAATGTCATCTAAGGTGCACATATGTTCCATGACATTACGAATAGTACTACTTGGCTTTACTGAACAAGCTAAGTTCCTTAACTTCACAACATCACAGATACGACGACTAAGTTGTTGTGTCAATTGTAATACTGTTCCTTATTTCTTCCCTTTACCTTGCTTGGATGATGGCAAAGTTCACCTCTTTCCTTTGTCTAGTGTTGGGTTAAGTGGTTGTGTGAGGTTAGGAGTTTGATCTTTATAAGCATCATTATCATCATCATTATCATTTGGAGACAATGAGTTAGCAAAAGTGTCACCTAAACTCTTCTTAGGTGTTTCAAGATCATCAAGTAACACACTTGAAATAGGGGCCTATGCTAAATCTCCAGTGGCTGTAATGTTAGGATTAGTGCCCATAAATCCGATTGTATGATGCTATGTATGGCATTATGTATGACTTAATGTTGTATTTAGTAAAGTTGTTTTATTATTATCTAAAAATAATGGTAGCATGAATATTGGGACATTATCATATAGTCCATGAGATGCATAATATGTGATTTAGTCATAGAAGATATAAATCATAAGTTCTTTGCAAACTCAAAATTTTAGTTCGTAGTCGGTGATGAAATTGGGCATTTCATCTGCGAAAACCATAGCATTTCAACTAAGATGATTTGTCTTGATCATGAAAATGGAAATTTCTAGTTGGTATGTTGATATATTTTAAGAGTTAAGACATATTGAACTAGATCGCTGTAAAATTTATTATTCTACTAACGACTGTCAAATGAATAATAAACTCACGACTTTTATTTACATGAACTCTTAATCCTGAGAGGATAATGGACCTGATCATGAAGTGTAGGTTGCTTTGATATATGAGGAGTGAGATTTATAGTAACGGTCAAAATCTCAGTATGTTGGGCAACCACATTTAGTGTTAATGGAACATATATTCTCAAGATGGAATTCATAGTCTCTTAACGGAAATACAAAATATTCCTTTGAGATAAGTTTAATGGGTTTGGTTATTCAAAAAGTTACGCTTAACCACTTTAGTAAGGAGTTACTAAAGTATATATTTGTGGAATTGGATTTCATAAATATATGATGAATAACTTAAAGGATTAAACCGGGTATTTAAGAAATTAAGATGTAGTAATTTACTACGAATATTTTATTGGTCCCTTTTGGTTCCACTCCAAGTCACACACTTAAGCCCAATTGGAAAGGTCCAAAAGGCAAGCCCAATTAGATAATCAGTTAGATACAAAGGGAGAGACATTCAGAATTTTGTGTGGTGAATTGTAAGAACACTATTTGTGAAATAGTGTGTATGTGAGTGTTAGACACATTGACATTTCTCCCTTTGGAAAACTGATTGAGAGACCACACTTCTTAGGCATTAGTAGAATTGGAGTGAAGATTGAAAGTGTTCCTAAGTGCTTTTGATCTTTGGTTTTGAAATTCACCGCTCCAAGGTACACTCTCTTGTTCTTAAATTCTGAAACTTACATAGTGCATGTTTAACATTTATGAATGAAGTAGATCTGTTATTTTTCCGTTGCGTATGTTTTGTATATAATACCATCAAATGGTATCAGAGTGGTCTTCATTTCGTATCTGTTTAACATGTTTTGAGTTTTGAAATTACTGACAATAGTTTCATGTTGTTAGAAATTAGTTTTCTACATGGTTGTTGAAATTATTGTTTGACAAAAACTGATATTGATGTTATGATGTTGTTTAATTTTGAGTTTAAGTATGTTAAACTAAACTTTAAGGCTATAGCATCAATGAAATTTAGTTTTGATATCAATTTCTGTCCATTATGTTCATATGATGGTTGTTTTGTTCATGAAAACGTTAAAAAACTGTCTTAGAAAAATTTTGAAAAATTCAAAATTCGCGATGCTCGATCGATCGAGCATCAGTCGAGCATCTGCCGAGCATCGATCGAGCTGACAGAAGTTTTCTCGATCGATCGAGGATCTGTTGAGCATCAATCGAGTTTTGCGAAATTTTTCTCGATCGATCGAGCATCTGTCAAGGATCGATCGAGAAGCCAGAACTTTTCTCGATTGATCGAGGTACATTTTCAATCGATCAAGAACTGAGGGTTTAGAATTTTCTAAGTGTTTTTTAGCATATATAAAGAGCAAAGGTATGTGTAATTTGTTTACGTATGTTTTAAAATTAAAAACCTTTATTTCAAAACATCTAGTGGGAGAAAGATACAAGGTTTGGATCTCACGGCCTCCATTGTTAGTTCATAGTAGTGTGAAATACATACTTTGTCTTTGCCTCGAGCTTAGAGTTCCATGCGGAAAGTATTTATTTCATGGTCCTACAAGATTGAATTTCCTAGTTTATAGTGGTTTGATCAAGCACCTTGTCTTAGCTTCGAGCTATGCATTCCATGCGAAGGGTGTTTTTAACATGGTACTACAAAATAAGCCTGTTAAAGGGATGAAATGTGGTTACATATGATTCTTGACAATGGCTTAGATTATGTATTATAGTATCTTCTATGCTGACTTCTTACTATTATTACTTAGAGGCTAAATGTAAAACGGTATATTTTTAGTGTTTGATAAGAGTTATCATGATAGCACTAATAATGAGAATATTTCTCAATCAATCATAATATTTAATGTTCACTCTATGCTGAGGGATATTGAATATAGGATTGGGTTGTTGTTACATATATTATGTTATGGTTTTATTAAGGTTCCATACTATATGTTTATATGCTAAATTGATAAAAGTTTACTCATCATATTCATGACTATTATTTTCAGATTTGAACAAGGTATCTTTTAGCCCACTTGTTGCTATTCTTAATCAAAACACACTGACTAGATCCAATTATGTTGACTGGAAAAGAAATTTGGACATTGTTCTTACAGCTGAAGAGTATAAATATGTGCTTACTCAACCATGTCCTAGCTTTCCTTCATTAGATGCTCCTCTTGAGGAAAAACAGTGATATGATCGTTGGCAGAAATCTAATAAGATGGCCAAGTGCTATATCCTTGCATTTATCTCAAATGTTCTACACCATCAAATGCAGGATGTAGAACTAGCTTTAGACATAATACAAAGTTTAAAAGAGATGTTTGGTGAGCAAGGTCGTTCAGCAAGGTAAGAAACCATGAGACGAATTTATAATACCAAAATGGTTAAAGGTAGTTCAGTGAGGGAACATTGTTTTACAATGATCTCTAATCTAAATACATTGGAGGTTTTAAGTGCCAACATTGATGGGGAATCCCAAGTGGATATGATACTCAAGTCACTACCGGAATCATTGTCTGAATTAATGAATGAGTTAGTGGCGGCAGAAGGCATCCTTCGTACTTCTAGTGTTGAAACCAATGTGGGTGAAATTTCTACTTCTCAACCTAAGTCGAAAGGCAAGGGTAAAAAGAAGAAGAAGAAGGACTTCACTAAGCAAGAGGGTAAACAAATTGCTTCAATGGTTGCTGACAAAGGAAAGAAAACTAAAGGAAAATGTTTCCATTGTGGTGAGAAAGGTCATTGGAAGAGGAATTGTCCAATTTTCAAAGCTGCCAAGAATAAGGGTATGAAAAGTTCATTCCTTCTTGAAATAAGTTTGGTACAGAATCCCACGGATTCCTAGTGTGTGGATTCAGATTGTACTAATCATATCTGTAATTCTTTACAAGGGTTCCAGGAGATCAGAAAACTGAATGAAGGGGAATTGTTTGTTACCTTAGCGGATGGGAGTAGAATTCCAGTTGTAGCTGTTGGGCTATTTAATTTATGTTTTAGTTCTAGAGTTTTAATATTGGAAGACTGTCTATTTGTACCCAATGTTCGTAGGAATTTAATTTTTGTAACTTATTTGGGTAAACATGGATATTGTATAATCCTTAAAGACAATGTTGTAATAAAGAATGGTAAAGTGTTTATCTGTTTTGGCAATATTGTGGATAGTCTTTATATTTTAACTCCTGATAAGCATGAATTATATAATTCTGAATTAGATAATAACTCTCATGTAAAATCATTAAAGAGAAAGTTTCCTTCTACTAGTGAAGCATATCTTTGGCACTTGTGTTTGGGTCATATTAATTCAACCAGAATTCAAAGACTTATCAAAGATGGACTCTTAGGGCCTATGGAATTTGATGTTTTTCCAATTTGTAAATCTTGTTTGGAAGGTAAAATGACTAAACGACCTTTTAATGCAAAAAGTAGAAGAGCCCAAGATTTGCTAGAACTAGTATATTCAGATGTATGTGGTCCTATGTCAATCCAAGCCAAAGGTGGCTATGAGTATTTCGTTACTTTCACTGATGATTACTCTAGATTTGGTTATGTGTACCTAATAAGACGGAAGTCCGAAACCTTTGACAAGTTCAAAGAGTTTAGGGCTGAAGTTGAGAATCAATTGGGTAAACACATAAAGGCCATTCGATTTGATCGAGGTGGCGAATACCTTCTTGGGGATTTCAAGGATTACTTGACTGAAAATGGGATTATATCCCATTTGATTACACTTGGAACTCAACAATAAAATGGTGTAGTAGAAAGAAAGAATAGGACTCTTTTAGATATGGTTAGATCCATGTTGAATTATTTGACTCTACCAATTTCTTAAGGATATGCCTTAAATACTGCAATATATCTTCTAAATTTGGTACCTTTGAAGTTTGTTCCTAAAACACCTATAGAGTTGTGGAATGGGCGTAAGTCTAGTATGAGACATCTCCACATTTGGGGTTGTCCAGCACATGTGTAGAAAGGAAAGTCTGACAAGTTACAGTCTAAAACAGAAGTGGTATTTTTTGTTGGGTATCCAAAAGAAACTGTTGGAAGTTCATTCTATAGTCATAAGGATAATAAAGTGTTTATTAGTACAAATGCCAAGTTCTTGGAAAATGACTATTTGAATAATTTTACTCCTAGAAGTAGAGTTGTTTTGGCTGAAATGAATAAATCTGTAGTTAAAAAACCAATGGATGAAACTAGGAATAATGTGACTGTATCAGATACACCACAAGATACTACTCATAAGATGTCTAGTACACAGGTGCCTCGTTGTAGTGGGAGAATTGTTCGGCCTCTTATAAGATTTATAGGTTTGGGAGAAACTTATGAAGCTATCTCAAAAGTGGCTGAATCGGATCCTTACACTTATGAGGAAGCAATGAATTATATAGATGCACATCATTGGGTCCAAGCTATGAAATCTGAATTGGACTCTATGTATTCCAATCAAGTTTGGGATCTTATAGAGGCGTTTAAGGGCATTAAAACTATTGGTTGCATTGGTTTACAAGAGGAAGAGAGGGATAGATGGAAATGTTGAAACCTTTAAAGCAAGACTAGTGGTGAAAGGGTATACACAAAAAGAAGGCATTATTATGACGAAACTTTTTCGCCAGTAGCCATGCTTAAGTCTATCAGAATTTTCTTATCCATTACTACTCATTATGATTATGATATTTGGCATATGGATGTCAAGATTGCATTTCTTAATGGCAATCTTAAAGAAGAAATCTGTATATTGCATCTGAAAGTTTTCATAGCAAAGAACCCAGAGCATATAGTATACAAGTTAAAAAGGTCCATTTATGGACTTAAGTAAGCATCTAGGTCATGGAATATCAGATTTGATCAAGCAATCAAGTCATTTGGTTTTGAACAAAATCTTGATGAACCATGTGTGTACAAAAGATATAGAGATAAAGTAGTAATGTTCCTAGTGCTTTATGTTGATGATATTCTACTAATTGGAAATGATATAGGAGTAATGTCATCTGTTAAAGTTTGGTTGTCAAGCCAATTTGATATGAAGGACTTAGGTGAAGCTAACTATATTCTAGGGATCAAGCTTTGGCAAGATCAAAATAATAGAATGTTAGGTTTGTCACAAGCTGGATATATAGATAAGGTTCTAGAACGGTTTAACATGCAAAACTCAAAGAAAAGATTACTTCCTTTCAGACATGGAGTTCCTCTGTCTGATGACTAAAGGCCTAAGACTTAAGCGGAAGAAAATAGGATGAGACAAGTTTCCTATGCTTCTGCGGTGGGAGTCTCATGTATGCCATGATTTGTACTAGACCGGATATTTGTTATTCAGTTGGCATGGTCAGCCGATATCAATCAAATCCAAGACCAAAACATTGACAAGCTGTAAAGTATATTCTCAAGTATCTACAAAGAACGAGAGGTTATGTTCTTGTTTACTGTTGTGAGGATTTGATTCCCATTGGCTATATAGATTTAGATTTTAAGTCGGATCTAGATTTCAGAAAATCTACGTCGGGTTGTGTTTTTACCTTGGTAGGTGGAGCCATAAGTTAGAGGAGTGTTAAGCAATCTTGTATTGCAGACTCCACCATGGAAGCCGAGTACGTTGCTGCTTGTGAAGCAGCAAAGGAGGTTGTTTGGCTTAAGAAATTCCTTTCTGATCTTGGTGTTATGAGAATTGAGCAAGTTACTATTACATTATTCTGCGACAATAGTGGGATGGTTGCACAATCCAAGGATTCAAGGAATCACAAGAAAGGAAAGCACATAGAAAGAAAGTACCATATCATTCGAGACATTGTTGCTCAAGGAGATGTGGTTGTAGCAAAGATTGATGGTGCAAAGAATCTAGCGGATCCCTTTACCAAAGCCTTGCCCCAAAGGACTTTTAAGTCACATTTGGAGGAGATGAGAGTTAGATTAGTGCACAATAGTCTTTAAGGCAAGTGGGAGATTGTTAGGATTAGTGCCCATAAATCCTATTGTATGATGCTATGTATGATATTATATATAGCATTATGTATGACTTAATGTTGTGTTTAATAAAATTGTTTTATTATTATCTAAAAATAATGGTAATATGAATATTGGGACATTATCATATAGTCCATGAGATGCATAGTATGCGATTTATGTGAAAAGTCACAGAATATATAAATCACAAGTTCTTTGTAAACTCAGAATTTTAGTTCGTAGTCGGTAATGAAATTGGGCATTTCATCCGCGAAGACTATAACATATCGACTAAGATGATTTGTCTTGATCATGGAAATATAGATTTCTAGTTAGTATGTTGATATATTTTAAGAGTTAAGACATTGAACTAGACTGCTGTGAGATTTATTATTCTACTAACGACAGTCAAATGAATAATAAACTCACGACTTCTATTTACATGAACTCTTAATCCTGAGTCGATAATGGACTTGATCATAAAGTGTAGGCTGCTTTGATATATCAAGAGTGAGATCTATAGTAACGGTCAAAACCTCAGTATGTTGGGCAACCACATTTAGTGTTGATGGAATACATATTCTCAAGATGGAATTCATAGTCTCTTAACGAAGATACAAAATATTCCCTTGAGATAAGTTTAATGGATTTAGTTATTCAGAGAGTTAGACCTAACCACGTTAGTAAGGAGTTACTAAAGTATATATTTATGGAATTGTATTTCATAAATATATGATGAATAACTTAAAGGATTAAATCGGGTACTCAACGAATTAAGATGTAGTAATCTACAAAGTGGCAGTCTACTTTCATGACTTTGTATTACTACGAATATTTTATGAAAGGGTTACATGTACAATAAAGTCTTGGGATATTATATAAATAAGGCCTAGAGTGCAACTATATTTATATAGTGGTATTAAATATAGTTAATAGTAACTTTGGACTTGTCAAGAGTTGATAGAAAAGCCCAAAGTCCATTGGAGCTAGTGTCTTATTGGGCCCTTTTGGTCTTACTCCAAGTCACACACTTAAACCTAATTGGAAAGGCCCAAAAGGCCAGCCCAATTAGATAATCAGTTAGACACAAAGGGAGAAATATACAGAATTTTGTGTAGTGAATTGTAAGAACACTATTTGTGAAATGGTGTGTATGTGAGTGTTAGACATATTGACATTTCTCCCTTTGGAAAAATGATTGAGAGACCACAATCTTGGGCATTAGTGGAATTGGAGTGAAGATTGAAAGTGTTCCCAAGTGCTTCTGACCTTTGATTTTGAAATTCATCGCTCCAAGGTACACTCTCTTATTCTTAAATTTTGAAACTTACATAGTGCATGTTTAACATTTATGAATGAAGTACATCAATTATTTTTCCGCTGTGTATGTTTTGTATATGATACAAACATGTATTTATACCATCATGTAATGTCCTTAAACAAGATGTCTAATAAGTCAACATTTTCCAATCATTTCTCTTGAAATTTTGTGGCCTCAGGTACCTCCTATAAGTTTGAATATTTTCATGAATAACTCAAATTAGCAAATGTTTATCTACTAATACAATAGACATACTATGACTCATACAAAACATACTATTAGCTTCCTCTCCCATCATTCATTAGTAGCAACTATTGTTCTTTTGACTACATCCCATCCCAATTCAATTTCACTTCCCTTCAACTTATTCTGAAGTATCCAATCTTTCTTCAACCCATCCCACTTAAGCCTATACTTCGCCCTAGGATATTCATTTCCAGTTTTCTTTTCAAAAGTTGCTATAATATTTATCCAACCCTTTTTACTAAAATGGGCATTAGGTCAATTACCCTTTGTGGGTTCTTGTTTTGCATGGTACCTAGGCCCAATGTTGACAAAAGATCCTGGGCCTTCAAGGATAGGTGTTTTGTTAGGACATATGTGATTTGATATTAGGAACATATGTCAACTTTTTATGTATTGGCTAATCCTTCGACAAAATGCACTTTACTTATAATTGGGTAGATCTAAGATGTGTTTAATACTTCAAGAAAAAACGTTTCAAGTTCAAGTGTTAAAGCTGTGCAAGTCTGTCCAAGAAACAAGTGAAGAAGTGCTGGATTTTAAATCTTGAAAGTTAGCTCGACAGCTAGTATCTAACGAGGTTTAAAAGCTGCTAAAACCCGTGGCTCGACAGATAGCTCGATAGTTGGCTATCTATTAAGGTTTATGAAACTTAGTTTTTCAGAGTTATTTTTCATCCAATTCGTGAGTATATGTTTAAACTTTTTTTTTTTACTACCCTAAACATATATAAGGATTATTTTAAGGATCATATTAGGTTACATAGTTAAGAGCACAATTGCACAAGAGCATAATTCCACAAGAGCATAATTCCACAAGAGTGACCGGAAATACAATTGTAGCCAACGTCCTTCTCAAATTAGTGATAAAGTTGCGTACTAGGATCTGCGCATCTTTTTGTTAGTCACTTACTGGGAGCTGTGCAATACAAGGAGAGATTGTCACTACAGAACAAGTCCAATTAGGCATTGGAGTAAGGGTTCAATTGTAGGTTGGTATAAGGAACTGGGACTCTTTTACTTGTAACCGCTTGTTGTGATAATAGTGAATTCTCACGAGTGGTGACCTTAAAATCACCCGATGGGGTTTTTGCCTTGGAGGTTTTCCCCATTCGTAAACAAATCACCATGTCAAATTTAATTTCCACTGCATTTAGTTATTTGATGATTTGTTTGTGCTACCACGCTCATTGCATGTAATTGAACCTAATTAATTCACTTGGCTAGTTAATTGGTTAATTCATCACAAGGGATCAATACATTCTTGGCCTATCAAGTGGTGTCAGAGTAGGCTTATTCTAATTAGGGTTTAATCTTTGTTGTGAGATCCATTAACCTTTGTTTGTCATGGATAGAGGATAGTCACTTATTGTATCTTCTTTATTTGATGGAACTAACTATGCATATTGGAAAGTATGCATGAGAGCTTTCTTGCAGTCCTTAGATGAGAAGGATGTTAGCTGCAAAGTTCTTTTATTCATCAACCGATGAAGATCACAAAGTTGCTTGGTCACAAAACCTTACGGTGTACAAACATAGCAACTCTTCAAGATGAACTAGGGTAACTAGGTTTTCGGTCACACTTGTGGAATTATGCTCTTGCGCAATTGTACTCTTGATTGTGCAACTTGATAAGACCCTTAAAATAATCTTTATATATGTTTAGGGTTGTGAGAAAAGAAAGCTTAAACACATACTTATGGATTGGATGAAAAACAGCTCTGAAAAACTGAATTTCATAAACCTCGATAGATAGCCAGCTATCAATTTAGCTATTGAGCCAAGGGCTTCAGTAGCTTTTAAACCTCAATAGATACTAGCTGTCGAGATTTAAAATCCAGCATTTCTTCACTTGTTTCTTGAGTAGACTTGCATGGCTTTAACACTTGAATTGAAACCTTGTTTCTTGAAGTATTAAACACATCCTAGATCTACCCAATTATAAGTAAAGTACGTTTTGTCAAAGGATTAGCCAATACATTTAATGTTGACATATGTTCCTAATATCAAATTACATATATCCTAACAATCTCCCCATTTGGCAATCTGTGACAAAACCATAACAAACAAATGAGCATATTAGAGAAATTATAAATCACTCAACTCATACTCGTTAAGTACAATAAAATTTATCCTAACACAAACTCTTGAAAATTTTTTCAAGAAAAGAGTTCATGGCAAGAAGACTTTGACAACATGTATTTTTGAATCACTTAAACAAAACTCATCAAGGCATCTTAATAAGAGACAGAAATAAAAGATTGCATACAATAAATAAGAAACATGTGTATAAAGAGAGAAGAGAAATAACACATCTAAAGATAGGTGAAAGAACTGCAATAACAACTTCAAATGTATATATATATCAACAAGTACAAGGTTTGCTATCACAATATGATCACAAGATCTAAGGCACATGAACAATGTATCTAAAATAGAGAGAAAAGAAAAAAATACATCAAAATCCTCACTATATCCCTAAAAAATATGAACACTCTCCTATCTCCTAACTAACCCTCCCCCTATGAGTATGGCTACTCTCATATCCAAAACTAATTTTTCAGCTGTGGAACCAGCTATCGAGGATCTAATGAGAGGTTTTCTCAACAAAGAAGCTCGATGGATCGAGGTAGCTATCGAAAAGCTATCGAGGAGACAGAAAGTTTCTTGATAGATCTAGATAGCCATCGAGATTGCAATAAAGAAAAGTTGAAGAATCTCGATAGATAGCCTAGTTGTCGAGAGCTATTGAGAAGCTATCAAGATTGCTTAAAAAAAATTTTCAAGGAAGAGAAAAACACATATATGAATGCAATCAAGCATGCTACTTAACCAAAAATCCAATCAACAATTTAAGCTCTCAAAATCATCTCTTAATCAAGAAAAATGTCATGTATTTAGGTCTAGAACACACACACACACACACACACACACAAACACACACACACACACACACACACACACACACACACACACACACACACACACACTAAACAAGTCTAACCAATTTCATATTTTAAAAACAAGTTAAGGCAGTTTAGTGAGCATACATTAGCGCATGTAAACCTTGTGATGGTCAAATCACATTGTACCTACACATGTATCAAAAATAGCAAAGAATATTGTATGTTGTGTGTGAAAACATTACAAGATTGCAAAAGTATCTCTATGTTATGACTGTTAGGATATATGCCCTTAAATCCTATTGTATGATGCTATGTATGACATTATGTATGACTTAATGTTGTGTTTAATAAAGTTGTTTATTTTTATCTAAAATAATGGTAACATGAATATTTGGACATTATCATATAGTCCATGAGATGCATAGTATGTGATTTATGTGAAAAGTCACAGAAGATATAAATCACAAGTTCTTTGTAAACTCAAAATTTATAGTTCGTAGTCGGTGATGAAATTGGGCATTTCATCTGCGAAGACTATAACGTATCAACTAAGATGATTTGTCTTGATCATGGAAGTAGTGACTTCTAGTTGATATGTTGATATGTTTTAAGAGTTAAGACATATTGAACTGGACCGCTGTGAGATTTATTATTCTCCTAATGACTGTCAAATGAATAATAAATCTCACGACTTCTATTTGCATGAACTCTTAATCCTGAGAGAATAATGGACTTGATCATGAGATGTAGGTTGCTTTGATATATCAGGAGTGAGATCTAAAGTAATGGTCAAAACCTCAGTATGTTGGGCAACCACATTTAGTGTTGATGGAACATATATTCTCAAGATGGAATTCATAGTCTCTTAATGGAGATACAAAATATTCTCTTGAGATAAGTTTAATGGGTTTGGTTATTCAGAGAGTTAGGCCTAACCACTTTGGTAAGAAATTACTAAAGTATATATTTATGAAATTGGATTTCATAAATATATGATGAATAACTTTAAAGGATTAAACCGGGTACTCAAGGATAAGATGTAGTAATTTACAAAGTGGCAGTCTATATTTATGACTTTGTATTACTACGAATATTTTATGAAGGGGTTGCGTGTAAAATAAAATCTTGGGATATAATTTATTAATAAGGCCTAGAGTGCAATTATATTTATATAGTGGTATTAAATATAATTAATGGTAACTTTGGACTTGTCAAGAGTTGACGGAAAAGCCCAAGGCCCATTGGAGCTAGTGTCTTATTGGTCCCTTTTGGTCCCATTCCAAGCCACACACTAAAGCCCAATTGGAAAGGCCCAATAGGCCGGCCCAATTAGATAATCAGTTAGTTATAAAGGGAGAAACATACAGAATTTTTTTAACGTGATTTTTGGTAGAGAAAAGAAAGAGTGTGAGACACACTTTTATTTCTCCCTTTTGGAAACTGATTGAGAGACCACACATCTTGGGCGTAAAGTGGAATTGGAGTGAAGATTAAAAGTTTTCCCAAGTGCTTCTAATCTTTGTTTTGAAATTCTCCACACCAAGGTACGCTATCTTGTTCTTAAATTCTGAAATTTATAGAGTGCATGTTGTCAATCATGAATGAAATAGATCCTTATTTGTTGCTTCCGCTGTGTGTTTTGTATGAGATACAAAACTAGATTTTATCCAACAATGACGACTTGGGGTGTACTATGAGTTTATGTTACTTGTGGAGTTTGAGGGATATTAGTATCAAAAATTATGATTAGGGTGGTATGGCTTATGCGACCCTCTTTCACTTTATGACTCAGCTTTCTTGGCATAATATTTCAAGCTTAGGAGGTGCACCATTTGTTTGGTAGGTAAGATTTAAATTCATGGTCGGGTGTTTTTTGCAAAGATTATTTATGTTGTTGTTGATGTGTACTGATTTTTATTCGCAGGTTAACATGTATGAATATTTTGGGGTTGGTCCATAACTTTTGGAAGATGTTGATGTTATGTTTCCAAGGTTTCTTTGCTACCTGCCTAAGTATTCTTTGTCAGCACCCTGTAAACGTTCTTTGTAGGCTTGGCAGATGGTGATTAATGGCTTAAATGCCGATGAGGTGAGTATTTTTTTGTTGTTTTTTTTTTCTTTGTTTGGGTATGACATTTTTTTTTTGGTTCTTTGAGATGTTCAGATGTCCTTAAATCCTTGGCTTGGATGTGAGGAGCATGATGAGTGTGCATAGGCTTAGGAGTTGAATAAACGTCAGGTGTTGTTCGAATGTGGCCATGGAAGGTATTGGTATCTTGGTGACTGGGTACTGGCTGAGGTTCAACATATGAACCTTCTTGAAACGATTCTTGCCCATCTTTGTCCTCCTATCCAGCTAGCAAGCCTTCTAACTACTGAAGAAATTGCTCGTGCTCAGATTGGCCACACTGTTCTTGGGAGACCAGGAGACTATCTTGAATTTGTCTAGGCTCACTTGCAGGGTTGCTTAGCTGACATCTCGGGAGCCTTGGTGACTTTCTTTCTTTTCTAAATCAATTTGCATCATGAATCGTATCATCATCTTTCATTTTCTTTGTTTTGCCCTTTGTGAAAATGTCTGAATGTTTCATTTTTAGGCTTCATCTTTTGGAGCTGAAAGTCCTTTTCCTAACAATGCTAGTGGTCCTTCTAGTTCTTTTATGGAGACATTTCCACATTTCCTGTCATGGGAATATGAGGTAAGTAATTCTAGTATCTTTAAGCTTTGTGGATCTAGACTGGCCGAAGTATACCCCTAATGCCCTTTGGATTGGGCCGGTACATTTCTAAATCCTTTAGTCTCTTGTCTCATTCTTTGTCTATTCAGTTGCTTCTGAACTTGTGGCTTTATGCCCCAAGTGGGTGTTGATCTCATGGAAGAAAGAATGCAGATGATTGGAGGCTTGCAACTGGTGGCACACACCCAGTCTTCCCAATATGTGCTTAATAAAGTGAATTGGGTAAAGGATGACACTCCCTTATTAATTTTTGCTTGAAATTCATAGTAATGAACTTAACACCTGTCTTCAATATTTTGCAGAGCAATCGAATGGCAAACGTGGAGGCCAACACATGATCTTTGGAAAAAGCAATTAGAAACCTAGAATTTTAGAACAGGCAACAAGAATCTTAGTTTATGCAAGTCAAGAGCGAGAAGGAGACATAGAGGGTGGTTCTTCTAGGGGTGGATCAAGAAGGTCTTCCGGCAAGCAAACTCGAAGTCCGAACTGTAAGATTGAATTTATTCAATCATTTGTTGGCATTATTTTGTGCCAATTTGCTTGTAATTCAGCATTTAGAAACCCTTGTATTTATGTGGGAATCATGTAAGGGTAGTGTGTGAAAGAGTGTGAAGAAAAGCTCAAGAGTGTGCACTAAAGCAAGGGCTCGCAACTGGATCTCGCGACTGGCGAGTCGCCAAAAAGGTATACGTGTGAAGCATGCAGGGGGAGCTGAAGGGTCACACCATCTGCCGTACTACAAGATAAAACCTCCAGTTGGCAAGACAGTTAGCTTGTGACTTAAACTCGCAACTCGTTCTAGTCTCGAGCTTGAGTTGCCAGAATGCCCTATTTGGCTAAAACTGACCTTTTGCATTCCAAACACACACCAGTATAAATACCCCTTATACCCACGTATTGTATAGAGCTTCTAGAGAGAATTTTAAAAGAGAAACCCTAGAGAAAAATAAGATTAACTCATCCACAATCTTCATCATTTGATTCTCCAAATTCCTTTACTCTCACCCTCTCCATTGTTACATCCTTAAGAGGTACATTTAGCCAAATCCTTTTTTCACCATACCGATATTTGTGAGAAGGTTATTTGGTGCTTGGGAAGCAGTTAGGAAGGGACCAATTGATATTGGTTGATGCCATGGGCTATAGCAGAATCCGGTAAGCTAAAGAAGACAAAGGTTCGACGTAACCTCGTTGGAGCAAGAAGCTTGGAGGGCTTAGGTACACTGGGTAGATTAGGCTTGGAGGGTCTTTTGCTGTTCATGTTGTTGGATAAAAATCTAGTTTTGTATCTCATACAAAACACATAGCGGAAGCAACAAACAAGGATCTATTTCATTCATGATTGACAACATGCACTCTGTAAATTTCAGAATTTAAGAACAAGATAGCGTACCTTGGTGTGGAGAAATTGAAAACAAAGATTAGAAGCACTTGGGAAAACTTTTAATCTTCACTTTAATTCCACTTTACGCCCAAGATGTGTGGTCTCTCAATCAGTTTCCAAAGGGAGAATGAAAGTGTGTCTCACACTCTTTCTTTTCTCTATGAAAAATCGCATTAAAAAATTCTGTATGTTTCTCCCTTTATAACTAACTGATTATCTAATTGGGCCGGCCTATTGGGCCTTTCCAATTGGGCTTTAATGTGTGGCTTGGAATGGGACCAAAAGAGACTAATAAGACACTAGCTCCAATGGACCTTGGGCTTTTCCGTCAACTCTTGACAAGTCCAAAGTTACCATTAATTATATTTAATACCACTATATAAATATAATTGCACTCTAGGCCTTATTAATAAATTATATCCCAAGACTTTATTTTACACGCAACCCCTTCATAAAATATTCGTAGTAACACAAAATCATGAATGTAGACTGCCACTTTGTAAATTACTACATCTTATCCTTGAGTACCCGGTTTAATCCTTTAAAGTTATTCATCATATATTTATGAAATCCAATTTCATAAATATATACTTTAGTAATTTCTTACCAAAGTGGTTAGGCCTAACTCTCTGAATAACCAAACCTATTAAATTTATCTCAAGGGAATATTTTATATCTCCGTTAAGAGACTATGAATTCCATCTTGAGAATATATGTTCCATCAACACTAAATGTGGTTGCCCAACATACTGAGGTTTTGATCGTTACTTTAGATCTCACTCTTGATATATCAAAGCAACCTACACGTCATAATCAGGTCCATTATTCTCTCAGGATTAAGAGTTCATGCAAATAAAAGTCGTGAGATTTATTATTCATTTGACAGTCGTTAGGAGAATAATAAATCTCACAGCGGTCCAGTTCAATATGTCTTAACTCTTAAAACATATCAACATATCAACTAGAAGTCACCACTTCCATGATCAAGACAAATCATCTTAGTTGATACGTTATAGTCTTCGCAGATGAAATGCCCAATTTCATCACCGACTACGAACTATAAATTCTGAGTTTACAAAGAACTTGTGATTTATATCTTCTGTGACTTTTCACATAAACCACATACTATGCATCTCATGGACTATATGATAATGTCCAAATATTCATGTTGCCATTATTTTAGATAAAAATAAACAACTTTACTAAACACAATATTAAGTCATACATAATGTCATACATAGCATCATAAAATAGGATTTAAGGGCATATATCCTAACACATGTATCCCAACTTCATTCTCTAATGGATTATTAACTGCTTAGAGGGCGGTAGAGAGGTTTTATGCAGAGGACTTCGGTTTGCTCTTCGATAACACATCGCTGTGTCGTCTTTGTGTTTGCATCTCTCTTCCCTTAATCTTTACCTTTTAATTGCTATTGTGGTTGTGATTAATTTTGGTTTAGATTGTTTTACCAATTCTGATTTAGCTTATTTTCATATTCTGCATATACATTGTTTGATAATAAGCTTGTGTTGGTAATTTGTAAATTAGGGGTCTAAACGTTCTAAGGTGTTTTACACACTTTTTGAACATTCAATTGGTATCAAAGCGGGTGCACTTACTGTGGTTTAATTACTTAAGCGCGATCCTTGACCTTGTTTGAGATGGATCAATCTCAATCTCTCAATGCTCCACCATATTTTGATGGAAGCAACTATGATTTTTGGAAAGTTTGCATGAGGGCATTCTTGTGTTTTATTGATGAGATTGTTTGGGATGTTGTAGATGTAGGATGGACTAGGCCGGAGGCCGCTAAATCCACATGGGATAAGGCGACACTTGCAGCAGCCATTGCGAATAGCAAGGCATTGAATGCTATCTTTTGTGGTGTTTCTCTAGATGAGTTTCACAGGATTTCTCACGTGACAATTGCCAAGGAGGCATGGAAAATATTGGAGACCACCTATGAAGGAACAAAGAAAGTCAAGGACACTAAATTGCAGATGCTAACCACTCGATTTGAAGAGTTGAAAATGAGTGACGATGAGTCATTCAACTCATTCTATTGAAAGCTAAGTGAGGTAATTAGCGGCAAGTTCAACTTGGGTGAAAAGACGGAGGACTCAAAGATAGTGAGGAAAATCCTTCGATCATTGCCAGAGAGCTTTCGTGCAAAGGTTACAACTATTGAAGAGAGCAAGGACCTTGATGATATCAAAGTTCAAGAATTAGTTGGCTCACTTCAAACTTATGAGCTGTCATTGCCATCACAAAAGAAGAGAAAATGCCTCGTTCTAAAGACGATCAATGAGAGGGTGGAAACTCACGACTCATCGGATGAGGATAAGGTTGAGAAAGATGTGGCGTATCTTGTAAAGAATTTTCAAAAGTTCTTCAAATTCAAAAAGAATGGAAAATTTGCTAAGAAGGGAAAATTCCCAAGTATCAGAAAAGATAAAAAGGAATCTAACAGGAAAGATGGGAAGGAGTCTCAATCCTCTTAAGGAATCACATGCTTCGAATGCAATGGACACAGACAAAGAGTGTCCCAATTATTTGAGAGGGAAGGGCAATGTGTATGCCACTTTTAGTGATTCCGACTCCTCTGATTCAGATTCAGATGAAAACTGTGATGGAGAGGGAAACTTCTTCGCATTCATGACCATTGCTCATGTGGAATCTTCGAATGATTTAAGTGTGTTGGTGAAAGAGCTTGGTGAGTACACTAAATTGGAGTCAGTGGGGATAGGGGAAGAATCCGATGATGAAGAAGATGAAAGAGTAGAGGGACTGCAAGAGACCTATAACTCTCTCCTTAAGAAGACCGGTGAATATGCAAAAGTGACTAATGTAGCCATTAAGAAAATGAAGAGAGCAGAACAAGACTACAAGAGTCTTTTAGTTCGATACAAGAAGACTAAACGTGAAGTCGAGACGCTGAATGGAGAGCTGACCGAAGCCTACTTAAAAATAAAATTTCTTGAGCTTAAGGTGGTTCAAGCTAATGCTAAAATAGAACAACTCTCCTCCAAGAAGCTTAATGAAATGCTTGCTACCAAAAAGGGGGATAAGGCATGGACGAATGCCCCTAGTTTAGAAAACGAATGCATAGTTTTGAAAAAATTTTGAGTTGGTTAATTTCTTCTTCTTTTTTGAAACAAGTGATGATGATGATGATTTTTTGGAAAAATGGACAAGGCATGGCCAAATGCCTTAATTTGAAAATCAATGTGAACTTCTGAAGAATTTTAGATACAACTCCCTTTTAGATTGCAAAAATGGAGCCAAAATGGACTAAATGCACAAAATACAAAATAAGCTGAAATTCTTGCGTTGGGGGGGGGGGGGGTGGGTGCCAATCGGCACTTAGGGAGTGTTGATCGACACTCAAGAAGTGCAGATTGGCACACCGAATTTTACTTCGAATTTTTGTGTTTTTTGATGTGTTTTCCTTATTTTTTGTTCTTTGAAAAATATTTTTATTTGTTTTGGACTATGAAACACTTTCCTAGTTAGCTTCAAAATCTCTGAACTTATTTAAACATGGTTAGAGACTAGGAGAACCTATCATAGCATTAAACCTACAAACAAATCTCTACATCAAAGCTATCAAAAACTAGTAATCATATACAACAATTATTCATGGCCAACAATCAAAATCCTCCTCATTTAATCACACATGATATCAATAAACGGGTTCGTAGCTATGATTTTGTCACCAAGACCAGTTTCACTACCTATAATCTAGAGGGGATTAAGGCTTTAAGGAATGTCAAGATCAAGTGGGATTTTCTCGATGTCGCCATGAAGTTCTAGGATGCTGAAGATCATGTATTTTGGTTTAACAATGCTAAACTTTGTCCTACAATCGAAAAATTTTCTACTATCCTGGGTTATGAGCCTGGAAAAAAATTTGTAGCAATTTCTTATGATCCCAAGCATAGGGAGATTTTATCTGATGCCCTAGGCCTTTCTACTTCAGTTACCAATAGCATGATTGAAGGCCACATAATGAATCTTCATGCAGTGTCATAAGGCTTATTGATAAACGTACACATGGTCTGTCTGACAACATGTAGAAAAATTTTGCCTTAGCTCTTTGCTTCATGGGAGAACTCTTGCTTTACTTTAGAAGACCTGGCTTTGTAGATACTCAAGCCATAGGTATTGTGAGTCAAGTTAGGGATGGTGATAATCCTATTTCTCTGATCTTGGAAAAAACTGTTTTAGGGTCGGATTTTGTATTTCTTGGTGGAGAATCATCACAATTTCTTGGGAGTCCTTTGGCTTTGCAGATATGGTTGATGGAAAGATTGGACATGTTAGCTACTCCCACAGTTGCCGATTATGGTCTAAGTGATTTCCATAGAACGGTTGTCCTTAAGGCCAAATGTTATACTGAAAGCGACTAGGTGAAATTTTTGGACAAGAAATCCAACATCTTAATTTTATGGGATTGTTATTGATGGAAGTGCCCACCTCCTTTGTTGCGATCTCTGACATCTGATCATATCTTCATGGTTGTCTTAAGGAGGGCGACTTTCTATAAGGCTGATTGACTCTTGAGACAATTCCAATATGAACAAGGGATGCTTAGTGGTAGAGGAAGAAAAAATTTTATTCTTGTGGACATAACTCCTCCATCTGTAAGGAACATGTTGCTAGGCTTGGACATGGCTGACCGAGTAGATCAATCTTTTTTTAAGGTTTACATACATTGGATGACATTGGAATACTCTAACTGGCTGGTGGGCAAGATTAGGGATAAAGAAACTGACATGGCTTCTATGAGAAAATAGATTCTTCAAGATAACCAAGGCAAGCAAGGGGATAACAACTATGACTTCAAAAGGAGAGATAGAGATGACAGGGTACTTACTACAGATAGAACTAATGAACAATCAAAGAAGAAAAGACTAAAGAATACTTGATTCTCTTATTTTTGGCCTAGATCATGTTTATTTAAAAAGTTAGTTTGAAACTTTTATCTTTAGGAATTATTTAGGAATTTTAGCTTTAGGGTTTTGTTTAGGGTTTGGCTTGTTTTGGGTTTCGTTTTTGTTTAGGGTTTGGTTTATGTTTGGATTTTAAGGTTTATGTAAAGGCATGTTTTGTGTTGATGGAATGGTTAAATCTAGGCAATTTTTTTTTTTTTTTTGGTACCTGATGGGTAAATGGTGGGTTTGGGTAAGTTGTGACTGGACCAATATATGGTTGCCTATGTACCCCATTGGTAGAAGGATCGGGTCATCACGTAGTTTATTTTATTTGCCTTAATTTTTTCCTAGGCCGTCTTTTAAGGTTTATGTAATTGCGTGGTTTGTGTTGATGGAATGGTTAAATCTGGGCAATTTGTTTTTTGTACGTGATGGCTAAATGGTGGGTTTGGGTAAGTTGTGACCGGACCAATATATAGTTTCCTTTGTACCCCTTGGTAGAAGCATCAGGTCATCACGTAGTTCATTTTATTTGCCTTAATTTTTGCCTAGGCCACCTTTTTAGGTTCTCAACCTAGCAAGCTCTCTCACTTTCTTTTTTTTTCTCTTCTTTTGCGTATATCGCCCTTTATGTTTTTCAATCTAGCAGGCCATTTTTTTTTATTGAACCTAGGAAAGAAAATAACATAATCTACAACCACTTCAGACGTGGCCATTCCTCAGAGTACCACCTTAAATGTGGTATTTCTTCAATTGATCCGTATTAGTTGGCTCAGTAAAAGGGTTTGCATCTATGTCCATCAATCTTACTGCTCCCCTAGAGTATATTTGCTTGATGATATATGGACTTGCCAAATTCTACTTAAATTTCCCATTTTTTCCCCGAATCAGGGCTCGAGTCTTCTTCAGCACTAGATCTCTTGTCTTTAAATAACTAGTTCTTACTTTCTTCTTAAAGGCTTTCTAAGTCACCTTTGGTAACCTTGAATGTGATATAAGGCCTTGAGCCTTTTCTCACCCATCATGCATAACTAGCCATACCTACTCTGCAACCAATCCACTTCAGGGATTTCACTCTCCAACACTGTTCTTAATGAACGAACACCCATCTTAATCAGAAGGACTACCTCCATCCCATACACTAATGAATAAGGAGTGGCTCTTATGGATGACCGAATTGATGTCTTGTATCCTCAAAGTGCATAGGGAAACTATAAATGCCAATCTTTGTAGTTCTTCATGCCCTTCTTCAAAATCCGCCCTATGTTTATATTTGCAGCCTCAATTGCTCCATTTGTCTGAAGATGGTAAGGTGATGATTTGTGGTGCTGAATATTGAATTCTCGAAGTAGCTTCTCCGTTTCTCCCTTGAAGTGCAGCCTATTATTTGAGATAATTTAATGTGGTACCCTATGGCAGATGATATTGGTTTGAATCAATTGAGCAACTTTCTTTGAGTTTACCACCCTATACTGTTGGTTTAATCATAATTTGTATCTCACACAAAACATACACAGTAGAAATATTAATAGATTTACTTAATTCGCAATTGATAACATGCACTATGTAAATTTCAAAATTCAAGAACAAGAGAGTGTACCTCGGTGTGATGGATTTCAAAACAAAGATCGGAAGCACTTGGGAATACTTTTAATCTTCACTCCAATTCCACTTTATGTCCAAGAAGTGTGGTCTCTCAATCAGTTTCTAAGGGAGAATGATAAGTGTCTCACACTCACATACACACCATTTCACAATGATGTCTCTTCTTTTTGTACATTAAAATTCTGTATGTTTCTCTCCTTATAACTGATTATCTAATTGGGATAGCCTTTTGGGCCTTTCCAATTGGGCTTAAGTGTGTGGCTTAGAGTGGGACCAAAAGGGACCAATAAGACACTAGGTCCAATGGGCCTTGGGCTTTTCTGTCAACTTTTAACATGTCCAAAGTTATCATTAACTATATTTAATACCACTATATAAATATAGTTGCACTTTAAGCCTTTTTTATAAATTATATCCTAAGACTTTATTGTACATGCAAACCCTCCATAAAATATTCGTAGTAATACAAAGTCATATATGTAGACTGCCACTTTGTAAATTACTAGATCTTAATTCTTTGAGTACCCGGTTAAATCCTTTAAGTTATGCATCATATATTTATGAAATCTAATTCTATAAATATATACTTTAGTAACTCCTTACTAAACTGGTTAGACCTAACTCTCTGAATAACCAAACCCATTAAACTTATCTCAAAGGAATATTTTATATCTTCATTAAGAGACTATGAATTCTATCTTGAGAATATATGTTCCATCAATACTCAATGTGGCTGCCCAACATATTGAAAATTTGATCGTGACTTTAGATCTCACTCCTGATTTATTAAAGCAACTTACACCTCATGATCAGGTCTATTATCCTCTTAGAATTAAGAGTTTATGTAAATAGAAGTCATAAGTTTATTATTCAATTAATAGTCGTTAGGAGAATAATAAATCTCACAGCGGTCCAGCTCAATATGTCTTAACTCTTAAAACATATCAACATACTAACTAGAAATCTCCATTTCCATAATCAAGACAAATCATCTTAGTTGATATGTTATAGTCTTCGCAGATGAAATGCCCAATTTCATCACCAACTACGAACTATAACTCTGAGTTTACAAAGAACTTATAATTTATATCTTCCATGACTAAATTACATACTATGCATCTCATGGACTATATGATAATGTCCAAACATTCATGTTACCATTATTTTAGATAATAATAAAATAACTTTATTAATCACAACATTAAGTCATACATAGCATCATATAATAGGATTTAAGGGCACACATTCTTACAATCTCCTACTTGTCCTAAAGACTATTGTGCACTAATTTAACTCTCTTCTCCTCTAAATGTGACTCGAAATCCTTTGAGGGAAGGCCTTGGTAAAGGGATTTGCTAGATTCTTTACATTATCAATCTTTGCTACTACAACATTTCCACGAGCAACAATGTCTAGAATGATGTGGTACTTTTTCTCTATGTGCTTTCCTTTCTTGTGATTCCTTGGATCCTTGGATTGTGCAACCGCTCCACTATTGTTGCAGAACAATGTGATAGGAACTTGCTCAATTCTCACAACACTAAGATCAAAAAGGAATTTCTTGAGCCCAACAGCCTCCTTTACTGCTTCACAAGCAGCAACATATTCAGCTTCCATGGTAGAGTCGGCAATACAAGATTGCTTAACACTCCTCCAACTTTTGGCTCTACCTCCCAAGGTGAAAATACAACTTGAACTGGATTTTCTGAAATCAAGACCTGACTAAAAATCTGACTCTGTTTAACTAATGGGAATCAAATCCTCACTATGGTAAACAAGCATATAACTTCTCGTTTTCCTTAGATACTTGAGAATATGCTTCATAGCGTACCAATGTTTAAGTCTTGGATTTGATTGATATCGGCTGACCATGCCCACAGAATAACAGATATCCAGTCTAGTACAAAGCATGGCATACATGTGACTTCTCACTGCAAAAGCATAAGGAACTTGTCTCATTGTATTTTCTTCCTCAAGAGTCTTAAGCCTTTCGTCATTAGATAGAGAAACTCCATGTCTAAAAGGAAGTAATCATTTATTGGAGTTTTGCTTGCTAAACCGTTCTAGAACCTTATCTATATATCCAGCTTGTGACAAACCTAACATTCTATTCTTTAGATCTCACCAAAGCTCGATCCCTAGAATATAGTTAGCTTCACCCAAGTCCTTCATATCAAATTGGCTTGACAACCAAACTTTAACCGATGACATTACTCCTACATCATTTTCAATGAGTAAAATATCATCAACATAAAGTATTAGGAACATAACTACTTTGTCTTGATGTCTTTTGTACACACATGGTTCATCAAGATTTTTTTCAAAACCAAATGACTTGATTGCTTGATTAAATCTGATGTTCCATGACCTAGATGCTTGCTTAAGTCCATAAATGGACCATTTCAACTTGCATAGCATATGCTCTTGGTTTTTTGCTATGAAACCTTTCGATTGTATCATATAGATTTCTTCTTCAAGACTGCCATTAAGAAATACAGTCTTGACATCCATTTGCCAAATCTCATAATCATAATGATCAGCAATGAATAAGAGAATTCTGATAGATTCAAGGATTGCTATTGGCGAAAAGGTTTCTTCATAATTAATACCTTCTTTTTATGTATACCCTTTCGCCACTAGTCTTGCTTTAAAGGTTTCAACCTTTCCATCTATCTCTCTCTTCCTCTTGTAAACCCATTTGCAACCAACAGGTTTAATGTCGTTAGGCACCTTTACAAGATCCCAAACTTGATTGGAATACATAGAATCCAATTAAGATTTCATAGCTTGGACCCAATGATGTGCATCTATATCATTTATTGCCTCCTCATAAGTGTAGAGATCCGATTCAGCCTCTTCTGAGATAGCTTCATAAGTTTCTCACAATCCTATTTTGAATCAGATAATCCTTGAAATCCCCAAGAAGATATTCCCCACCTCAATCAGATCGAATGACATTTATGTGTTTACCCAATTGATTCTCAACTTCAGCCCTAAACTCTTTAAACTTTTCAAAAGTTTCAGACTTTCATCTCATTAGGTATATATAACCATATCTTGAGTAGTCATCCGTAAAAGTGATGAAGTACTTATAACCTCCTTTTTCTTGGGTTGACATAGAACTACATACATCCGTATGAACTAATTCAAGCAATTCTTGGGCTCTTCTACCTTTTACATTAAAAGGTCGTTTTGTCATTTTACCATCCAAACAAGATTCACAAACTAGAAAATCATCAAAATCCAATGGCTCTAAGAGTCCATCTTTGATCAGTTTGTGAATTCTATTTGAATTAATATGACCTAAACGCAAGTGCCAAAGATATGCATTGCAAGTAGAAGGAAACTTTCTCTTTAATGATTTTACATGAGAGCTACTATCCAATTTAGAATTGTATAATTCATGCTTGTCAGGAGTTAAAATATAAAGACCATCCACAATATTGCCAGAACAGATAAACATTTTATCCTTCTTTATTACAACATTGTCTTTGAGGATAACACAGTATCCATGCTTGCCTAAATAAGTTGTAGAAATTAAATTCCTACAAACATTCGGTACATATAGAGAGTCTTCCAATATTAAAACTCTAGAACTAAAAAATAAATTAAACACTTCAACAATTGCAACTGGAATTCTGCTCCTATCCACTAAGGTAAGAAACAATTCCCCTTCATTCAGCCTTTTGGTCTCCTGGAACCCTTGCAAAGAATTGCAGATATGATTAGTACAATCTGAATCCACACACTAGGAATCCGTGGAATTCTGTACCGAACATATTTCAAGAAGGTATGTACTTTTCATACCCTTATTCTTGGCAGCTATGAAAATTGGACAATTCCTCTTCCAATGACATTTCTCGCCACAATGGAAACACTTTCCTTTGGCCTTCTTTCCTTTGTTGGCAACTTCCAAGGCAATTTGTTTACCATCTTGCTTGGTGAAGTCCTTCTTCTTATTCTTCTTCTTACCTTTACCTTTCGACTTAAGTTGAGAAGTAGAAGCTTCACCCATATTGACTTCAACACTAGAAGTAGCAAGGATGCCTTCTGCTGTCACCAACTCATTCATTAATTTAGACAAAGAATAAACCTTTTTGTTCATATTATAATTCGGTCTGAATTCCTTGAATAATTTCAGTAGTGACTGGAGTATCATATCCACTTGGTATTCTCCATCAATATCGATACCTAAAACTTCTAATGTATTCAGATTAGAGATCATACTAAGACAATGCTCTCTCATTGAAATACCTTCAGCCATTTTGGTATTATACATTTTCCTCATAGTTTCTTGCCTTGCAAAATGGCCTCGCTCGCCAAACATCTCCTTTAGACTTAACATTATGTCCATAGCTAGTTTTACATACTACATTTGATGCTGTAGAACATTTGAGATAGATGCTAGGATATAGCACTTGACCATCTCATTAGATTTCTGCCAATGATCGTATCGTTGTTTTTTCTTAAGAGGAGCATCTAACGAAAGAAAGTTAGGACATGGTTAAGTAAGCACATACTTGTGCTTTTCAGCAGTAAGAATAATGCCCAAATTTCTTTTCCAATCAACATAGTTGGATCCAGTCAATTTGTTTTGATTAAGAATAGCAACAAGTGGGCTAAATGAAGCATTAATAAAATTTGAAAACAATAAACATGAATGTAATAAGTAAATTGGGCATTATCAATTTAGCATACAAACATATAGTATGGGACTTTAATAAAACCATAATATTATATATGCAACGACAACTCAATCCCATGTCTATAATTCCTTGGTAGTAAGTTTATTATAAACACTATAATTGATTGGAAACTATTCTCATTATTAGTGCTATCATTATAACTCTTATCAAACACTAATAATATGCCGTATTACTTTTGGTCTCTAAGTAATAATGACATAGCTCCTTTGGGAGGTTAACATTATACTTAGTCTAGTGTACACTATTATCTAGAATCATGTGTAGCCACTTTTCATCTCCTTTTATAGTGTTTAAACTTGTAGTACCATGGAACTAAACACCCTCATTTGGGATCGTGAGGCATATACTCCAAGACGAGGTGCTTGTTCACACTACTTTAAACGGGTAAGTTCAATCTTGTAGTACTATGAAGTAAACACCCACCTTTGGAATCGCGAGGCATATATGCCAAGACGAGCTGCTCGATCAATCGAAAAATTAAATTCAATCTATTGACTAGCAATCGGGTATCAATCGAATCAAGCAAAATAGCCACCAATTCACTCGATCGATCGAAAGCAATTTTCGATTGATCGAAACTTGTGAACTTCGAATTTCTAGAATTTTTCTTGAAGCGTTTTCAATGGTTTTTCATGAACAAACAACTAACATATGAACATGATAAATAGACATTGATATCAAAACTGAATTCCATTGATGCTATAGCCTTAAAGTTCAATTTAACATACATAAATTCAAATTTGAACAACATCACAACATCAATTTCAATTTTCATCAAAACATAATTTCAATCAACCATGTAGAAATTCAATTGCATAACTTCTAACATCATGAAACTAAGATTCTTGATTCCAAAACTCACAAAACATGTTATACAATTTGAGATTGAAGACCGTTCTAATACCAATTGTTGGTTTAATCATGGATTGTATCTCATACAAAACATACGTAGCAGAAATATTAACAAATTTACTTCATTCGCAATTGATAACATGCACTATGTAAACTTCAGAATTCAAGAACAAGAGAGCATACCTTAGTGTGACGGATTTCAAAACAAAGATTGGAAGCACTTGGGAATACTTTTAATCTTCACTCCAATTTCACTTTACGCCCAATAAGTGTGGTCTCTTAATCAGTTTCTAAGGGAGAATGATAAGTGTCTCACACTCACATATACACCATTTCATAATGATGTCTCTTCTTTTCATACATCAAAATTCTGTATGTTTCTCTCCTTATAACTGATTATCTAATTGGGCTAGCCTTTTGAACCTTTTCAATTAGGTTTAAGTGTGTGGTTTGGAGTGGGACCAAAAAAGACCAATAAGACACTAGCTCCAATAGGCCTTGGGCATTTCTATCAACTCTTGACAAGTTCAAAGTGTTGGAATCATACATGCGCAGCGGAAGAAAATATAATGTGTAAACGGATCTACTTCATACATAAAGGTTAACATGGGCTATTTAAGTTTCAGAATTAGAGACAAGAGAGTGTACCTTGGAGCGGTGAATTTCAAAACTTGAAGAACGGAAGCACTTGGGAATACTTTCAATCTTCACTCCAATTCCACTGACGCCCAAGATGTGTGGTCTCTCAATCAGTTCCAAAGGGAGAATGAAAGTGTGTCTCACACTCTCTCTTTTTCTCTATGAAAATCTCTACCAATTCTCTACAGAAAAATTCTGTGTGTTTCTCTCTTTGTATCCAACTGATTATCTAATTGGGCCGGCCTTTTGGGCCTTTCCAATTGGGCTTAAGTGTGTGGCTTGGAGTGGGATCAAAAGGGACCAATAAGACACTAGCTCCAATGGGCCTTGGGCTTTTCTGTCAACTCTTGACAAGTCCAAAGTTACCATTAACTATATTTAATACCACTATATAAATATAGTTGCACTCTAGGCCTTATTAATAAATTATATCCCAAGACTTTATTATACATGCAACCCCTTTATAAAATATTCATAGTAATACAAAGTCGTGAAAGAAGACTGCCACTTTGTATATTACTACATCGTAATTCCTTGAGTACCCGGTTTAATCCTTTAAGTTATTCATCATATATTTATGAAATCCAATTCCATAAATATATACTTTAGTAACTCCTTACTAAAGTGGTTAGGCCCAACTCTCTGAATAACAAACACATTAAACTTATCTCAAAGGAATATTTTATATCTCTGTTAAGAGACTATGAATTCCATCTTGAGAATATATGTTCCATCAACACTAAATGTGGCTGCCCAACATACTGAGATTTTGACCGTTACTATAGATCTCACTCCTGATATATCAAAGCAACCTACACTTCATGATCAAGTCCATTATTCTCTCAGGATTAAGAGTTCATGCAAATATAAGTCGTGAGTTTATTATTCATTTGACAGTCGTTAAGAGAATAATAAATCTCACACCGGTCCAGTTCAATATGTCTTAACTCTTAAAACATATCAACATATCAACTAGAAATCTCCATTTCCATGATCAAGACAAATCATCTTAGTTGATATGTTATAGTCTTCGCAGATGAAATGCCCAATTTCATCACCGACTACGAACTATAATTCTGAGTTTACAAAGAACTTGTGATTTATATCTTCTGTGACTAAATCACATAAATCACATACTATACATCTCATGGACTATATGATAATGTCCCAATATTCACGTTACCAATATTTTCAAATAATAATACAACTTTATTAACCAAAACATTAAGTCATACATAATGTCTTACATAATAAAATACATAGCATCATACAATAGGATTTAAGGACAAATATCCCAACAATCTCCCACTTGGCCTAAAGACTATTGTGCACTAATCTAACTCCCATCTCCTCCAAATGTGACTCGAAAGTCCTTTGAGGCAAGGCTTTGGTGAAGGGATCCGCTAGATTCTTTGCACCATCAATCTTTGCAACAATCACATCTCCACGAGCAACAATGTCTCGAATGATGTGGTACTTTCTTTCTATGTGTTTTCCTTTCTTGTGATTCCTTGGATCTTTGGATTGTGCAACCGCTCCACTATTGTCACAGAACAATGTAATAGGAACTTGCTCAATTCTTATAACACCAAGATCACAAAGGAATTTCTTGAGCCAAACAGCCTCCTTTGCTGCCTCACAAGCGGCAACATATTCGGCTTCCATGGTGGAGTCCGCAATACAAGATTGCTTAACACTCCTCCAACTAATGGCTCCACCTCCCAAGGTGAAAACACAACCCGACGTGGATTTTCTGAAATCTAGATCCGACTGAAAATCTGAATCTGTATAGCCAATGGGAATCAAATCCTCACAACGGTAAACAAGCATATAATTTCTCGTTCTCCTTAGATACTTGAGAATATGCTTTACAGCTTGCCAATGTTTAGGTCCTGGATTTGATTGATATCGGCTGACCATGCCAACTGAATAACAAATATCCGGCCTAGTACAAAGCATGGCATACATGAGACTTCCTACAGCAGAAGCATAAGGAACTTGTCTCATCATGTTTTCTTCCTCTTGAGTCTTAGGCGTTTGGTCATCAGACAGAGGAACTCCATGTCTAAAAGGAAGTAATCCTTTCTTGGAGTTTTGCATGCTAAACCGTTCTAGAACCTTATCTATATATCCAGCTTGTGACAAACCTAACATCCTATTCTTTCGATCTCGCCAAAGCTTGATCCCTAGAATATAGTTAGCTTCGCCCAAGTCCTTCATATCAAATTGGCTTGACAACCAAACTTTAACCGATGACATTACTCCTACATCGTTCCCAATGAGTAGAATGTCATCAACATAAAGTACTAAGAACATTACTACTTTGTCTTGATGTCTCTTGTACACACATGGTTCATCAAGATTTTGCTCAAAACCAAATGATTTGATTGCCTGATCAAATCTGATGTTCCATGACCTAGATGCTTGCTTAAGTCCATAAATGGACCTATTTAACTTGCATACCATATGCTCTTGGTTCTTTGCTATGAAACCTTCTGGTTGCAACATATAGATTTCTTCTTCAAGATTGCCATTTAGAAATGCAGTCTTGACATCCATTTGCCAAATCTCATAATCATAATGAGCAGCAATGGATAAGAGAATTCTGATAGATTTAAGCATGGCTACTGGCGAAAAGGTCTCATCATAATCGATGCCTTCTTTTTGTGTATACCCTTTAGCCACTAGCCTTGCTTTGAAGGTTTCAACCTTCCCATCTATCCCTCTCTTCCTCTTGTAAACCCATTTGCAACCAACAGGTTTAATGCCGTTAGGCGCCTCTACAAGACTCCAAACTTGATTGGAATACATAGAATCTAATTCAGATTTCATAGCTTGGACCCAATGATGTGCATCTATATCATTCATTGCCTCCTCATAAGTGTAGGGATCCGATTCAGCCTCTCCTGAGATAGCCTCATAAGTTTCTCCCAAACCTATAAATCTCACAGGAGGCCGAACAATTCTCCCACTACGACGAGGCACTTGTGTACTAGACATTTCATGAGTAGTATCATGTGGTGTATCTAATACTACCACTTTTTCCTTAGTTTTATCCAATGGTTGTTGATTTACGGATTCATTCATTTCTGCCAATACAACTCTACTCCTAGGAGTAAAATTATTCATATAGTCATTTTCCAAAAATTTAGCATTTGTACTAACAAAAACTTTGTTATCATTTCGACTATAGAATAAATAACCCCTAGTTTCTTTTGGATAACCCACAAGCAAACACACTTCCGATTTTGGTTCCAACTTATCAGGCTTCCCCTTTAGCACATGTGCTGGACAACCCCAAATGTGAAGATACCTCATACTAGGCTTACGCCCACTCCACAATTCCATGGGTGTTTTGGGGACAGATTTTGATGGAACTAAATTCAAAAGATGTATTGCTGTATCTAAGGCATATCCCCAAAACGAAATTGGTAAAGTTGAATAACTCATCATGGACCTAACCATTTCCAAAAGAGTCCTATTCCTTCTCTCCGCTACACCATTTTGTTGAGGTGTTCCAGGTGCAGTCAATTGAGATATAATCCCATTTTGAATTAGGTAATCCTTGAAAATCCCAAGAAGGTATTCGCCACCTCGATCAGATCGAATGGCCTTTATGCGTTTGCCTAATTGATTCTCAACTTCAGCCCTAAACTCTTTGAACTTGTCAAAGGCTTCGGACTTCCGTCTCATTAGGTACACATAACCATATCTTGAGTAATCATCTGTGAAAGTGATGAAATACTCATAACCTCCTTTTGCTTGGGTTGACATAGGACCACATACATCCGTATGAACTAATTCAAGCAACTTTTGGGCTCTTCTACCTTTTGCATTAAAAGGTCGTTTGGTCATTTTACCTTCCAAACAAGATTCACAAACTGGAAATCCATCAAAGTCCATGGGCTCTAAGAGTCCATCTTTGATCAACCTTTGAATTCTGTTTGAATTAATATGACCTAAACGCAAGTGCCAAAGATATGCATCATTTGAAGGAAACTTTCTCTTTAATGATTTTACATGTGAGTTAGTATCTAATTCAGAATTATGTAGTTCATGCTTAATAGGAGTTAAAATATAAAGACCATCCACAATATTGCCAGAACAGATAAACATTTTATCCTTCTTTATTACAACATTGTCTTTTAGGATAACACAATATCCTTGTTTACCCAAATAAGTTGCAGAAATTAAATTCCTACGCACATTAGGTACAAACAGACAGTCTTGCAATATTAAAACCCTAAACTCAAAGCACAAATGAACAACACCAACAGCTACAACTGGAATCCTGCTCCCATCAGCCAAAGTTAGAAACAATTCCCCTTCACTCAGTTTCTGGTCTCCTGAAACCCCTGCAAAGAATTGCAGATATGATTAGTACAACCTGAATCCACACACCAGGAATCAGTGGGATTCTGTACCAAACATATTTCAAGTAGAAAGGAAGTTTTCATACCCTTGTTCTTGGCAGCTTTAAACTTTGGACAATTCCTCTTCCAATGTCCTTTCTCACCACAATGGAAACACTTTCCTTTGAGTTTCTTTCCTTTGTCAGCAACACCTAAGACAATTTGCTTACCTTCTTTCTTAGTGAAGTCCTTCTTCTTCTTCTTACCCTTGCCTTTCGGCTTAAGTTGAGAAGTAGAAGCTTCACCAACATTGGCTTCAACACTAGAAGTACCTAGGATGCCTTCCGCCGCCACTAACTCATTCATCAATTCAGACAAAGAATAAACCTTTTTGTTCATATTATAATTCAGTCTGAATTCCTTGACTGATTCCGGTAGTGACTGGAGTATCATGTCCACTTGGGACTCTCCATCAATGTCGGCACCTAAAACTTCCAATGTATTCAGATTAGAGATCATTGTAAGACAATGTTCTCTTACTGAACTACCTTCAGCCATCTTGGTATTGTAAATTTGCCTCATGGTTTCTTGCCTTGCTGAACGGCCTTGCTCACCAAACATCTCCTTCAGACTTAGCATAATGTCCGAAGCTAGTTCTACATCCTGCATTTGATGCTGTAGAACATTTGAGATGGACGCTAGGATATAGCACTTGGCCATTTCATTAGATTTCTGCCAACGATCATATCGTTGTTTTTCCTCAAGAGGAGCATCTAATGAAGGAAAGCTAGGACATGGTTTAGTAAGCACATATTTGTGCTCTTCAGCAGTTAAAACAATGTCCAAGTTTCTTTTCCAGTCAACATAGTTGGATCCAGTCAGTTTGTTTTGATTAAGAATAGAAACAAGTGGGCTAAATGATGCCATGTTCAAATCTGAAAATAATAAACATGAATATAATAAGTAAAATGGACATTATCAATTTAGCATATAAGCATATAATATGGAACCTTAATAAAACCATAAAATAACATATGCAACGACAACCCAATCCCATGTTTAAAATTCCTTGGAAGCAAGTAAATTATAAACACTATGATTGATTGAGAACTATTCTCATTATTAGTGCTATCATGATAACTTTTATCAAACACTAATAACATGCCGTTTCTACTTTAGCCTCTAAGTAATAATGACATAGCTCCGAAGGGAGATTAACATTAAACTTAGTCTAGTGTACACCATTGACTGAATTCTATGTGAGTCATAAAATAACTCCACGGAAGCGTGGTCGTTCTTTATCTAAAAAAAAAACACATATTATTCATCATAAAGAAGTTTAACATGTAGTACCATGAATTAAACACCCTCCGAAGGGAGTAAGGCATATATGCCAAAGCGAGGTGCTTAATCACACTACAATAAACAGACAATGGAGGCCGTGAGATCCAACCCTTGTATCTCTCTCCCACTAGATGTTTTAAAATAAAGGTTTTTAAATATAAAACATGCATAATATAATTACACATAGCCTTGATCTTTTATATATGGAAAAACACTCAGAAAAAATTCTGGATAAACAGTTCTCGATCGATCCTCGACAGATTCTCGATCGATCCAGAAAAGTTCCGCGAAGCTCGACAGATCCTTGATAGATCCTCGATCGATCGAGAAACTTTCTGTTTGCTCGATAGATTCTCGACAGATTCTCGATCGATCGAGCTTCGCGAATTTTGAATTTCCAGAATTTTCCAAAAACAGTTTTTCAACGTTTTCATGTACAAAACTACTGTCATACAATCATAATGAACATAAATTGATATCTAAACTGAATGTCATTGATGTTATAGCCTTAAAATTCAGTTTAACATACTTAAACCAAAAAATTAAACAACATCATAACATCAAAAACAGTTTTCATCAAAAACAATGATTTCAACAACCATGCAGAAAACTATTTTCTAACAACATGAAATCATTATCACTAATTCCAAAACTCTAAAACATGTTAAACAGATATGTAATGAAGACCGCTCTGATACCAATTGTTGGAATCATACATGCGCAGCGAAGAAAATATAATGTGTAAACGGATCTACTTCATACATAAAGGTTAACATGGGCTATTTAAGTTTCAGAATTAGAGACAAGAGAGTGTACCTTGGAGCGGTGAATTTCAAAACTTGAAGAACGGAAGCACTTGGGAATACTTTCAATCTTCACTCCAATTCCACTGACGCCCAAGATGTGTGGTCTCTCAATCAGTTCCAAAGGGAGAATGAAAGTGTGTCTCACACTCTCTCTTTTCTCTATGAAAATCTCTACCAATTCTCTACAGAAAAATTCTGTGTGTTTCTCTCTTTGTATCCAACTGATTATCTAATTGGGCCGGCCTTTTGGGCCTTTCCAATTGGGCTTAAGTGTGTGGCTTGGAGTGGGATCAAAAGGGACTAATAAGACACTAGCTCCAATGGGCCTTGGGCTTTTCTGTCAACTCTTGACAAGTCCAAAGTTACCATTAACTATATTTAATACCACTATATAAATATAGTTGCACTCTAGGCCTTATTAATAAATTATATCCCAAGACTTTATTATACATGCAACCCCTTCATAAAATATTCATAGTAATACAAAGTCGTGAAAGAAGACTGCTACTTTGTATATTACTACATCTTAATTCCTTGAGTACCCGGTTTAATCCTTTAAGTTATTCATCATATATTTATGAAATCCAATTCCATAAACATATACTTTAGTAACTCCTTACTAAAGTGGTTAGGCCCAACTCTCTGAATAACAAACACATTAAACTTATCTCAAGGGAATATTTTATATCTCCGTTAAGAGACTATGAATTCCATCTTGAGAATATATGTTCCATCAACACTAAATGTGGCTGCCCAACATACTGAGATTTTGACCGTTACTATAGATCTCACTCCTGATATATCAAAGCAACCTACACTTCATGATCAAGTCCATTATTCTCTCAGGATTAAGAGTTCATGCAAATATAAGTCGTGAGTTTATTATTCATTTGACAGTCGTTAGGAGAATAATAAATCTCACACCGGTCTAGTTCAATATGTCTTAACTCTTAAAACATATCAACATATCAACTAGAAATCTCCATTTCCATGATCAAGACAAATCATCTTAGTTGATATGTTATAGTCTTCGCAGATGAAATGCCCAATTTCATCACCGACTACGAACTATAATTCTGAGTTTACAAAGAACTTGTGATTTATATCTTCTGTGACTAAATCACATAAATCACATACTATGCATCTCATGGACTATATGATAATGTCCCAATATTCACGTTACCAATATTTTCAAATAATAATACAACTTTATTAACCAAAACATTAAGTCATACATAATGTCTTACATAATAAAATACATAGCATCATACAATAAGATTTAAGGACAAATATCCCAACACAAAGTTACCATTAACTATATTTAATACCACTATATAAATATAGTTGCACTCTAGGCCTTATTTATAAATTATATCCCAAGACTTTATTGTACATGAAAACTCTTCATAAAATATTCGTAGTAATACAAAGTCATAAATGTAAATTGCCACTTTGTAAATTACTACATCCTAATTCCTTGAGTACCCGGTTTAATCCTTTAAGTTATTCATCATATATTTATGAAATCCAATTCCATAAATATATATTTTAGTAACTCCTTACTAAAGTGGTTATAACTAACTCTTTGAATAATGAAACCCATTAAGCTTATCTTAAGGGAATATTTTATATCTTCGTTAAGAGACTATGAATTCCATCTTGAGAATATATGTTCTATCAACACTAAATGTGGCTGCCCAACATACTGAGATTTTGATTGTGACTTTAGATCTCACTCCTGATATATTAAAGCAACCTATACCTCATGATCAGGTCCATTATCCTCTCAGGATTAAGAGTTCATGTAAATAGAAGTCTTGAGTTTATTATTCAATTGACAGTTGTTAGAAGAATAATAAATCTTACAACGGTCCAGTTCAATATGTCTTAACTCTTAAAACACATCAACATACCTACTAGAAATCTCAGTTTCCATGATCAAGACAAATCATCTTAGTTGATATGTTATAGTCTTCGCAGATGAAATGCCCAATTTCATCACTGACTACGAACTATAATTCTGAGTTTACAAAGAACTTGTGATTTATATCTTCTTTGACTAAATCACATAAATCATATACTATGCATCTCATGGACTATTCGATAATATCCAAATATTCATGTTACCATTATTTTAGATAATAATAAAATAACTTTATTAATCATAACATTAAGTCATGCATAATGTGAAACATAGGATCATACAATAGGATTTAAGAGCACATATCCTAACATATACGAGGCAGCTTCCACCAATTTAGTGAAGTAATTAATAGCTACCAGTATGAATTCATGACCATTGGATGCTATTGGGTGATTTTTCCCAATAATGTCTATTCCCCATGTAGAGAATGGCCTTGGTGAAGTCATGGTATGTAATGGCATCGGCGGCATGTGCTTCAAATCTCCATGGACTTGGCACTAATGACACTTTTGAACATGAGCTGTGTAATCTGCTTACATAGTAGTCCAATAATAACCCTATCTCATTATCTTCCGTCACAATATGTGTGCATTCATATGTGGCCCACAAGTTGGCTTATAGACCTCTATAATTACTTGTTGTGCTTCTTTGGTAGTCACACAAAGGAGATAAATTCCATCATACGATCTTCTGTGTAGCCTTTCACCATAAATAATGTAATTAGTGGACAACCTTTTGATAGTTAATTGGTCATTCTTATCCGCAGACTTTAGGTACGTCCCCTCCTTAAGATACTGTAAAATGTCTGAATTGTTAGGATTAGTGCCCTTAAATCCTATTGTATAATGCTATGTATGATATTATGTATGACATGATGTATAACTTAATATTGTATTTGATAAAGTTGTTTTATTATTATCTAAAATAATGGTAACATGAATATGAGACATTATCATATAGTCTATGAGATGCATATTATGTGATTTAAGTGAAAAGTCACAGAAGATATAAATCACAAGTTCTTTGTAAACTCAGAATTATAGTTCGTAGTCAGTGATGAAATTGGGCATTTCATCTGTGAAGAATATAACATATCAACTAAGATAATTTGTCTTGATCATGGACGTGTAGACTTTTAGTTGATATGTTTTAAGAGTTAAGACATATTAAATTGAATTCCTGTGAGATTTATTATTCTCCTAACGACTGTCAAATGAATAATAAATCTCACGACTTTTATTTAGATGAACTCTTAATTCTGAGAGGATAATGGATCTAATCATGAAATGTAAGTTGCTTTGATATATCAAGACTAAGATCTAAAGTAACGATCAAAACCTCAGTATATTGGGCAGCCACATTTAGTTTTGATGGAACATATATTTTCAAAATGAAATATATAGTCTCTTAATGGAGATATAAAATATTCCCTTGAGATAAGTTTAATGTGTTCAGTTATTCAGAGAGTTAGACCTAACCACTTTGGTAAGAAGTTACTAAAGTATATATTTATGAAATTGTATTTCATAAATATATGATGAATAACTTTAAATGATTAAATCGGGTCCTCAAGGATAAGATGTAATAATTTACAAAGTGGCTGTCAATATTCATTACTTTGTGTTACTACGAATATTTTATGAGGAGGTTGCATGTATAATAAAGTCTTGGGATATAATTTATAAATAAGACATAGAGTGCAACTATATTTATATAGTGGTATTAAATATAGTGAATGGTAACTTTGGACTTGTCAAGAGTTGACAGAAAAGCCCAAGGCCCATTGGAGCTAGTGTCTTATTGGTCCCTTTTGTTCTCACTCCAAGCCATATACTAAAACCCGATTGGAAATGCCCAAAAGGCTAGCCTAATTAGATAATCAGTTATAAGGAGAGAAACATACAGAATCTAAATGTATGAAGAAAAGAGACATCATTGTAAAATGATGTGTATGTGAGAGTGAGACACTTTATCATTCTCATTTTGAAACTAATTGAGAGACCACACTTCTTGGGTGTTAAGTGGAATTGGAATGAAGATTAAAAGTATTCTCGAGTATTTCTGATTCTTTTTTTGAATTTTACTACACCAAGATACGCTTTCTTGTTCTAAAATTCTGAAATTTATATAGTACATATTTGTTGAGAAATCTGATTTTGTATCTCATACAAAACATATAGCGGAAGCAACAAACATGGATCTATTTCATTCATGATTAATAACATGTACCATATAAATTTTAGAATTTAAGAACAAGAAAGCGTACCTTGGTGTTGTGGAATTCAAAACAAAAGATTTGAAGTACTTAGGAACACTTTTAATCTTCACTCCAATTCCACTTTACACCCAAGAAGTGTGGTCTCTCAATTAGTTTCTAAGGGAGAATAATTGAGTGGCTTCACTCACATATACACACTATTTCACAATGATGTATCTCTTTTTCTAATAAAAAAATTCTGTGTGTTTTTCCCTTTATAACTAACTAATTATCTAATTGGGCTGGCCTATTAGGCCTTTCCAATTGGGCTTTAGTGTGTGGCTTGGAGTGGGACCAAAAGGGACCAATAAGACACTAGCTCCAATGGGCCTTGGGCTTTTCTGTCAACTTTTGACAAGTCCAAAGTTATCATTAATTATATTTAATATCACTACATAAATATAATTGCACTCTAGGCCTTATTAATAAATTATATCCCAAGACTCTAATAATATCATTTGACCACTTCATGAAATATCCATAGTGAACAAAGTCATAATAAACTGTCACTTTGTAAACAACTATTTTATCCTTGAGTACCCAGTTTAATATTTTAGTTATTCACATTTATTGAAATCCAATTTCAATAAATATAAGTTTTAGTAACTCCTTACTAAAGTGGACGCCCTGAATAATCAGTTCTCATTAAACTTATCTCAAGGGGATATTTTGTGTCTCTTCAAAAAGAGATTATGGATTCCATCTTGAGAATATGTGTTCCCTCAATACTACGTGTGGTTACCCAACATACTGAGGTTTTGACTGTGAATATTAGATCTCACTCCTGATATATCAAAGTAACCTATATTTCATGATCAGGTTCACTACCCTCTCAGGATTGAGAGTCTATGAAATTAGAAGTCGTGAGATTAATTATTCAGGTGACAGTTGTTGATTGAATAATTAATCTCACAGTAGTCCAGTTCAATATGTCTTAACTCTTAAGACACATCAACATATCAACTAAAAGTCTCCACTTCCATGATCAAGTCAAATCATCTTAGCTGATGTGTTATAGTCTTCGCAGATGAAACGCCCAATTTCATCACCGACTACGAACTACATTTTGAGTTTACAAGGAACTTGTGATTTACATCTTCTGTGACTTTTCACAGAAATCACATACAATGCATCTAATGGACTATAATAATGTCCTATTAGTTCATTTATAAATAGTCTCATATAATTAACCAATTTAATTATTTATGACATGCCAATAAATTGGATTTTTAGGGCACAAACCCTAACAATGTTATCAATTGCGAATAAAGTAGATCCATTAATTTTCCACTGTGCATGTTTTGTATATGATGCAAACATGTATTTTCCATCATGTACACCATTCACCTTCCCTATTTATTTCTTCATCTCCTTTTATTAACATGTAATAAGCCGACTCTTCTTTTTGTTCCACCACTATCGACCGAGCTTGGTCTTCCTTGGGTCCATCTATGATGAATGCCATTGTTGTTAAAGCATTTGCAATCTGATTCTACATTCAAGGCACATACTGGTGTCGAATCTTCTCAAACTTTGATGTCAATTTCTAAAGACATTCATGATAAGGCACTAGCTTTTCTTCCTTAATCTTTCACATGTTCAGAATCTAAAAAATTATCAGGGTTAAGTCACCATATACTTCCAACTCTTTCACTCCAAGACTAAGGGCTGCTTGTAATCCCATAATGTAAGCTTGATATTTAGTAGCGTTATTAGTGGTAGGAAAGTTGAGCCTACCAACGAAAGGGATGTGTGTCCCTTTTGGAGAAATTAGGAGAACATCAATACCACTTCCATTCTGATTAGTTGCTCCATCAAAATACATCTTCCATGGTTCTAACCCTATCCCTATGATATCCTCATTCGAAAAGTCCTTTTGGATTCTTTTGGCTTCTTCGGGTGAACAATGGGCTAAGTGATTGGCAATTGGTATTCCTTTTATAGACTTCTAAGTCATATATTTGATATCAAATTCTGACAAAAGAATAATCCAATTAGCTGTCTTCCCATCTTACACCGACTTCTCCATTACATATTTCAAAAGATCCATTCTTGCAATCAACAAGACCTTGAAAGCAAGTAAGTAATGTTTGAGTTTTCGGGTAGCCCATACAAGTGCTTCACATGTCCTCTCAAGTGCTATATACTTCTCTTCATAAACCAACATCTTTTTTCTAATATAATAAATTGCATTCTCCTTTTTAGACTCCTTGAGATATTGAGCAAGCAAAGCCCCCATTGCTGTATCTGTAGTTGTGAGTTATAGTAATAATGGTTTTTCAAGTACCAGTGGAATCAGTATTGATGGCTTCATCAAATAATTCTTAATCTTCTCAAAGGCTTCTTGGCATTATTCATTCCACATCGTGGGAACTTCTTTCTTAGGCAAACAAAAAAATGGTTCGCATGTCATGGTAAGTTGGGCTATGAACCTGCTTATGTATTGTATCCTTCCTAAAATCCCTTGTATCTCCTCAGTCCTTGGAGGCTTCATCTCTACAATTTCCTTAATCTTTTTGGGATCCACCTTAATTCCTCTCTGGCTTACCATAAAACCTAACAATTTTCTAGATGTCATGCCGAAAGTGCACTTCTTCAAATTCAACTACAACTTATAAAATCAGAATCTCTCAAAGAACTTTTGTAAAGTTGGTATGTGCCATTCATGGTCTTTGGACTTCATTATCATGTCATCCACATAAACTTCTACTTCTTTGTGTATTAAATCATGCAATAGAGTAGTGGCTGTCCATTGGTAAGTGGCACTAGCATTCTTAAGGCCAAATGGCATGACCTTTTAGCCATAGGTCCTCCATGGAATAATGAAGGATGTCTTCTCCATATCTTCTAGAGCTATCTTTATCTGGTTGTATCCCAAAAAGCCATCCATGAATGATAGCAAGGCATGTCTTGCCGTATTATCAACCAGAATATCAAAATAAGGCAAGGAAAAATCATCCTTTGGGTTGGCCTTATTCAGGTCTATAAAGTTTACACACATTCTCACCTTTCAATCCTTCTTTGGTACTGGAACCACATTAGCTAACCATTTGGGATAGTTACCACCCCCCCAAAGGGGGAATATTGGCTAGCCGAGACCGCATTGTATTGTTTTTCGACTTCTTCCTTAATCTTGAGCGTCCACCTTAGCTTTATCCTTCTCAGTTTCTACTTGACTGGCTTCATGGCTGGGTCTATAGGAATGCAATGTTGCATTATATTTATATCAATCCTAGGCATATCCTCGTACGACCATGCGAACACCTCTTTGAATTCCTTTAGTAGTGCGACTAATGAATCATTCTTAGAGGAGGTTATCATGTTACCAATTTGGACCGTCTTAGTCTTATTATTAGTTCCCAGGTTAATAGGTTAATAGATTGGGTTTCTTCGTTTATAGGTTTTACATGTCCTTGTTTTAATTCCTCATTATTAAAAGTTTCTTTAGTAATTTCTGAAATAAAAACATTCAAAGCCAAAAATTAAGCGGAATTAGAAATCATATTATAAAGAGTAGAGTTCTAAACAAACTCAACAAGAATGGACTCTATAGGAATAGAAACACGATTACATATAGACTCAACAAGAATAATAATGCTAGCAGATATAGACACAATAAGGATAGAAATAAGGTTTTTGGCAGGATTGAATGGCACGGTGGTCCTGATCCTTTCCAGGGGGTCTTCCATGGAGTGGGTAGCTCCTTCTTATACCTAATTCTTCAACTCAATTTTGGCTTCGACAATGGTAGCTGGCTTCCAGTGAGTTCCTTCTTCCTTCAACATTAGCACTTTGGGGTCTCCATCCATATAATTGTTAGGATGTGTGCCCTTAAATCCTATTTTATGATGTTGTGTATGACATTATGTATGACTTAATGTTGTGTGTTAATAGAATTGTTTTATTATTAGCTAAAATGATGGTAACATGAATATTAGGGCATTATCATATAGTCCATGAGATGTATAGTATGTGATTTATGTGAAAAGTCACAGAATATATAAATCACAAGTTCTTTGTAAACTCAGAATTGTAGTTTGTAGTCGGTAATGAAATTAGACATTTCATCTGCGAAAACTATAATATATCAACTAAGATGATTTGTATTGGTCAAGGAAGTGTAGATTTCTAGTTGATGTGTTGATATGTTTTAAGAGTTAAGACATATTGAATTGGACCACTATGAGATTTATTATTCTCCTAACGGCTGTCGAATGAATAATAAATTTCACGACTTCTATTTACATGAACTTTTAATCCTGAGAGGATAATGGACCTGATCATGAAATGTAAGTTGCTTTGATGGAACATATATTCTCAATATGAAATTCATAATCTCTTAACGGAGATATAAAATATTCCCTTGAGATAAGTTTAATGGGTTTAGTTATTTAGAGAGTTAGGCCTAACTACTTTGGTAAGAAATTATTAAAGTATATATTTATGAAATTAGATTTCATAAATATATAATGAATAACTTTAAAGGATTAAATCGGGTACTCAAGGATAAGATGTAGTAATTTACAAAGTGGTAGTCTACATTCATGACTTTGTATTACTACGAATATTTTATGAAGGGGTTGCATGTGTAATAAAGTCTTAGGATATAATTTACTAATAAGGCTTAGAGTGCAATTATATTTATATAGTGGTATTAAATATAATTAATGGTAACTTTAGACTTATCAAGAGTTGACAGAAAAGCCCAGGGCCCATTGGAGCTAGTGTCTTATTGATCCCTTTTGGTCCCACTCCAAGCCACACACTAAAGCCCAATTGGAAAGGCCCAATAGGCTAGCCCAATTAGATAATCAGTTAGTTATAAAGGGAGAAACATACAGAATTTTTTACATACGCGTGGAGAAAAAGAAAAAGAGAGAGAGTGAGGCACACTTTCATTCTCCCTTACTAACTGATTGAGAGACCACACTTCTTGGGTATAAAGTGGAATTAAAGTGAAAATTAAAAGTGTTCTCAAGTGTATCTAATCTTTGTTTTGAATTTCTCCACACCAAGGCACTCTATTTTGTTCTTAAATTCTGAAATTTGCATAGTGCATGTTATCAATCATGAATGAAATAGATCATTGTTTGTTGCTTTCGCTGTGTGTTTTGTATGAGATACAAAACCAGATTTTCCAACAATTGGTATTAGAGCCAGATTTTCATATCATGATTGTATAGCGTGTGATTAGATTTTAGAATAAAAAAAAGGAAAAACGGTTTCTTGATAATATCGGGTTCAAACCAAGAGAATATTCATCCTTGGTGTAAATATTCATGCTTTAATGTGAAATCCGTATGATATAAGTTTGATATGGCAAAAGTTAAATCAGTATTTCATAATATATCAATCTATATGGATTCAATAGACCAATTCCATGTTATTGCATCAAGGCAATAACTGCCATTTGCGTGAATTATCTAATGCACCGCTTGCCTTTAAAAGATCTTTTAATGGTTATTGGCTTGATGGCCATCATGTACATGTGGCTTCTTTATGGGCAAGTATATATATATATATATATATATATATATTTATATATTTATGTATATATCTCACCTGGATTGATTATTGAATATTACTATTGCATATAAATGTCCTGTGCTTGAATGATGCTGATAAGATCTTGTTAATGGTGCCGTGTTTTTATGGTTGCTTAGATATAGTTAATGAAGTAACTGTTTTGTAACTGTAAAATGTATGCACTACTTGGACTTTTTCTTGTACCGCTTGGTAATTATTGCATGTCTTGGACTAGATTGCATTGTTTGTCCTTTATTACATGGTTTATATATATATTTTGGATGATACGGATTGCACGAGATTGGCCATCTTGCATGAATTAAAGCAAGAATTCTACAATATGTAAGTTATATATATATATATATATATATAATATAATAAATATATATTACTTATATTAATCTGTATATTATATTATATATAATATAATATGGATTTTTAAATGTAATATGGGTTTATATTACATTATATATATTTATATATGATAATGCTAGTTTAATGAAATTTATTCCTAATGAGATTAGGATTATGTTTTTCAAGGGTTTCTAGCATTATTATAGTTCTTGATCTTAAAAACTTTTATTTAAAATTTCTAGTGGGAGAGAGATACAAGGGTTGCATCTCACAGCCTTCATTATCAGTTCATAGTAGTGTGGGTAAACACCTCGTCTTGGCGTATATGCCTCGCGATCCCAAAGGAGGGTGTTTACTTCATAGAACAATAAGATTAAACTTACTCGTTTAAAGTAGTGTGGACAAACACCTTGTCTTGGCGTATATGCCTTGCAATCCCAAAGGAGGGTGTTTTGTTTCATGGTACTACAAGTTTAAACACTATAAAAGGGAGATGAAATGTGGCTACACATGACTCTAGATAATGGTGTACACTAGACTAAGTGTAATGTTAACCTCCCAAAGGAGCTATGTCATTATTACTTAGAGGCTAAAGGTAATACGGCATATTATTAATGTTTGATAAGAGTTATCATTATAGCACTAATAATGAGAATAGTTTTCAACCAATTAAGGTGTTTATAATAAACTTGCTACCAAGGAATTATAGACAGGGATTGGGTTGTCGTTGCATATATTATTTTATGGTTTTATTAAGGTTTCATATTATATGTTTATATGCTAAATTGATAATGTCCAATTTATTTATTATATTCATGTTTATTATTTTCAGATTTAAATCATGGCATCATTTAGCCCACATATTGCTATTCTTAACCAAAACAAACTGACTGGATCCAACTATGTTGACTGGAAAAGAAGTTTGGACATTATTTTTACAGTTGAGAGCACAAATATGTGCTTACTCAACCATGTCCTAGCTTTCCTTCATTAGATGCTCCTTTTGAGGAAAAACAGTGATTTGATCGTTGGCAGAAATCTAACGAGATGGCGAAATGCTATATCCTAGCATCTATCTTAAATGTTCTACAACATCAAATGTAGGATGTAGAACTTGCTTCGGACATAATGCTTAGTCTGAAGGAGATGTTTGGTAAGCAAGGCCATTCTGCAAGGCAAGAAACTATGAGGCAAATTTATAATACCAAAATGGCTGAAGGAAGTTCAGTTTGGGAGCATTGTCTTCGAATGATTGCTAATCTGAACACATTAGAAGTTTTAGGTGCCGACATTGATGGAGAATCCCAAGTGGATATGATACTCCAGTCATTACTGGATTCATTCAAGGAATTCAAACTCAATTATAATATGAACAAAAAGATTTATTCATTGTCTGAATTAATGAATGAGTTGGTTGCGGCGGAAGGCATCCTTGGTACTTCTAGTGTTGCAGCCGATATGGGTGAAGCTTCTACTTCTCAACCTAAGTCGAAAGGCAAAGGTAAGAAGAAGAAGAAGAAGCACTACACTAAGAAAGATGGTAAACAAATTGCCGTAGGAGTTGCCAACAAAGGAAAGAAAACCAAAGGAAAGTGTTTCCATTGTGGTGAGAAAGGACATTGGAAGAGGAATTGTCCAACATTCAAGGCTGCTAAGAATAAGGGTATGAAAAATTCATTTCTTCTTAAAATATTTTTGGTACAGAATCCAACGAATTCCTGGTGTGTGGATTCAGGTTGTACTAATCATATCTACAATTCTTTGCAGGGGTTCTAGGAGACCAGAAAGTTGAATGAGGGAGAACTATTTCTTACTTTAGCTGATGGGAGCAAGATTCCGGTTGAAGCTGTTGGAGTGTATAATTTATGCTTTAGGTCTAGAGTTTTAATATTAGAAGACTATTTGTACGTACCTAATGTTCGTAGGAATTTAATTTCTGCAACTTACTTAGGTAAGCATGGATATTGTGTTATCTTGAAAGACAATGTTATAATAAAGAAGGATAAAATGTTTATCTATTCTGGCAATATTATAGATGGTCTTTATATTTTAACTCCTGATAAGCATAAATTATACAATTCTGAATTAGATAGTAGCTCTCATGTAAAATCATTAAAGAGAACGTTTCCTTCTACTAGTGATGCATATCTATGGCACTTGCGTTTGGGTCATATTAATTCAAATAAGATTCAAAGATTAATCAAAGATAGACTTTTATAGCCCATGGACTTTGATGGATTTCCAGTTTGCAAATCTTGTTTGGGAGGAAAAATGACCAAACGACATTTTAATACAAAAGGTAGAAGAGCTCAAGAGTTGCTTGAATTAGTTCATACAGATGTATGTGGTCCTATGTCAACCCAAGTAAAAGGAGGTTATGAGTACTTCATCACTTTTACGGATGATTACTCAAGATATGGTTAAGTGTACCTAATGAGACGGAAGTCCGAAACCTTTGAAAAGTTCAAAAAATTTAGGGCTGAAGTTGAAAATCAATTGGGTAAACGCATAAAGGCCATTTGATCTGATCGAGGTGGCGAATACCTTCTTGGGAATTTCAAGGATTACCTAATTCAAAATGGGATTGTCTCCCAATTGACTACATCTGAAACTCCCTAACAAAATGGTGTAACGGAAAGAAGGAATAGAACTCTTTTGGAAATGGTTAGGTCCATGATGAGTTACTCAACTTTACCAGTTTCTTTTTGGGGATATGCACTAAAAACTGCTATGCATGTTTTGAATTTGGTTTCGTCAAAATCTGTTCCCAACACACCCAAGGAATTGTGGAGTGGGCACAAGCTTAGTATGAAATATCTCCACATTTGGGGATGTCCAGCACATGTGTTGAAAGAAAAGTCTAATAAGTTGGAAGCTAAAATGGAAGTATGCATGTTTTTAGGTATTCAAAGGAAACCAAGGGTTATTTATTCTATAATCATAAGGATAACAAAGTGTTTGTTAGAACCCATGCCAAATTTTTGGAAGATGATTATGTGAATAATTTTAATCCTAGAAGTAAAGTTGCATTGGCTAAAAAAGATGAACTTGTAGTTGAACAACCAATGGATAAAACTAGGAATGATGTGGCTGTATTAGATACATCACAAGACATTACTCATGAGATGACTAGTATACAGGTGCCTCGTCGTAGTGGGAGAATTGTTCAGCCTCCTACAAGATTTATAGGTTTGAGAGAAACTTATAAAGTTATCTCTGAAGAGGCTGAATCGGATCCTTACACTTATGATGAAGCAATGAATGATATAGATGCACATCATTGGCTCTAAGCTATGAAATCTGAATTGGATTCTATGTATTCCAATCATGTATGAGATCTTGTAAAAGCGCCTAACGACATTAAACCTGTTGGTTGCAAATAGGTTTACAAGAGGAAGAAAATGATAGATGGAAAGGTTGAAACCTTTAAGCAAGGCTAGTGGCGAAAGGTATACACAAAAGAAAGGTATTGATTATGATGAAACTTTTTTACCAGTAGCCATTCTTATGTCTATCATAATTCTCTTATCCATTGTTGCTCATTATGATTATGAGATTTGGCAAATAGATGTCAAGACTGCATTTCTTAATAGTAATCTTGAAGAAGAAATATACATGTTGCAACCAGAAGGCTTTATAGCAAAGAACCAAGAGCATATAGTATGCAAGTTGAATAGGTCCATTTATGGACGTAAGCAATCTAGGTCATGGAACAACAGATTTGATCAAGCAATCAAATCACTTGGTTTTGAACAAAATCTTGATGAACCACGTGTGTACAAAAGACATTGAGACAAAGTAGTAATGTTCTTAGTGCTTTATATTGATGATATTCTACTAATTGGAAATGATGTAAGGGTAATGTCATCGATTAAAGTTTGGTTGTCAAGCCAATTTGATATGAAGGACTTGGGTGAGGCTAACTTTATTCTAGGGATCAAGCTTTGGCGAGATCATAAAAATAAGATGTTAGGCTTATCACAAGCTGGATATATAAATAAGGATCTAGAACGGTTTAGTATGCAAACTCCAAGAAAGGATTGCTTCCTTTTAGACATGGAGTTCCTCTATCTAATGACCAAAGTCCTAAGACTCAAGAGGAGGAAAATATGATGAGACAAGTTTCTTATGTTTCTGTAGTGGGAAGTTTCATGTATGCCATACTTTGTACTAGACCAGGTATTTGTTATTCAGTTGGCATGGTTAGCCGATATCAATCAAATCTAGGACTAAAACATTGGCAAGCTGTAAAGCATATTTTCAAGTATCTACGGAGAACGAGAAATTATATGCTTGTTTACCATAGTAAGGATTTGATTCCCATTGGCTATACAGATTCAGATTTTCAATCAGATTTAGATTTCAGAAAATCCACTTCAGGATGTGTTTTCACATTAGAAGGTGGAGCCATAAGTTGGAGGAGTGTTAAGCAATCTTGTATTGCGGACTCCATCATCGAAGCTGAGTACGTTGCTGCTTGTGAAGCAACAAAGGAATCTGTTTGGCTTAAGAAATTCCTTTCTGATCTTGGTCTTATGAGAATGGAGCAAGTTCCCATAACATTGTTTTGCGACAATAGTGGAGCGGTTGCACAATCCAAAGATCCAAGGAATCACAAGAATGGAAAGCATATTGAGAGGAAGTACCACATCCTTCGAGACATTGTTGCTTGTGGAGATGTTGTGGTAGCAAAGATTGAAAGTGTAAATAATCTAGCAGATCCTTTTACCAGAGCTTTGCCTCAAAGGACTTTCAAGTCACATTTGGATGGAATGGGAGTTAGATTAGTGCACAATTATCTTTAGGGCAAGTGGGAGATTGTTAGGATGTGTGCCCTTAAATCCTATTGTATGATGCTGTATATGACATTATGTATGACTTAATGTTGTGTTTAATAAAGTTATTTTATTATTATCTAAAATGATGGTAACATGAATATTATGACATTATCATATAGTCCATGAGATGCATAGTATGTGATTTATGTGAAAAGTCACAGAAGATATAAATCATTAGTTTTTTGTAAACTCAGAAATGTAGTTCGTAGTCGGTGATGAAATTGGGTATTTCATCTGCGAAGACTATAACATATCAACTAAGATGATTTGTCTTGGTCATGGAAGTGTAGATTTCTAATTGATATGTTAATATGTTTTAAGAGTTAAGACATATTGAACTGGACCCCTGTGGGATTTATTATTCTCCTAACGATTGTCGAATGAATAATAAATCTCACGACTTCTATTTACGTGAACTCTTAATCCTAAGAAGATAATGGACCTAATTATGAAATGTAGGTTGCTTTGATATATCAGGAGTGAGATCTAAAGTTACGGTCAAAACCTCAATATGTTGGGTAGCTGCATTTAGTGTTGATGGAACATATATTCTCAAGATGAAATTCATAATCTCTTAACGGAGATATAAAATATTCCATTGTGATAAGTTTAATGGGTTCAGTTATTTAGAGATTTAGGCCTAACTACTTTGGTAAGAAATTACTAAAGTATATATTTGTGAAATTGGATTTCATAAATATATAATGAATAACTTTAAAGGATTAAATCGGGTACTCAAGGATAAGATGTAGTAATTTACAAAGTGGCAGTCTACATTCATGACTTTGTGTTACTACGAATATTTTATGAAGGAGTTGCATGTGAAATAAAGTCTTGGGATATAATTTATTAATAAAGCCTAGAGTGTAATTATATTTATATAGTGGTATTAAATATAATTAATGGTAACTTTGGACTTGTCAAGAGTTGACAGAAAAGCCCAAGGCCCATTGGAGCTAGTGTCTTATTGGTCCTTTTTGGTCCCACTCTAAGCCACACACTAAAGCCCAATTGGAAAGGCCTAATAGGCTAGCCCAATTGGAAAGGCCTAATAGGCCAGCCCAATTAGATAATCAGTTAGTTATAAAGGGAGAAATATACAGAATTTTTTATATGCGCGTAGAGAAAAAGAAAAAGAGAGAGAGTGAGGCACACTTTCATTCTCCCTTGGAAACTGATTGAGAGACCACACTTCTTAGGTGTAAAGTGGAATTGGAGTGAAGATTAAAAGTGTTCCCAAGTACATCTAATCTTTGTTTTGAATTTCTCCACACCAAGGTACGCTATTTTGTTCTTAAATTCTGAAATTTGCATAGTACATATTATCATCATAAATGAAATAGATCTTTGGTTGTTGCTTCCACTGTGTGTTTTGTATGAGATACAAAACCAGATTTTCCAACAATAATTTGGGCTTTCCCCATCAATTTCCATATCCGCAAGCTTTAGCCATCCAGGCACTCTATGCTGTCCATCCACTGCCCAAATAAATATTGCCTCTTTTTGTTGCATGGGTGGACATATAAGGGGAAGTACTCTAACTTGCTTTCTTCCGTTCTCTTATCTTCATCTTCAATATCCTCTAAAGTTAAGTTTCTAAAGCTATGGATCATCATATTTCATTTAACTCTCGCTAATCTTATATCTATATCATCTTCTTCATCAGTGTATGCAATCAATGAGCCAAACTTTGAATTATGAAATGAACCAAGCTTGGGAATCTCCCTACCTAACTTATCATATTGGGGGCCTAACGTTGAACTGACATCTGTAATGCAACTCCAATTCAAAGGTCGCCCATAAGGGTATTCATAATAGTCTCCACCTACAGCTTCCGCATCATCTTCTATGTCTTCATCATAATAGTCCACATCATCATAAGAATTGTCTTCATAAAAGGCTTCCGCATTTTCATCCTTTCTATCACTAGGGGGTTCACCCCTCTTATTACCACTATCTCGGCTATCATAGTTGTTGGGAATTTAGACCCCGGTTGATAGAATTAACAAGTTTTAAACCCAAGTTGTTAATTAGATTTATTATGCATAAAACTTGTTAAAACAACAAATATCAATATCATGTCAAAACTAAGTGCAGCGGAAAAATAAATAAGACAAGATATGATGACCCAGGAAAACCAATGAAACCAACCAGTTTCACAGTAAAAAACTTGGGGGGAAACCTTCCCGAAAAGCAATCCACTATAGTAAAGAGAAGTTTCAGATCTAGTACAAAACCTTTGTCACTAGACTCTACAATCCCCGTAGATGAACTCACAGCAGAAACCTTCTACTGCTTCAGAACCTCTGAACTCTTCAATATATGAACGCCACCCTTTGATGCACGGATCCCAGTACGTGACTAACTCCTTTGCACGAATCCCAGTACGTGACTCACTCACCAACTTGAGGAAGAAGAATGTTGGCTGCAAAGTTCTTCACTTCATACACACGATGAAGATTAAGAAGCACTTGGTTACAAAACCCTAAGGCGCAAAGACGCAGTAGCTTCTTTCAGAGAGAATTAGGCTTCGGTCACCTTTTGTATGTGTTCTCCTTGTATTCTCTTATGTGACGGCCTTAAAAATATGCCTTATATATGCCTAGGGTTGTGAGAAAAGAAACCCTACACAAATACAAAAGCCTGGCCCAAAAATCAGATCTGGAAATCTCAATTCCCGTAACCTCGATAGATACCTCGATCGATCGGGCAGCTGTCGAGCCTCATTAAATCTCGATAGATAGCTCGATAGATAGCTCGATAGATAGCTATCTGTCCGCAGGTGTCCAGCAGCTATCCGCAGGTGTCCACCAGGTGTCCAGCTTTAGTACACACTTTTTCTTCACTTGTTTCTTGGTCCAATCTTCATGGTTTTAATACTAAACTTGAACAACATGTTCTTTGAAGTATTAAACACATCCTAGATCTATCCAAATACAAGTAAAGTGCGTTTTGTCAAAGGATTAGCCAACTACATAAAATAGCGACATATGTTAACAAACTTGAACTACATATGTCCTAACAATAGTCTTCACTATTACTTCCTTCACTATCATTGTCATCACTGCTATTGTCTCCACCATCATTGTTTCCACTATCATCACTATCATTTTCACCACTATTATCATTTTCACTACCATTACCTTCATCGTCATCACTAGGGGCTTCTCCCCCTTCATCATTTTCAACATCCGTTCTTGCTTCATATAGGTTCTTTAACGCATGTTGATAGGCCTCCTAGCATTCTTCCTTTTCTATGTTGAAGATAACATCTCCCAATAGTGTAGTCATTGCATTAGGATCTATATAATGTGCCTAATTAGTTGGGACCTAATTTGTATTTTTCTCCTTTGGTTCTGAAAGCTTATTGTCACAATAAAGGAATAATTCAAATCTAGGCACAATTGTTTTTGACTCAAGATCATATCTTGGTTCGGGAAATCCCCAATAACGTTGACTATCTCTAGCTTTGACAAACTTCCCATTCAGTGTAGGAATGTATGAGTTTAAGGGTTTTAGGGGACTAGGAAGCCCCTTAGCTTTTGCCCTTGCACGGGCTGTCTTCCTCAACTTCAACACCAATAAATCATCATTTGTAGATTTGTAACCTAACCCGAAAGGTGGTGTGGCCGTGGGAATTGTTTGGACTCAAATAGCCGCCTCTTTCACGGTCTTCCCTAGGCTTATCCTTAGAAAATAGCTCATCTTCCTCATCATTTCTACCACATTTTTGTTGTTGTAATGATTGAAGTCCATAGGGATCTTTTCAACCTCTTCTTCCATTCTTTCAAAACTAGGCTTCTCAATCTTAAAACCATCTAGGAATACTGGCTCCTTCTTAGAATCGATACCAAGAATCGGCTTTGGTATGGTTAAAGTGTCACCATATAGGTTTACTAGCTCCTTCATGTGGAAACCAAACCTTTTGTTACAGGGATGAAGGCACTACCTCTATATCATGAATCCATGGTTGCTCAAGGAGCATGTTAAAGCATGAAGCTATTTAAGTACTTGAAATTTCACTTTTTTTTTTTATTTTTTTTTATTTTTTATCATTGGCCCTATGGTGAGCTCTAGTGTCATTGTCCCTAAAACCTCTTTTCTGTTGTTGTCATATGCTCTCACATGTTGATTAGATGGCATAAAATCTTCAATACTCAAGCCGAGGCAACTTGAGGTTTTTAAAGGATACACATTTAGAGCACTTCCATCATCAATTAAGACCATTGGTATCCTCTTGCCTTTGGCATTTACAATAATGTATAATGGGTCATTATGACACTTCCCTTTCTTAGCCAAATCTTTGACGAAGTTGGAAATGGTAAACTCCCTACTTATAGACCTAGTTATAGCATTCAAATCTTAAGAAGTAGTGGTTGTAGGGACTTGGATTTGATTGAGAAGGTCCACCAGATTCTAGCGGCGCTTGTATGAGGCTATGAGTAAATCCCACAAGGGTATGTTCACTTGCGTCTTCTGCAACTGCTTAAGGACCTCATCCTCTTCATTGGGTATTTATTGGGTTACCTTGTTCAAGGCTTCTATCGGGTTGTTTGTTTCCAAATATGGGGGTTTGAAGTGTCTCTCCCCTTGTGATATGGGCAATTTTTGATGGGTTATTTGATTCAAAGTCTTGGGGTTTGAAGTGTCTCCCCCCATATGTGGATGTTGAGTTATTTGATTGGGGTTCAAAGTGTCTCTCCCTTTGTGATATGGGCAATTTTTGATGGGTTATTTGATTCAATGTCTTGGGGTTTGAAGTCTCTCCCCCCACATATGGATGTTGGGTTATTTAATTGTGGTTTGAAGTGTCTGCCCTTATGTATGAATGTTGGGTTATCTGATTGAGGTTTGAAGTGTCTCTCCCCATGTGTGAATGTTGGATTATCTGATTGGGGTTTGAAGTGTCTCCCTCTATGTGTGGATGTTGGATTATTTAATTGGGGCTTGAAGTGCCTCTTCCTCATATGTGGATGTTGAGTAATTTGGAGTTTCGGTAGTATCTTCACTCTATATATCGTATCTTGTTGTAGATGTCATGCCCATTAGTTCTTCCCAAGTCATCATAAAGCATTCGGGTAGGTCATAGATCAACTTAGATGGGTCCTTTTCTCCTTCCTTCTCAAAAATCAAACAACTGATCCTTAGACCTCTCCCAAATTTGTGGTTGGACAAGGAATTGTTGGTGATATTAGGCCTTGTATTGAATTAGAGCCTGGATTGCATGACGAAGATTATAACACTTGTCAGTGTCATGGCCTAGGCCTTGATGGTAGGCACACATTTTACTCACATCAAACTTTGCAGGCAAGGGTCTAAGAGTTTTAGGAACCCTTTTGCTTTCAGCTTTTCAAATACTTGACTCATCGACATATAATGTTCATGAAACTCCCCCCTAGGCCTTGGAGGAAGCCCTTGTGATATTTACACTGGGGCAATAAGTTTGTATGGATCAGTTTTATATATATTAGATACTTACGCAGTTTTAGAGCTAGAAAGCCTAAAATTCCTTTTAAATTTAGGTGCGGCCTCATTCTTTATGGTCCCATTATTTATTGCATCCTCAAGCTGAGTGCCAGCAGCTATTAAAGCTTTAAAATTTGGAAAGTATTGAGCAAACAAATATTTATGGTATACCAGTAACAAGTTTTTTACAACCATGGTTAATTGCTTTTCTTCAATCGGCCGATTCATCATCTAAGCGGGCTTGGAACTCCACTTGGTAATGAAGGCAGAAAAGGACTCATTTGGCTCTTGTTTAGTCGTCTTCAAGTCTCTTCTTGTCACGTCCACCTCTATATTCTACTTGTACAGGTTATGGAACTCCCTACAAATGTCTTCCTAGTTTCTAGCTCTATTATCTTCCATGTTGAGGAACCACTTGAGGGCGGCCCTAGTTAAGGTGTTTTGGAACATTTGTGCCAACATTTCCTCAGTAGCTCCCAAAGGATGCATAGCCCTTATGTACATCTTTAGGTGGGATTTGGGGCAGTTGGTGCCATCGAACTTGTCCAAGACTGGCGTCTTGAACTTTGGGGGTAATCTTAAATCTGGGAAAAGAGAGAGCGACAAATAATCCATGAGGTCTTCCATCCTGTGCAACCTTTTGATCATCTCCTCTATCTTACTTATCTTCTCATTAATCTTCTTCTCACTCTCTAAGATAGGGGAAGTCTGATCAGTCTTGTTTTCCTCTAGGCTACCTTTCAAATTCTGAAACTGCTGTACCATGAGGTTTATGTCTTCCCTTAACTGAATTTGGCTTACCACCATAGTGTTTAGTAGCTCCTGAGTGCTCATTTGCTCTTCATTGTTTTAGTGCTCATTTCCCTCTGCCATGGTAACAAAGTCTTTAGATTTCTTGTAGCTTAGGTTGTCTTGCAAGTTGAATACGGAGTTATGGTGTTGTAATTGTGGGGTGCCTTCTATACTCAAGTGCTTCAGTACTGTGATAGGCTTGGAATTGGAACTGTTGGCTTGGCTGTCATTCTTGGATTCTCTTTGGAGTCTTCCCTCTGATCATGGCCAAATTCTCCCCTATAAAAGGCTTGGTTAGGTCAAACAAAGCTAGGTCCCCATATATATCAATCTATCAATCAAACAAACACACACAGAATGCAATGCAATTTTAACATGGATTGGGCTAAGGATAGTGTGTTTGTTGTTGTATTGTTTCCCATAGCTAGAACGTTACACCTCCCAACTTGTAATGTAATGAATGGCATGGTCTATCATTTTTAGTCTACAATAAATGATCCAGTGACTTTGGGCGATGAGTGGTGATCCATGAATCTAATAAAGACTAGTGATCCATGGGTGCATACTGACAGGCCACAAATGCGTTGACCCCTTGTGATAATTTAGATTAATTAAATTAGCCCAGTTATTAATTAATCAAATTAACATGCAATCACGTGGCAGCACAAACAAATCACCAAACTAAGTTATGCAGCGGAAAATAAACAACACGGTGATTTGTTCACGAATGGGGAAAACCCTAAGGCAAAAACCCCACCGGGTGATTTAAGGTCACCACTCCCGAAACTCCACTATTATCACAACAAGCAGTTACAAGTAAGGAATCACAGTACCTCACCAACCTACAGTTGAACTCTTACCCCAATACCCAATTGGACTTGTTCTGTAGTGACAATTTCTCCAGTTAAATGCACGGCTCCCAGTACGTGACTAACCAATGTGATGCGCGGATCCCAGTACGCGTCTTACTCCTTTTGCACGAATCCAAGTACGTGACTCACTCACCAACTTAAGGAAGAAAGAATGTTGGCTGCAAAGTTCTTCAAATCATCAGAGATGAACTAGGGCACAAACTTTGTCTCACAGATCACAATTTGCATGAAAGAGAAGAAGCAACTTGTATCTTGTGAATTCTGCTTGTTGCTTACTTTGACGGCCCTTAAAATAATCCTTTTATATGTCTAGGGTTAGGAGAAAAGAAGTCCCAAAGACACACACACGGATTGGACTTGAAACAGACTTGGAATTCTGTTTTCTTTAATTCTCGACAGATGGAGGTGTCGAGAGGTGTCGAGACAGCTGTCGAGGCTCGGGCTTAACAGCTTCTTTAAATCTCGATAGATGTATCTGTCGAGGTAGGTGTCGAGATTTAAAAACCAGCACTTCCTTGCTTGTATCTTGGACAGACTTTGACGGCTTCAACACTTAATCTTGAACCACTGTTTCTTGAAGTGTTTAACACATCCTAGATCTACCCAATTACAAGTAAAGTGCGTTTTGTCTAAGGATAAGCCAATTACATAAAATAGCGACATATGTTCACAAGCTTGAACAACTACATATGTCCTAACAATCTCCCCCTTTGGCAATCCGTGACAAAACCACAACATACAAATGATGATATGAGAGAAGTCATAAATCACTCAACTCATACTCACTTGTTACATACAGTAAAATCTATCCTAACACAAACTCTTGAAAAACTTTGCAAGAAGAGAGTTCATGGCAAGAAGACTTTGACAACCTGTATTTCTGAAACACTTATAAACAAAACACATCAAGGCATCTTTGTGTGAAACAGAAATAATAGATTGCATACAAGTAAAGAAACATGTGTATAAAGACAGAAAAGAAACAACACATGTAGAGATAGGTGAAAAAGAAAACATACATCATCATATAGAGAAAGAGAATAAGAACAATGTATGTAAGTACATGATCAATGTATCTCTAAAAGATAATAAAAGAAAAAAAATACATCTGATCACCTCACTACATCCCTCAATCCACACTCCCCCTAACAAAAATGTCCTATGCTAACACTCCCCCTAAGTATGACTACTCTCATACAAAACTACTCCCCCTTTTTGTCACGAGTGACAAAGGGTAGAGTGTCAAGTAGACATCTCATCCGATGAGTCAGCATCTCCATCATCATCATCTTCGGAAGCATCATCATCATCGCCATCGTCATCAGCCTCGGTCTCAGTCGACACATGAGGTGGCGGAGGAGAAGCCTCTACAGCAAAGCCGCCCATGGTCGCATGTCGCCTGGCGATGCGACCAACACGGACATTCACCTGATACAACTCCGTGGAGAGTGTATCTAGGCGAGCATCCATGCGCTGTAGCTGCGCCATGATGTCTCCCAAGCTGACATCGCTCGAAGAAGTAGAAGCAGAAGCTCGAGCAGATCTGGAGGTGGTAGGACGGGTGGAAGGAGTGGCATCGTCGGACAGTCGCGATCGGAACTGTGCCTCGCTACATTTTACGGTAGCGGCATCTATGGCGGACATGACGCGGAAAGGATCGGACGAAGGGAAGGGAATGGAAAAAAACGACTCAGAATCCTCGTGATAGCGGAAGGGAAAATGAGCTTATCACGGGTGGCCGTATCTCTATAGACATCTATGATGGAACAAATAAAGTGAGAAGGAAAGTCTATAGAGAGATCCTCAAGGAGGGACAACAAGAACCGAGCACGAGGCTCTGTGATCGAGTTGTAGTGAGAGAGTGGGTGCAAAACAAAAGTCATCACCATGTTAAGGAATCTAGGACTTTTAGCAAAAGGTCTACATGGTGTGTACATGTGATCTCCCCAAGAGGTAGGACGTTCACAGAACGCCGAGATCATCTCGTCTTTGGACACAGTCCAGAGACGCTCACAGCTAGGGTAATCAGGATGATCCACCCTAGGTACATGGAGAACCTCAGAGACTAGCTCTGGGGTGACACAGAAGCGCGTACCTCTAACGCAAGAATAGAAAGAAGGTACTGAAGAATCTATCCCGTGGATATTGGAGTAAAACTCCTGTATCAACACGAGAGGAGATGTGACCGGGACGTCACACAGTGACTCCCAACCCCGAGTGTGAATGACATCGGGAAGGTCAGTGTCGGCAAAGTCTGCCAAGACGACGTGGCGTTCCGAATGAACACCGCGTTTAGAAAAGTTCTCCGAGAAGTCCTTGTGGGATTTCTCATCACGGAACCGAACAGAGAGAGGGGTAGAATCAGAAGAAGACTGTCCCTTAGAACGTAGAGGGTTCTGGGACAGAATGGACTTACGTTTAGGAGCCATAGACGCTACTAACGCAAACATAGAAGAGGGGGAAAGAGGAGACAAGCAGAAAAGTTCCAAACAAATCAATATTGGCAGAATGAAATATTGAAATGAAAAGAACGTATGCATGAAAATGCATGAACATGTGACATGCAACAATAAACACATCATGGGCTCAGCCCAATCCAAACCTAACAGCACACAATAGATTTGCACACATCTAAATGCATGAAAATACAATTTGAATGCTAATGTGATGCAATGCATGTGGTTTTGAAGATCAAAACTAGAAAACCAACCCATAAGTTTCATGAAAACCCCAACAATTTTGAAAACTCCCAAAAAATTTTTCAAAAACACAAACCTAGGGTTTTGAAACAATGCAATGCATGAAATGAGGGATAAAAGGCTTACCAAATGATGAAGAACACGAAGAATCACTTGAGAAAGCCTTGAGAGAGGTTTAGAGGGAGAGTGAAAAGTTTTTGAGAGAAATCTGAGAGTTTTTGAGCGAGAGAGATCGAGAGAAATGAACTGAAAATCGCGAGGAATCAACTTATAGCCTCTCAGTAATTCTCGACAGCTGCAGGTGTCGAGAGCTGTCGAGGTTAGCTGTTGAGGTAAGCTGTCGAGAAATGCACGTGGACAGATGCAGCTATCGAGGTCAGCTATCGAGGAAGAAGAAATAAGCTAGAGGGAACCTCGATCGATCCAGAAGCTATCGAGGAGCTATCGAGCAAACAGAAAGTTTCTCGATCGATCCGGCTGCTATCGAGGTATCTGTCGAGACTGCGATAAGAAAGAGTCTGAGGATCTCGACAGATAGCTATGTATCGAGAGGTATCGAGGAGGTGTCGAGATGCCTTTCAAAGCAGTTTTTCAAAAGAGGAAAAACACAGACATGAATGCAATCATGCATGCAACTCAACCAAAGATACAACCAATACATTAAGCTCTCAAAATCATCTCTCAACAAGAAATATGATGCACATGTATCTCAAAACACGCACACACACACTAAACAAGTCTAGCCAATTTTATTTTTCAAAAACAAGTCAAGACAGTTTAGTGAACATACATTAAAGCATATAAACCTTGTGATGGCCAAATCACATTGTACCTGCACATGTATCAAGAATAGCAAAGAGTATTGCGTGTCGTGTGTGAAAACATCGCAAGATTGCATAAGTAACTCAATGTTATGACGATTTGAGATATGAGAAAATCACTTTAACTTACACACAATCATAACTGCTCGATGGGGACTATCACCTTTGAGGTACATCATATAACTCCCACATCTCCTAGAAAACATGCTTGCAACCATATTTTAAAGCATTTTGATCTTTTTGCTTTTAATTTCTTTGCATATTTTCTTTTAACAAGCATATCATACATGGGCATACAAGAGAAAGAAAAGAAATACCCAATGATGTTAAGCTTTTGACACTGCACTTTTGCTATGCCGAAGCATACAGGTGTCCTATGACATTGCACTTTTGCTATGCCGAAGCATACAGATGTCATATTATGATTGGCGAGTAACAGTGGTGAGATGGTTATTTATGCCTTTCTCTTAGGATTTTCTAGTTCAACCCGTCAAAAAGAGTGACACGAGTGTTAAGAAGAAGAGATTACTTAACCTTACTCATCACACACAAAAAGCTACAAAGCTCACTCGCTTAGTTGTGCAAAAGAGTGCTCATCTAAGCTACAGATGATACAAAGTTTAGAAAACTCTGTTTCATTGGCCATTACAAAAGTTCGCATGAACTAATGCACACAAACACACTGTTTTTGTATTTTTCATTTTTCAATTTTTTTTATTTTTATTAAAGAAGCAAAAATAAAACACAAAACTGAAAACACACAAACAAAAACATGTAAAGCAAAACAATGCATAAAACTAGACTGACTCAAAACAGTAAAGAAACACACAAGTAGTGCAACACACAAAATAAGAGAGAGAGAAGAAGAAGTGACTAAAATCACTTGGAACCCTTTGGCTTCCACACCTTGGAAGATCCTTTCCTTTTGGTTGACTCTTGAACCGGTATAGAGGGAAAAGAATATGAACCGTTCAAGTTCGAAAGGAATATGAGGGCTTTAAGAATGTCTCCAAGAGGAGCGAGAGAAGACTGAAACTGATTCTGGCTCCCAGATGCTATTTCGCCATTGCTCTTTTGAGTGGCAAGCCACTTGTAGCAATTTGGTCGAGTGTGACCGGCGAGACCACAATGATAACAGAGATGCGACTTCTTCTGTTTGGCCTTTTGAGAGTTATCCTTCTTATTCCTAGGGTTTCTAGATTCCCTTTTCTCAATTTTAGGGGGTGCTCCTAGGATGGATTTGCACTTGCCTACGTTCTCACTAGCTAAATCAGTTTTAACATTATTCTCCTCAGTTTTAATGTTATTAGCGGGTGGAACAAAAACAGTAGTACTAGCAGAAGGAGTATTAGAGATAGAGAATTCATACCCCAATCCAGTACGATCTGAAGAAGATCTCTGAGCACTTAGCATCTCGTCCAGTTTAGCACTTGACGTCCTTTCCAGTTGTGCTCTGGCTTGAAACAGCTCTGCTTCAAGCTTCTTGGTCCTCTCAGCCAAGAAATTGTTCTCGAACCTCAGTGCTCCAATGGTTTGATTCGCTTGATCAACCTTTGTGGACAGCTCCTCACGGTCAAGTTCCACATCACTGAGTTTCTTGGTGGCCAGCCTATAGAGCTTCTCATGCTTCTCAGAGAGCTTGTAGAGCTTCTCATAGGCGGTATGGATATCATCTTGATCATCCATAATCTCAATCTTGGATTCCACCAACTCTTCTTCTTCGTCCACTTTCTCGGTAACCCCATCAGTAGGATTAACAGTGGCTGTGAAGGCATTCAAGATTCCGTCGTCTTCATCTTCGGAATCGTCCTCTGGTTCTGTGTCGCTCAAGGTAACAGCAAGTGCTTTGCTCTTCCCTATGCTCTTTAAATACGTAGGACACTCTTGTTTCATGTGTCCAAAGCCTTGACACCCGAAGAACTTTAGTCCTGTGGGAACAGTGTACTGACCGCCATCCTTGGCATCCTTCTTCATTTTCTCCGGATTCCTGAATTGTGAAGAACTGGACTGTCTACGGTCTTTGTTGAAACCCTTTCCATTGGCATTCTTCATAAACTTCTTGAATTGCCTTGTGATGTAGGATTTCATCTTGGAATCTTCATCATCTGACGAGTCATCCGTATCACTGCTTTTGGCCTTCAGTGCCAAACTCTTGCCCTTGGTTGACTTGCCCAACCTGGTCAGCCCTAACTCATACGTTTGCAAGTTTCCAACCAGCTCAGTCAGAGGAATTCTGTCAATATCCTTCGACTCTTCGATCGCCGTGATCTTGGCATGGAATCTTTCTGGCAGCGATCTGAGCACCTTCCTTACAATCTTGGGTTCTGGGATGGTTTCCCCAAGATTGAAGGCTGAGTTCACTATGTCCTTGAGCTTGGCATAGAACTCATCAAACGACTCATCCTCTTCCATCTTAATTTCTTCAAAGCGGGTGGTGAGCCTCTGCAGCTTTGAATCTTTGACAGCCTTGGTGCCCTCATAGGTTGTCTGGAGGATGGTCCATGCTTCCTTAGCAGTTTCTGTTGAGGATATTTTCTTAAACTCCTCATTGGTGACTGCACTGAATAAGGCATTCAATGCTCTGCTGTTGAAGTTTGCCGCCTTGATCTTAGCATCATCCCAATTGGCCGGCGCTTCTGTAGGCTTGGTCCAGCCTATCTCCACAGCTTGCCACACTTTCTCATCTAAAGACTGCAAGAAAGCTCTCATGCGTACCTTCCAGTATGCATAGTTAGTGCCATCAAATAAAGGAGGTATAATTAGAGATTGTCCTCTATCCATGACAGCAGGGGTCAATGGATCACACACAATAGATTAAACCCTAATCAGAGTGTGCTTGCTCTGATACCACTTGACAGGCCACAAATGCGTTGACCCCTTGTGATAATTTAGATTAATTAAATTAGCCTAGTTATTAATTAATCAAATTAACATGCAATCACGTGGCAGTACAAACAAATCACCAAACTAAGTTATGCAGCGGAAAATAAACAACACGGTGATTTGTTCACGAATGGGGAAAACCCTAAGGCAAAAACCCCACCGGGTGATTTAAGGTCACCACTCCCGAAACTCCACTATTATCACAACAAGCAGTTACAAGTAAGGAATCCCAGTACCTCACCAACCTACAGTTGAACTCTTACCCCAATACCCAATTGGACTTGTTCTGTAGTGACAATTTCTCCAGTTAAATGCACGGCTCCCAGTACGTGACTAACCAATGTGATGCGCGGATCCCAGTACGCGTCTTACTCCTTTTGCACGAATCCAAGTACGTGACTCACTCACCAACTTAAGGAAGAAAGAATGTTGGCTGCAAAGTTCTTCAAATCATCAGAGATGAACTAGGGCACGAACTTTGTCTCACAGATCACAATTTGCATGAAAGAGAAGAAGCAACTTGTATCTTGTGAATTCTGCTTGTTGCTTACTTTGACGGCCCTTAAAATAATCCTTTTATATGTCTAGGGTTAGGAGAAAAGAAGTCCCAAAGACACACACACGGATTGGACTTGAAACAGACTTGGAATTCTGTTTTCTTTAATTCTCGACAGATGGAGGTGTCGAGAGGTGTCGAGACAGCTGTCGAGGCTCGGGCTTAACAGCTTCTTTAAATTTCGATAGATGTATCTGTCGAGGTAGGTGTCGAGATTTAAAAACCAGCACTTCCTTGCTTGTATCTTGGACAGACTTTGACGGCTTCAACACTTAATCTTGAACCACTGTTTCTTGAAGTGTTTAACACATCCTAGATCTACCCAATTACAAGTAAAGTGCGTTTTGTCTAAGGATAAGCCAATTACATAAAATAGCGACATATGTTCACAAGCTTGAACAACTACATATGTCCTAACACATACATATTTGTTGTTTAATTTCACACACAATGACAGTTAGGGAAAACTTTTAACTAACATAGCATTTCAAACAAAATATTATACAAAGAATACATAGACATAAGCAATATTAGACAAGCAAAAAACATCATACAAACACAAGATTATTTAATTGGTCATTTATATCCTAATGTGAAGCTTAGCCCTTGACATCCCTAGTGGAGTCGCTACTGTGAGAGACTGCAAAAGTTGGTTGCTCTTAGAAAAGGGTGTAGGCATTAGAACCTTCCATTTTTAGGATCATATGGAGTTGCCACTTATTTAATAAGTAAAATAAGAAAACTTTACAAACTATAATATATCTTTAATAGTATGCATGCTCATTAATTTGAAATAATTACGTCTTGGTAGAAAGAACTTTACATTGCTTTGATTCCTAGGTACAATCTATTAACAAAAAAAAAAAAAAAAATTACAAGGCTTTGTTTCCTAGTTACATTCTACCCAAAAATAAAATTGGACACTAAATCTACCAACCTAAAATTCTAAGATTCAGGAGATAAGTTATAGGATGCAAGTGTTAGGCACCCACCTTGCCTAGATAGAGTCTAGTCTTCTAGACTTCAAATGACCATTAAATACCCAATTCAAGATGTCAAAATGATGTACAACAAATGCCATGTCAAATCCTAGACTTAGGGTTAAAATGCTATTTAAGAACCTTAGATCTACAATTTTATTTTGTGTAAAAAAAAGTTTGATGAGAATGCTTAGTGAAAATTTAAATCTGGGTTTTCGTAAAAGAAAAAGAGTGAATTTTAATAAAAACTCAGATCCGATTTGGATTTTAAAATGTAAAAAAAAAAAAAAAAGAGATTTTTTTATGCAAATTCCAATTTTTTTTTTGAAAAATGCAGATCTGGTTTTAGTTTTTGAAAATCATGGAAAAAAAATATAGATTTGGTTTTAGTTTATGAAAAACATGGATTCTTTTGCAAATCTAAAATCTTAAGAAGAAATTTAACCCTAGATCTAGGCATGTTCATCAATTACTCATGTGAATTTTTCAAAAGCAAGAAATAGAGTATGCAATAACATATGACCAACATGATTATTTAATCACAAAAAGAAACATCACATTCATGGAAAATAAATCATAGATGAGAACATGTTTTTAAAATTAAAATAAAATCCTATTATGGAAAGTAAAGTTAGAATCATAACTGCATGAACCTATTCCACAAGTAGAGAACTATCCTAGAGATCAAAGAGAATGAATTTTTAAGGATCTATGTAAAGCCACTTAACTAAAAAGAAATTCCTATTTATAAAGGGTCCTAATTTCTGATTTTAGTTCCCTATTTATAGAGATTTGGTGCTAAGAAATTAAGCTAGGTTGGATCAAATACGAATTAGTTCGAAAGCATAAAAATATGGAAAAGAAACTAAACAGGAACATACATGTGAAAGTAGAAGAAAAAACAAATAAATAAAAAATTACGGTTTCTGGGCAAGAACTTGCGCACACATGAACTTCCTTGCATGCCCATAATCAATCCTGCGTGCACAGGAAAGATTATGCATATGTAGGTTCCTACCCAGAAACTCTAGAAACATAGTAGATACATAAAGCAATAAATTTGACTTCCTAACATGCATTTTAAACATAAAAAAATGTAAACCTAGAGTACACAAACATATTAAAACATAAAATAAGCAAAAGCAAAACTAAACTAAGGATAATAAAAAGAAAAAAGTTTAGAACTATAACTCAAATAAAAGCTCTTCAAGATTGATTTTTTATTGTTCCCCTCAATTAAATCTATTCACAATTCAATGAAAAAAGTGATTAGTAATCCTAAACTCAAAGATCAAGGCCAAAAAAGACCCTAATCAAAAGAAAATTGACTTGAGGATGTTTTGTGAAAAACTCATTTTTTTGATTCACTATTTCTAGTGAATCTTAGTGTTTTTCAGTGGAATTTCTATGTGTTTTGAAAATATACCATGTAAGGTTGTTATAGTGTGAAAAAGGATTTTGGAATGACTCCCAAACGATGTGGGATTCATTCCAAACCTCAACATTAAAACAAAAAACTCGTCTTGTTTAGTTTTTGGAAATCGCAATGCATGCGCAAGATTGGTCCTGCGTACACATGTAGAAAGCTGCGTGCGCAAGCTGATTCTTGTGTGTGCATAGTGAGGGTTTTCTTGACCTTATTTTTCCAAAAATAGATTTATTTGATCATTAAAAATTTTAATTTTCATTTTAACACTTCTAAAATCAATTTAACTTCTAGTTGGGCCCTAAACGAACCTTGAATCTTAGAATTCAGCATCTATAGGGAACGGAGACCTGAGTCGTAAGGGGTATAAAATATGGTGTCTACAGATGCTCCTTTTTTGATTCATGAGCTTTGCTAATGGAATCAAAATAATAAGAGACAAAATATTTTGTTTCGATGTACGACTCGAGCCCAACCAACGTACACGACACACATCACCCATACATGGGGTGGGGTGCAACTCCAAAGAGCTGTGTAAGATTCGTATGTCCAAATTCCTACCTTTGTTACTCAAGAAGTGAGCAACGACAAGTTCACTATCCTAGAACTTGTTTTGCCTATTGCAAGTAAAAGGTGAGTGACTCACTATCCTAGAGTCACTTAAAAGAAAAACAAAGGTTTTGTTATGAGCTCAAACAAACAAACAAGGGTGCTCTTACGAGCTTAAAAGCTTATATATTTGTGGTGTCCATCTGGGGCTCTTGCTTCAGACTTCTGTAGGTGGTACTTGTCTTCCATCTCCATCTTTGCCTGTTTTGGTGAGGCTCTTGCCTCGAGTTGACCTTGGTCTCTATCTTTATCTCTACCTCTTCTATTGTGCCTGCATGCTCAATTCCCATAAGATATCTGCACACAATTTGTGTTATGTACCTACATGTTCAACTCCTAAAGGATATGTGCACAATTTTTGACTTTTATAGAATTTTGTGTCTGCATGTTCAATTCTTATAGGATATGTGCATGAATTCTGTGTTATGCGGGATCGGTGCCTGCATATTCAATTCCCAGAGGATATGTGAACAATGTCTGTATCCTGGCTTGTGTGATTGTTTTTGGATGAAAGGTCCACTGGGGATGCTAGAGGATTCATTAGGGAGTATAATTCTATTTAAAAGTGTTTCGCTGATGATTTCGACTTACCATGAAGTCTTGATGATGTATGACCCACTGAGGAGGGAGTATCTTACTGGGGATTTTCTAATGGTGTCTTGTTCACTGAGAAACCTCCTTCCACTAGGGAATGATTATCCTCTTCTTTCTTGTGAATCACTGAGGATTGATGTTAACTCCACCCTTGAGGGGGGTTTTACCAAACTCTAATGGGGAAATTTATTTTGCAACTCTTGAGGGTGCTACTTCTGTGCCTTGGACTCACGGGGGAGTCTGTTCATGATACTGGATTTACTTGGGATTTAGTTGATGATCTTAACTCACTAAGGAGTATTCATGATGATTTTTGGTAAATCGAGGGATGTTTGATGCTTTTGATCTACTTGGGATATTCTTGTTGGTTTCAATCCACTAGGGATGCTTTTGAGCCGTTGGGGATATTTTTGCCATCTTTGGGTGTATTTTTAAATTTTCCTTTGCACTTCCAGCCTCATTTTTGCCATCTTTGGGTGTATTTTTAAATTTTCCTTTGCACTTCCAGCCTCATGGAAACTCCGTAGGGATTTTTGATTTTTTTTTTTTTTTTTTTGCTAAACTACATGTAGTTTAGTGGTGAGGCCTAAACTACACGTAATTTAGCCATCAGGTGTGTTCTTGCCTTTTCATTTTTTCCCCAACGGTTACCAACTATTCATTTTCTTTTTATTCTCTTCATCTCCTTCACCGCTTCACATTCTCTAACTCTCCCTACAAAAACCTCCTGCCTCTCTCTCATTCTCTCATAATTTGACCATCATCTTTTTCTTCAATCTTAACTTCTCTTTCAAACTCTCTCATCTCCTTTAATGGCACCCAAATCCAGGAAGAGTTTTACGTCCTTTCCACCGATGCTTTCCATCTTACCTACCGGAATGGAGCGGTGAGGCTAAAAGCAGCTCCTCCCTTGACCTACATATCACAACAACACCTTTTGGAGGGTGCAAAGGCCAGATTAGTAAGTTTTTAAAAATTTTCTCTTCTTTTAATTTTTCCTTTGATCATCCATTTCAATCTGTTTTTAGACATGTAAATGTTTGGGTTTAGATGAAAACCTGACACTCTAGGAGGGATAGGAACATGTTAGGTTGAATTTTGGTCGACAAAAGTTTGAAAATGTCGAGGAACAACCTTCTATGTTCGTTCTTGTGTGCACAAATTCAGGCTTGTGTGGGCAGCCTGGGTTTATGCGTACGCAGACTTGTTCTTGCATGCATGCATCTGTTCTTCAATTGATGCATACGTAGGTTCCATCCTGCTTACATGTGCAGAACTCTGCGTACGCATGGCGTCAGGCAGAAACCCTAATTTTGACATTTTAGCTCATTTTTCATCTGCTTGCAATTTTAACATCATCCTTCACCATTTTTGAACTTAAATGTATGTCTCATGTCACATTTCATCCTATTACGCATCCAATATAATTTTCTCACCATTTCCTTCACCTAATCATGAATTTAATCCCGTTCTCTTTTTGCAGTTTTCAGCCATATATTCTGGTAGGGGTAGCACCAGTTGGGTCTTGGTTTGGTACTCCATCATGACCGAGGAGACTTGGGGTCATATTCATGCTGTGGGTTTCAATCCCATTTTCGAGACTTTAAGAGAACTCAAGCTACCAACTAGGGACCGGTATGCTTGGCCTACTTTTACTTCTCTTTGGACACTCTCGGTCGGTGGACTCTGTGCCAGCTAGTGGCACCTTGGAAGCTCCTTGAGGTTAGTTTCTCTCTCTTTTTTCTGGTAGTTCATGCATTCTCAATTTTATAGTCATACATTCACATGCCATATAGGTTAGGATTATGTACCATATTCTTGTTAATTGCATCCATACCCATATCTTGCATATTATTACCCTATCATATGTGTCTTGCAAACTGTACCATATCTGAACCTTGCAATTAGTCTTGTAAACTTTCATTTTTGAATCTTGCACATTCTCATCTTGCAAACTGCTCTTTTTAGAATCTTGTACACTATCATTTTTAGTGTGGGCTATGGAGTATGGTCTCATTGCTAGAGGGGTTGAGGTGGACTTGAGGAGGATCACTTCGCTTCGGGCTCACCTTAACAGGCTCTCTCCTAAGGATGTAAGTTAGAAACATATTGCTTTCAATATTTTCATGCTCTTTAAGGTTCTCTTTCTAACCCCATGTGCTGTCATAGATCATGTGGTGTCCTTGGGCTGGAGTTGCCCCTGTAGCGAGCCTAGGCTTGAAGGTAGTTCTATTGTTGCTTTTAGCCTTTCTCAACCCATGAGGGTGGTGGATTGAGGTTGATCTACTTGATAGAGAGGGTGTGCTGATAGTTGGTGGGAGAGGACGTGCCATGGGTTCCCTTGGACCTTTTAGTGTTTTTTCTTGCTCCTCGTTCCATAATGGATCTAGTGTACAACCTGTGGAGGCTGGGCATCCCCTTTACCAATCTGGTCATGGATGAGCTAGATTATGACAAGTTCAGTAGGACTCGCCTCATGCCTTCCCTCACCGCTTCTGTATGTATTCTTGCTCTCTGATTTCCTTTAATCAGTCATCATTTGCATTCTTGTACATTAGTAACACCTAAATGAAAAATTTGGGTCAGAAGGGTCCTATTACCGGTGCTCTTATTGATCCTCCCCATTTGCCTTGGTTGGTCTATGCTTATGGCCATGATGGCTTTGCTCGGGAGTGTGTTGGGTGCAATTCAAATGTCATAGGCTACCCCTTCCCCGAATGCACATGGACGGTGAGTTCTTTTTCATCCTTGTTCTATATGCTTTCCATTATTGCATCCTAACACTTGTTTTAACAACCTTTCCTTCAAAATTCAGCCTAATATCCAGGAGCATAAGAAACTCTTTTTGCTTGCTAGAAACCTTAATCTGGAGTTGACTGAGTACTCTTGGCAGCTGCACAGAGGCGGGGATGATGAGGAGCATGATGATGATAGTGATGGTGTGGGAGGTTTAGAGTCAACTCTGAGCCATCAGCTGACAAAGAGGTGCTTTCGATGATCTCGCAAATAGACAGACATAGACACAGATATAGCATAGCAGACTTTCTCTTTTGTTGCTTTTATTACTTTTATTTTTTAGCACACATGCTTGCACTTTTAGACTTTGTTTGAGACATTGGGTTGTATTTTAAGAACACCTTTTACATTTATGCTTTTATTTGGGATATGTACTTAAATTACAAACTTGTAGGAACTTTATGCCATTCTGTTGTTCTTGGAAACTCTATGCTAGAATTCTGTCTCTCCTTTGTACCTTCCCATATCACCAAGTTAAAATGAATGAAATTTTTTTGTCTCAATCCTTAATTTTGCCTAGGTCCTCTACCTAACGGGATTCCTCTAATTTTTTCATGGATTGCCTTTCTGTTTTCAATCAAGGCTCCTTATATTGTCTTTGAACCTATTTTTCTCTCTTTTTTCCTTTCTATCACATCTTCTCTCCTTCTTTCTTTCCTCTTCCAAATATGGCTGTATGAGAGGCTCCAATTGCTTCATCCAACTTTAGGATAATAAATGAGAAAACTTATAAAAAAAATCCAATAAAAAAAGAAGAAAAACTAACCAACCACCTTGATATACCCCAAATCTTATTTTTTTGCACTTTATGATTCCCATGTCTTTTCTTATGAATTTAATAAAAGATTGGAATGTTCCATATCCCCTATAGAAACAATTTATCATATTTTAATTTGAGCAATGAGAGAACCACCCATTTATTATCTTTGCTTATTGTCATCATTTTTTTTTCTTTTTTCCATGCCATGTAACTTTTGCCCATAACATCCTTTGAGGAATTTTCACCATGCCCATGGTCTTTTCCCCTATCTTTTGCCTAGATCGCTCATTCGGGTTTCCAACCTAGCAGGGTCCTTTTGCCTTAACTTTTGCCTAGGCCGCCCTTTTGAGTTTTTAACCTTGCAGGCTTTTCTATTTATTTATAATCAAATGTGGTATCTTCAGAGTCTATCCATGTTGATTGGGCAAAGCATTTCTTCCCCATCCAAATTTGTAAATCTGGTACTACCTCTTGACATGATCTTCTTAATATAAAAAGGACTAGACCATCTTGGCTTCATCTATCCTCTCAGATCAAAAGTTTCATCTCTAAGCACTTTTAGAACTAAGTCCCCTTCTTTAAGGTGTCTAGGTCTCACCTTTTTGTTAAATGCTCTAGCAATCCTCTTTTGGTATCCTTGTGTATGGTATTTTGCCCTAGCTCTCTTCTCATTTATCAGAGCCAATTGCTCATATCCTTGTTTCACCCATTCTTCCTCTAGGACTTTGGTTTCTGCTAGTACCCTCAAAGATTGTATCTCAACCTCAAAGGAAAGTACTACTTCACTACTGTAAACCAAAGAGTAGGCGTTTGCCCCAGTTGATGCATGGATAAAAATTCTATAAACCCATAAGGTAAATGGGAGCTTTTCAGCAAATGATCTCTAGGAATGAGCCACATGCTTGGCTTTTAGCACGAGGTAGAAGGCTGCCTCCACCCACTTGATGAAGTAGTCAATTGCCACTAGGATGGACTTGTCTCCATTTGAAGCATTAGGGGCTATCCTTCCAATCGTATCTATGCCCTAGACTGAGAAAGGCCATAGTAAGGTCATGTTGTATAACTCACTTGGTGGTACATGATTCAAATTTGCATGTGTATGGCAATCATGAAAACTCTTCACAAAGCCTACGCAATCGGTCTCCATCATGTTCCAATAGTACCCTATCCTTAAGATCTTCTTGGCTAATATTTTTCCATTCACATGAGGACTACAAATTCCTTGATGAATTTTTTCCTAACTTTCTTAGCTTTTTCTTTCTTTTGACAACAGAGGTGTATACCATCATAGGATCTCTTATAGAGTTGACCTCTACGTTAGATGTATTGTATTTCCATTATCCTAATTGAATGATGCTCTCTCTTGTTGGTACCGTCCGAATATACCCTCAAGAATTTCAGATGTCATAATACCAAGAAACCCCTTCCTTTTCTATAACCAAGACTGAAGCTTCGGCTTTCTCTTTGTGTACCATCAAATAACTTTGTTCAATCTCTAAGGGTCGTGTCCATACTCCGTCGGGTATTTGAACCATGGAAGCTAAGGTAGCCAAGGCATCTACAAACTGATTCTAAGCTCTAGGGATGGTCATGTATGCAATCTTGTTAAAGGTTTTGTTCAAATCCTCTAGATACTGCTGATAAGGTTTAAAGTGTTCTTCCTTCACTTTCCACAACCTTTATGCTTGAGCTATAACCAAAGTCAAATCTCCAAAGACCTCAGCCTCTTTCTCCCCCACTTACAGAGAGCTTCCATTATGGCGATACAAGCTTCATATTCTACCATGTTATTGGTTGCCTTAAAGTTCAACTTAATTGCTAAGGGTATGTGAGATCCTTTGGGAGTGATCAAGAGTACTCCTATTCCATTTACATATTGGTTTACGGCTCCATTGAAATACATCTTCCATGCCCCAAGCTCAATATCCAAGATATCCTCATCTAGAAAATCTTCTCTACCACCCTCTCCTTCTACGGGGTTCTTAGCACAAAAATCTTATTCAATACTTCGTTTGATGGCTTTCTTTGCCACATAATTCAAATCGAATTCTACTAGTTGGATTAACTACTTTGATAGTATTCTACTAAGAGCTTTACCCATATTTGGAAATGTAGGATAATGTGCCTCAACTTTTGCATGGCCCATATGAGAGCGAAGCATGCTTTTTCTATGGGTGTGTATCTAGTCTCATAATCATAGAACCTCTTGATTAAATAGTACACGGCTCTTTCATTTTTATCATCATCCTCTTGTGTAAGCATATTTCCAATCACATCCTTTATGATAGAGAGGAGGAGTAGTCATTTTCTGTGCATCTAGGGTACCAAGATAGGTGGATGGAAGAGATATTCCTTAATGAGCTCAAAAGCTTTCTAACATTCATCACTCCATTCATGAGGTTTATTCCACCTTAGGAGCTTGAAGATGGGCTCGCAAGTGGAAGTAAGTTTGGCAATAAATCGGCTGATGTATTGCAATTGGCCCAAAAATCCCCTTATCTCCTTCTCACTTTTGGGTGAAGGCATCTCTAATATAGCTTTGATCTTTTATGGGTTAACTTCTATCCCTCTATCACTTACCAAAAACCCTAACAACTTCCTTACATTTTTGCAGGTTCAATCTCAGCCTATACTCTTTGATCTTTTTGAAGAACTTCCTCAAGTTAATGATGTGACCCTTTTTCTCCTTGGATTTCACAATCATATCATCAACATACACTTATACCTCATTGTGCATCATATCATGTAACAAGGCTGTGGCCATTCTTTGGTTGGTTGTACCTGCATTCTTGATCCCAAATGGCATTACGGTGTAACAATAAATTCCCCATTCTATGGTGAAGGTAGTCTTGGTGATATCCCTTGGAGCCATCTTGATTTGATTGTATCCCAAGAAACCATCCATGAAAGACATCAAGACACTACCAGCATATTATCCACTAAGACATCTATGTGAGGAAAAGTGAAGTCATCCTTAGGGCAAGCTTTGTTCAAATCCCAAAAATCCACACATATTCTTACCTTCCCATCTTTCTTAGGTATGGGCACAATATTGGCTATCCACTATGCTTGGTGTATGGGTTGGATGAACCTGACACCTTTAATTACTTGGTAACCGTTTCTTTGATCTTTAAAAGCCATTTGGTTCTCATACACCTTAACTTTTGTTTGACGGGCACCATGTGAGTATAATGTTAATTGTTGGATAAAATCTGGTTTTGTATCTCATACAAAACACACAGCGGAAGCAACAAACAAGGATCTATTTCATTCATGATTGACAACATGCACTCTGTAAATTTCAGAATTTAAGAACAAGATAGCGTACCTTGGTATGGAGAATTTCAAAACAAAGATTAGAAGCACTTGGGAAAACTTTTAATCTTCACTCCAATTCCACTTTACGCCCAAGATGTGTGGTCTCTCAATCAGTTTCCAAAGGGAGAATAAAAGTGTGTCTCACACTCTTTCTTTTTCTCTACAAAAAATCACATTAAAAAATTCTGTATGTTTCTCCCTTTATAACTAACTGATTATCTAATTGGGCCAGCCTATTGGGCCTTTCCAATTGGGCTTTAATGTGTGGCTTGGAATGGGACCAAAAGGGACCAATAAGACACTAGCTCCAATGGGCCTTGGGCTTTTCCGTCAACTCTTGACAAGTCCAAAGTTACCATTAATTATATTTAATACCACTATATAAATATAATTGCACTCTAGGCCTTATTAATAAATTATATCCCGAGACTTTATTTTATACGCAACCCCTTCATAAAATATTCGTAGTAATACAAAGTCATAAATATAAACTGCCCTTTGTAAATTACTACATCTTATCCTTGAGTACCCGATTTAATCCTTTAAAGTTATTCATCATATATTTATGAAATCCAATTTCATAAATATATACTTTAGTAATTTCTTACCAAAGTGGTTAGGCCTAACTCTCTGAATAACCAAACCCATTAAACTTATCTCAAGAGAATATTTTATATCTCCGTTAAGAGACTATGAATTCCATCTTGAGAATATATGTTCCATCAACACTAAATGTGGCTACCCAACATACTGAGGTTTTGACCGTTACTTTAGATCTCACTCCTGATATATCAAAGCAACCTACATCTCATGATCAGGTCCATTATTCTCTCAGGATTAAGAGTTCATGCAAATAGAAGTCGTGAGATTTATTATTCATTTGACAGTCGTTAGGAGAATAATAAATCTCACAGCGATCCAGTTCAATATGTCTTAACTCTTAAAACATATCAACATATCAATTAGAAGTCACCACTTCCATGATCAAGACAAATCATCTTAGTTGATACGTTATAGTCTTCGCAGATGAAATGCCCAATTTCATCACCGACTACGAACTATAAATTCTGAGTTTACAAAGAACTTGTGATTTATATCTTCTGTGACTTTTCACATAAATCACATACTATGCATCTCATGGACTATATGATAATGTCCAAATATTCATGTTATCATTATTTTAGATAAAAATAAACAACTTTATTAAACACAACATTAAGTCATACATAATGTCATACATAGCACATACAATAGGATTTAAGGGCACACATCCTAACATTAATGTGATGTTAGGCTATCTCGGGATCAATGTCAGGCATATCTTCATAGGACCATGCAAACACCTCTTTGAGATCTTTTCTTTCTTTTTCATTTAGGGTTAAGCCAATTTTAATTAAATGTCGAGTCTCATCATTTCCCAAATTAAGAGTTTTAAAAAATGGTTCCATAGGTTCAATTTTCCTTTCCAATTGTTTATTAATTTAATTTTGAAGTTCATTTGAATCATTTAAGTGCAGAATTTCAATATTATGGGACACATCAAAATAAGCCAAATCAAAATTCATCTTATTAAAAATGTTGAAAAGTACGTTGAGACTTGCATTACACATTTTCTTTCCCACATTTTCAGAAAACCCAACCCAAGTCCAATTGTTAAGTTGCCTTACAAAAGGCATGATGAATTCCGTCTTCTTTCTTCTTTAAGGCTTGTCAATTCTTCTCCTCACCTTCCTCTTTGAACAAATCCTTCAGTTTTGCAGACCAATCTTTCGCTTTTAGAGGTTTCCATATGTGCATAGCTTTGGTTATGTCACACAGAACCTCACCCTCATTGAGGAAATCTCTTCCCACCTCATCTTCAAACTAGTTGCCGTCATCTTCACTCCTATAGTTGATTTCTTCATCATCTCCTTGAATTAGTATGAGGTATTGATCGTCGTCAGAAGAAGGATCCATGTCATGCTCAAGCATGAAACGAGCTGGGGTGGCTTGAGTTGTCCCCACCTTCGAGGTCTATTCTGGCCAATCATGATCTTTCCAAGATCTTGCATCTCCTAATTCAGAGAAGTCATTGACATGGGACCTTTTGAAAGTCCATGGTTTAGGAGTGCCCTTCAATTGTGGCATAAAGTTAGGTAGAAGTAGGCAGACCTTCCCCTTTGTCATTATATGATTGATGTCCTTTTAAGTCAACTCGCTTTGTCCATAGTTAGCCTTGTCTTCTTCTCCTTCCTTGAACACTTCCTTTATCTTAGAAAGGTGATTCAGTATCTTCTCAAAGGTTTTGATTCAGACCTCCACTAGCTCAAATATCTATTGTAAGGAGGCTTCTTCACCCAAAGCATTCATCCCCTCTTGGAATGTTTTGCCTTCCATCGGACTTGAATTAGAGTGGAAATTTAATCTGAAATGAAGTCCCCTTTTTATTAAGTCCATGTTCTAATTAAAATGTTCCGTTTATTTTTAGGTGTCCTTAGAAAGTCTTTAAGTCCATTTTAATGAAGCCCAATTACAAAGTCACTTCCTTTCCTCTTATGAACCTTGCCTCTTGTTTCATTGGGCTTTGGTCCATTTATAATAATGTTTTCATCTTACTCTCATGGGCTTTCATTAGTATGGACTTAGAGATTCTCAACATTTTGTCTCAAACACGGGCTTACAATATATTCATCACCTTTGAGCTCTTTTCTTTTCATTTCATTATCATCATCATTTTTTGAAGTAGCCCTTTAGCTAGAATATATTGTAGCCTTCCTCTCAAGGTCCATGAAGTTCTTATCATTTTGAGCCTCGACATACAACAAAGAGGGACAAGCCTCTTACATGTGAGAACTTCTTTTCTTTTGTCCCATTTGTCTTAGGGTATGCCATAACTTTAGGGTCATCCTTCCATTTTTTACATCTTTTAGTTGTCCTTTATTAGGTGATCACAAGATATGGTTAAAAAAATGATATATGTGTATATATATAAAGGGTATCCTCTTTTGATAGGATCTTGGAGCTCTCTAAGTGTGGGTAGGCTCCCTAAGGCTAAAAGGATAGATAAGTAAGTCACTCATAACTAGGTGGGTCATGATTCCAACTGAAGGCCTAAGTGGACCTTGTGGATTGGTGGCAAATTGTTAACGTAGTTAAAGCCCATCATAGGCAATGACACACATTGTGAGTTGGTGGGATGAACTTCAAAAGACTTGGGCCCAAAAGGAGCCTTCCATCTGTTAGAATGTGGGTCCTTAAATCCTATTATATGATGCTATGTGTATTATTATGTATGACATTATATATGACTTAATGTTGTAATTAATAAAGTTGTTTTATTATTATTTGAAAATAGTGGCAACATGAATATTAGGACATTATCATATAGTCCTTGAGATGCATAGTATGTGATTTATGTGATTTAGTCACAGAAGATATAAATCACAAGTTCTTTGTAAACTCAGAATTTTAGTTCGTAGTTGGTAATGAAATTGGGCATTTCATCTGCGAAGACTATAACATATCATCTAAGATGATTTGTCTTAATCATGGAAATAGAGATTTCTAGTTGATATGTTTTAAGAGTTAAGACATATTGAACTGGACTGCTATGAGATTTATTATTCTCCTAACGACTGTCAATTGAATAATAAACTCATGACTTATATTTGCATGAACTCTTAATCCTGAGAGGATAATAGACCTGATCATAAAGTGTAGGTTGTTTTGATATATTAGGAGTGAGATCTATAGTTACGGTCAAAACCGTAGTATGTTGGGAAACCACATTTAGTGTTGATGGAACATAGATTCTCAAGATGAAATTCATAGTCTCTTAACAGAGATACATAATATTCCCTTGAGATAAGTTTAATCGGTTTGTTATTCAGAGAGTTAGGCCTAACCACTTTAGTAAGGAGTTACTAAAGTATATACTTATGGAATTGGATTTCATAAATATATGATGAATAACTTAAAGGATTAAACTGGGTACTCAAGGAATTAAGATGTAGTAATCTACAAAGTGACAGTCTACATTCTTGATTTTGTATTACTATAAATATTTTATGAAGGGGTTGCATGTATAATAAAGTCTTGGGATATAATTAATAAATAAGGCATAGGGTGTAACTATGTTTATATAGTGGTATTAAATATAGTTAATGGTAACTTTGGACTTGTCAAGAGTTGATAGAAAAGCCCAAGGCCCATTGGAGCTAGTGTCTTATTGGTCCCTTTTGGTCCCACTACAGGCAACACAGTTAAGCCCAATTAGAAAGGCTCAAAAGGCCAACCCAATTAGATAATTAGTTAGATACAAAAGGGGAAACAAACAGAATTTTTCTGTAGAGAATTTTGTAAAAACACTCTTGTGAAGTGGTGTAAGAAGTGTTAGACACTTTTTGACATTCTCCCTTTGGAACTGATTGAGAGACCACACATCTTGGGCGTTAGTGGAATTGGAGTGAAGATTGAAAGTGTTCCCAAGTGCTTCTAATCTTCGAGTTTTGAAATTCATCATTCCAAGGTACACTTTCTTGTAATTTTTTTTTGAAACTTACATAGTGGATGTTAACATTTATGAATGAAGTAGATCCGTTTATTTTCTACTGCGTATGTTTTGTATCCGATACAAACATGTATAATTCCATCAAATTGGTATCAAAGCGGTCTTCATTAACATATGTTTAACATGTTTTAAGTTTTGGAATTTATGACAATAGTTTCTTATTGTTAGAAATTAGTTTTTATGCATGGTTGTTGAAATTATTGTTCTTGATAAAACTGATTTTGAAGATATGATGTTGTATAATTTTTAGTTTAAGTATGTTAAACTGACCTTTAAGGCTATAACATCAATGAAATTTAGTTTTGATATCAATTTATGTTCATAATGATCGTATGATGGTTGTTTTGTACATGAAAACATTGAAAGACTGTCTTTGAAAAATTTTGGAAAATTCAAAATTCGCAAAGCTCGATCGATCGAGACTCTGTCGAGCATTGATCGAGCTGGCAGAAGATTTCTAGATCGATTGAGGATCTATTGAGGATCTATCGAGCTTCGCGCAACTTTTCTCGATCGATCGATGATTGTTGATCTAGAATTTTTTCTAAGTGTTTTTATATATATAAAAGAGCAAGGCTATGTGTAATTATATTATGCATGTTTTATATTTAAAAACCTTTGTTTTAAAACATCTAGTGGGAGAGAAATACAAGGGTTGGATCTCATGGCCTCCATTGTCGGTTTATAGTAGTGTGATTAAGCACCTTGCCTTGGCATATATGCCTTGCTCCCTTCGAAGGGTGTTTAATTCATGGTACTACAGGTTAAACTTCTTGATGATGAATAATATGTGTTTTTACATTAAGAATGACCACGCTTCCGTGGAGTTACTTAATGACTCACATAGAATTCAGTCAATGGTCTACACTAGACTAAGTTTAGTGTTAACCTCCCTTCGGAGCTATGTCATTATTACTTAGAGGTTAAAGTAAAAACGACATATTATTAGTGTTTGCTAAGAGTTATCATGATAACACTAATAATGAGAATAGTTCTCAATTAATCACAGTGTTTATAATTTACTTGCTTCCAAGGAATTTAAACATGGGATTGGGTTGTCGTTGCATATATTATTTTATAGTTTTGTTAAGGTTCCATATTATATGCTTATATGCTAAATTGATAATGTCCAGTTTACTTATTATATTTATGTTTACTATTTTCAAATTTGAACATGGCATCATTGAGCCCACTTGTTTCTATTCTTAATCAAAACAAACTGACTGGATCCAACTATGTTGATTGGAAAAGAAATTTGGACATTGTTTTAACTGTTGAAGAGCACAAATATGTGCTTACTCAACCATGTCCTATCTTTCCTTCATTAGATGCTTCTCTTGAGGAAAAACAACGATATGATCGTTGGCAAAAATCTAATGAAATGGCCAAGTGCTATATCCTAGCGTCCATCTCAAATGTTCTACAGCATCAAATGCAGGATGTATGCTAAGTATGAACGATATGATACTCTAGTCACAACCAAAATCATTCAAGGAATTCAGACTTAATTATAATATGAACAAAAAGGTTTATTCTTTGTCTGAATTAATGAATGAGTTAGTGGCGGCGAAAGGCATCCTTGGTACTTCTAGTGTTGAAGCCAATGTAGGTGAAACTTCTACTTCTCAACCTAAGTCAAAAGGCAAGGGTAAGAAGAAGAAGGACTTCACTAAGCAAGAAGGTAAGCAAATTGCCTTAGGGGTTGCCAACAAAGGAAAGAAGCTCAAGAGAAAGTGTTTCCATTGTAGTGAAAAAGGACATTGGAAGAGGAATTGTCCAAAGTTTAAATCTGCCAAGAACAAGGGTATGAAAACTTCCTTTCTTCTTGAAATATGTTTGGTACAGAATCCCACAGATTCCTGGTGTGTGGATTCAGGTTGTACTAATCATATCTGCAATTCTTTGCAGGGGTTTCAGGAGACTAGAAAGTTAAGTGAAGGGGAATTATTTCTTACTTTGGCTGATGGGAGCAGAATTCCAGTTGTAGCTATTGGTGTTGTTAATTTATGCTTTGAGCCTGGGGTTTTAATATTACAAGACTGTCTGTTTGTACCTAATGTGCGTAGGAATTTAATTTCTGTAACTTATTTAGGTAAATATGGATATTATGTTATCCTAAAAAACAATGTTGTAATAAAAATTGATAAAATGTTTATCTGTTCTGGCAATATTGTGGATGGTCTATATATTTTAACTCCTGTTAAGCATGAATTACATAATTTTGAATTAGATAGTAACTCTCATGTTAAATCATTAAAGAGAAAGTTTCCTTCTAATGATGCATATCTTTGGCACTTGCGTTTAGGTCATATTAATTCAAACAGAATTCAAAGACTGATCAAAGATGGACTTTTAGAGCCCATAGACTTTGATGAATTTCCAATTTGTGAATCTTGTTTAGAAGGTAAAATGACCAAGCGACCTTTTAATGCAAAAGATAGAAGAGCCCAAGAGTTGCTTGAATTAGTTCATACGGATGTATGTGGTCCTATGTCAACCCAAGCAAAAGGAGGTTATGAGTATTTCATCACTTTCACAGATGATTACTCAAGATATGGTTATATGTACCTAATGAGACGAAAGTCCGAAACCTTTGAAAAGTTCAAAGAGTTTAGGGTTGAAGTTGAGAATCAATTAGGCAAACGCATAAAGGCCATTCGATCTAATCGAGGTGGCAAATATCTTCTTGTGGCTTTCAAGGATTACCTAATTCAAAATGGGATTATATTCCAATTGACTGCACCTGGAACTCCTTAACAAAATGGTGTAGCGGAGATAAGGAATAGGACTCTTTTGGAAATGGTTAGGTCCATGATGAGTTATTCAACTTTGCCAATTTCTTTTTGGGGATATGCCTTAGATACAACAATACATCTTTTGAAATTAGTTCTATCAAAATATGTCCGCAAAACACCCATGGAATTATGGAATGGGCGTAAGCCTAGTATGAGGTATCTCCACATTTGGAGTTGTCCAGCACATGTGCAAAAGGGGAAGCCTGATAAGTTGGAACTAAAATTGGAAGTGTGTTTGCTTGTGGGTTATCCAAAAGAAACTAGGGGTTATTTATTCTATAGTCGAATTGATAACAAAGTTTTTGTTAGTACAAATGCTAAATTTTTGGAAAATGACTATATGAATAATTTTACTCCTAGAAGTAAAGTTGTATTGGCTGAAATGAATGAATCTAGAAATCAACAACCATTGGATAAAGCTAAGGAAGAAGTGGTTGTATTAGATACACCACAAGATACTACTTATGAAATGTCTAGTACACAAGTGCCTCGTCGTAGTGGGAGAATTATTCGGCCTCCTATGAAATTTATAGGTTTAGGAGAAACTTATGAGGCTATCTTAGAAGAGGCTGAATCGGATCCCTACACTTATGAGGAGGCAATAAATGATATAGATGCACATCATTGAGTCCAAGCTATGAAATTTGAATTAGATTCCACGTATTCCAATCAAGTTTGGAGTCTTGTAGAGGCGCCTAATGGCGTTAAACCTGTTGGTTGCAAATGGGTTTACAAGAGGAAGAGAGAGATAGATGGAAAGGCTGAAACCTTTAAAGTAAGGCTAGTGGCGAAAGGGTATACACAAAAAGAAGGCATTAACTATGATGAAACCTTTTCATAATAGCCATGCTTAAACCTATCAGAATTCTCTTATCCATTGTGCTCATTATTATTATGAGATTTGACAAATGGATGTCAAGACTGCATTTCTTAATGGCAATCTTGAAGAAAAATCTACATGATGCAACCAGAAGGTTTCATAGCAAAGAATCAAGAGAATATGGTATGCAAGTTGAAAAGGTCCATTTATGGACTTAAGCAAGCATCTTGGTCATGGAACATCAGATTTAATCAGGCAATCAAATCATTTGGTTTTGAACAAAATCTTGATGAACTATGTGTGTATAAGAGACATCAAGATAAAGTAGTAATGTTCCTAGTGTTTTATGTTGATAACGTTCTACTCATTGGAAATGATATAGGAGTAATGTCATCGGTTAAAGTTTGGTTGTCAAGCCAATTTGATATGAGGGACTTGGGCGAAGCTAACTATATTCTAAGGATCAAGCTTTGCCAAGATCAAAAGAATAGGATGTTAGGTTTGTCACAAGCTGGATATATAGATAGGTTCTAGAAGGGTTTAGCATGTAAAACTCTAAGAAAGGATTACTTCCTTTTAGACATGGAGTTCCTCTGTCTAATGACCAAAGACCTAAGACTCAAGAGGAAGAAAATATGATGAGACAAGTTCCCTATGCTTCTGCTGTAGGAAGTCTCATGTATGACATGCTTTGTACTAGGCCGAATATTTATTATTCAGTTGGCATGGTCAGCCGATATCAATTAAATCTAGGACCAAAATATTGGCAAACTGTAAAGCATATTCTCAAGTATCTATGGAGAACGAGAGATTATATGCTTGTTTACCGTTGTGAGGATTTGATTCCCATTGGCTATACAGATTCAGATTTTCAGTCGGATCTAGAATTCAAAAAATCCACGTCGGGTTGTATTTTCACCTTGGGAGGTGGAGCCATAAGTTGGAGGAGTGTTAAGCAATCTTGTATTGTGGACTCCACCATGGAAGCTAAATATGTTGCTGCTTGTGAGGCAGCAAAGGAGGCTGTTTGGCTCAAGAAATTCCTTTCTGATCTTGGTATTGTGAGAATTGAGCAAGTTCCTATTACATTGTTCTGTGACAATAGTGGAGCGGTTGCACAATCTAAAGATCCAAGGAATCACAAGAAAAGAAAACGTATAGAAAGAAAGTACCACATCATTCGAGACATTATTGCTCGTGGAAATGTGATTGTAGCAAAGATTGATGGTGCAAAGAATCTAGTGGATCCCTTCGATAAAGCCTTGCCTCAAAGGACTTTCGTGTCACATTCGGAAGAGATGGGAGTTAGATTGTTGCACAATAGTCTTTAGGCCAAGTGGGAGATTGTTAGAATGTGTGTCGTTAAATCCTATTGTATGATGCTATGTATATTATTATGTATGACTTAATGTTGTAATTAATAAAGTTGTTTTATTAATATTTGAAAATAGTGGCAACATGAATATTGGGACATTATCATATAGTCCTTGAGATGTATAGTATGTGATTTATGTGATTTAGTCACAGAAGATATAAATTACTAGTTCTTTGTAAACTCAGAATTTTAGTTCGTAGTCGGTGATGAAATTGGGCATTTCATCTGCGAAAACTATAACATATTAACTAAGATGATTTGTCTTGATCATGGAGATAGAGATTTCTAGTTGATATGTTGATATGTTTTAAGAGTTAAGACATATTGAACTCGATCGCTGTGAGATTTATTATTCTTCTAACAACTATCAATTGAATAATAAACTTACGACTTATATTAGCATGAACTCTTAATCCTGAGAGGATAATAGACTTGATCATGAAGTGTAGGTTGCTTTGATATATCAGGAGTGATAGTTATAGTTATAGTCAAAATTTTAATATGTTGGGCAACCACATTTAGTGTTGATGGAACATATATTCTCAAGATAGAAATCATAGTCTCTTAACGGAGATACATAATATTCTCTTGAGATAAGTTTAATGGGTTTGTTATTCAGAGAGTTAGGCCTAACCACTTCAGTAAGGAGTTACTAAAGTATATATTTATGGAATTGGATTTCTTAAATATTTGACGAATAACTTAAAGGATTAAACCGGGTGCTCAAGGAATTAAGATGTAGTAATCTATAAAGTGGCAGTCTACATTCATGACTTTGTATTATTACGAATATTTTATGAAGAGGTTGCATGTATAATAAAGTCTTGGGATATAATTTATAAATAAGGCCTAGATAGTGGTATTAAATATAGTTAATGATAACTTTGGACTTGTCAAGAGTTGACAGAAAAGCCCAAGACCCATTGGAGATAGTGTCTTATTGGTCCATTTTGATCTCACTCATAGCCACACAGTTAACCCCAATTGGAAAGTTCCAAAAGGCCATCCCAATTAGATAATCAGTTAGATACAAAAGTGGAAATAAACAGAATTTTGCTGTAGAGAATTTTGTAAGAACACACTTGTGAAGTAGTGTAAGAAGTGTTAGACACTTTTTGACATTCTCCCTTTAGAACTAATTGAGAGACCACACATCTTGGGCGTTAGTGGAATTGGAGTAAAGATTGAAAGTGTTCCCAAGTGGTTCTGATCTTCGAGTTTTGAAATTCCTTGTTCCATGGTACACTCTCTTGTTCTTTTTTTCTGAAACTTACATAGTGCATGTTAACATTTCTGAATGAAGTAGATCTATTTATTTTTCACTAAGTATGTTTTGTATGTGATACAAACATGTATAATTCCAACACCATCTTCCCACTCATTACCAACCGAGGTTAAGCGACAAAAGAACCATGTGAATATGTGTGAAAAAAATTATTAAATAAGCCTTTATTAAGGTTAATACATAGGACACATAGGAATTAAACTCACAATCCCTAGTGGAGTTGCCCTTATGGATGCAAGGGGTCATTTTTTAGGAGTCGCCACCTAGTTTTTGCAGTGGACTGGGAACCATATATATAGCATCCTTTCGAGGAAGGACCTTTTTATCTTACAACCATAGATATGGGTACGGAGTTGAGGCAGGGTCTTGGCAAGGTGTTAGGCACCCAAAACCGCCCAAACCTAAGGTTGGCTTCCCATCATTGTGGCTTATGTCTTAACACTATTAAAGGTATGCTCAATACTTGTATCTAACCTACACACACACTAACATATATCTAACATACTTATCAATTAAGGCCTACTATACAACTAATCATGCATATCAAACAACCTTTCATCTCATCATGGCATAACACATCATCATAAACCCTAGCATTCATCTAATCATGGTATCAAAGCATTCATCATAATAAAACTAAGGAGAATAAAAAGAAAAAGTTTGGAACTATACCTCAAAGAAAAGCTCTTCAAGATTTATTTTTGACTGTTCCCCCTAATCAACTATTCGCAATTCAATAAAATAAGTGATTATTAATATTAAACTCAAACTTCAATGCCAGAAAAGGCCTTAATCAAAAGTAAATTGACTTGAGGATGTTTTGTGAAAAACTCCCTCTTTGATTCACTATTTCAAGTGAATCTTAGTGTTTTCCCTTAGGATTTTGTGTGTTTTGAAAATATATCTTGTAAGGCTACTTATAGTGTGAAAAAAGGGGTTTGGAATAACTCCCAGACAATGTGGGATTCATTCCAAACCTCAAAATTAATTCAGACAATGTGGGATTCATTAAAAGATATATTTTTCATTTCAACACTTCTCAAGTCAATTGAGATTCTGATTGGGCCCTAAACCAACATTGGGTCTTAGAATTCACCATCATTAGGGAACAGGGGCTTGAGTTGTAAGGGGTACAAAATGTGGTATTTATAATATGGTTCCTAGGCCATTGCAAAAATTACGTAGCAACTCTTAAAAAAAGACCCTTTGCATCCATAGCACTAAAAAAATATGACAGTTTCCAAGATTCAGAAAAAGCAGTTTGTAAGATGACAGTTTACAAAATTCAAAAATGATAATTTGCAAGATGATACTTCTCAAGGTTCAAACATGGTATGGTTTGCAAGACACATATGGTGGGTTAACAATTTGCAAAATATGGCATGTGGATGTATGACTATAAGAATGCATGAACTTCAAGAGAAAAGAGAGAGGAACTAACCTCAAAGAGCTTTTAAGGCCCCACTAGGTGGTGCAGTGTGTTAGGATTAATGCCCTTAAATCCTATTGTATGATGTTATGTATAACAATATGTATGATGTTATGTATAACATTATGTATGACTTAATGTTGTGTTTAATAAAGTTGTTTAATATTATCTAAAATAATGGTAACATGAATATTGGGACATTATCATATAGTCCATGAGATGCATAGTATGTGATTTATGTGAAAAGTCACATAAGATATAAATCACAAGTTCTTTGTAAACTCAAAAGTGTAGTTCATAGTTGGTGATGAAATTGGGCATTTCATCTACGAAGACTATAACATATTAACTAAGATGATTTGTCTTGATCATGGAAATGAAGATTTCTAGTTGATATGTTTTAAGAGCTAAGACATATTGAACTGGACCACTGTGAGATTTATTATTCTTCTAACGACTGTCAAATGAATAATAAACTCATGACTTATATTTACATGAACTCTTAATCCCGAGAGGATAATGGACCTGATCATGAACTGTAGGTTGCTTTGATATAACAAGAGTAAGATCTATAGTTACGATCAAAATCTCAGTATGTTGGGCAACCACATTTAGTGTTAATGGAACACATATTCTCAAGATGGAATTCATAGTCTCTTAACGGAGATATAAAATATTCCCTTGAGACAAGTTTAATGGATTTAGTTATTCAGTTAGACCTAACCACTTTAGTAAAGAGTTACTAAAGTATATATTTATGGAATTAGATTTCATAAATATATGATGAATAATTTTAAAGGATTAAACCGGGTACTCAAGGAATTAAGATGTAGTAATCTACAAAGTGGTAGTCTTCTTTCATAACTTTGTATTACTACGAATATTTTATGAATGGGTTACACATACAATAAAGTCTTAGGATATAATTTATAAATAAGACCTAGAGTGCAACTATATTTTTATAGTGGTATTAAATACAGTTAATGGTAACTTTGGACTTGTCAAGAATTGACAGAAAAGCCTAAGGGCTATTGGAGCTAGTGTCTTATTGGTCCATTTTGGTTCCACTCCAAGCCACACATTTAAGCCCAATTGGAAAGGCCCAAAAGGCCAACCCAATTAGATAATCAGTTAGATACAAAGGGAAAAACATACAAAATATTCTGTAGAGAACAACAAGAACACTATTATGAAGTGGTGTAAGAAGTGTTAGACACTTTGACATTCTCCCTTTGGAAAACTGATTGAGAGACCACACATCTTGGGCATTAGTGGAATTGGAGTGAAGATTGAAAGTATTCCCAAGTGCTTCTGATCTTTGATTTTGAAATTCACCGCCCCAAGGTACACTCTATTGTTCTATATTCTGAAACTTTCATAATACATGTAACATTTATGAATGAAGTAGATTCGTTATTTTTTTCCACTACGTATGTTTTGTATGCGATGCAAGCATGTTATTTTCCATCAAATGGTATCAGAGCGGTCTTCATTTCGTATCTGTTTAACATGTTTTAAGTTTTGGAATTATTAACAGTAGTTTCATGTTGTTAGAAATTTGTTTTTCTGCATGCATATTGAAATTATTGTTTGAAAAAAACTAATATTGATGTTATGATGTTGTTTAAATTTGAGTTTAAGTATGTTAAATTGAACTTTAAGGCTATAGTATCAATAAAATTCAGTTTTGATACCAATTTCTGTCCATTTGTATCATATGATGGTTGTTTTGTTCATGAAAACGTTAAAAAACTGTCTTTTAAAAAATTCTGGAAAATTCAAAACTCGCGACGCTTGATCGATTGAGCATCTACCAAGCATCAATCGAGCTGACAGAAGTTTTCTAGGTCGATCAAGGATCTGTCGAGGATCAATCAAGCATCCAGAACTTTTTTTTCAATCGATCGAGGTTCATTCTTGATCGATCGAGGACTGGGAATCCAGAATTTTCTTAAAGTGTTTTTTACATATATATAAAGAGCAAGGTGATGTGTAATTTGTTTACACATATTTTTAAACTAAAAACCTTTAATTTAAAACATCTAGTGGGAGAGAGATAAAAGGGTTGCATCTCACGGCCTCCTTTGTTGGTTCATAGTAGTGTGAAATACATACTTTGTCTTTGCCTTGAGCTTAGCATTTCATGCGGAGAGTATTTATTTTATGGTCCTACAAAATTGAATTTCTTAGTTTATAATGGTTTAATGAAACACCTTTTCTTAGCCTTGAGTTTTGCATTCCAAGCGAAGGGTGTTTTTACCATGGTACTACAAAATAAGCTTGTTAAAGGGATGAAATGTGGCTACACATGATTCTAGATAATGGTATACACTAGACTAAGTATTATAGTATCCTCTATGTTGAGTTCTTACTATTATTACTTAGAGGCTAAATGTAAGAGTTATCATGATAGCACTAATAATGAGAATAGTTCTCAATCAATCATAGTGTTTAATGTTCACTCTATGCTGAGGAATATTGGATATGAGATTGGGTTGTCGTTGCATATATTATGTTATGGTTTTATTAAGGTTCTATATTATATGTTTATATGCTAAATTGATAATGTCCAATTTACTTATTATATTCATGTTTATTGTTTTCAGATTTGAACATGGCATCATTTAGCCCACTTGTTTCTATTCTTAAGCAAAACAAACTGACTGAATCCAACTATGTTTACTAGAAAAGAAATTTGGATAGTGTTTTAATTACTGAAGAGCACAAATATGTTCTTACTCAACCATGTCCTAGCTTTCCTTCATTAAATGCTCCTCTTAAGGTAAAACAGCGATATGATCGTTGGCATAAATCTAAAGAAATGGCCAAGTGCTATACCCTAGCGTCTATCTCAAATGTTTTACAGCATTAAATGCAGGATGTAGAACTAGCTTTGGACATTATGTTAAGTCTGAAGAAGATGTTTGGTGAGTAAGGTCATTCTGCAAGGCAAGAATTCATGAGGCAAATTTATAATACTAAAATGGATAAAGGTACTTCAATAAGGGAGCATTGTCTTACAATGATCTCTAATCTGAATACATTAAGAGTTTTAGGTGCCGACATTGATGGAAAATCCCAAGTGTATATGATACTTCAGTCACTACCGGAATCATTCAAAGAATTCAAACTAAATTATAATATGAACAAAAAGGTTTATTCATTGTCTGAATTAAATAATGAGTTAGTGGCGGTGGAAGGCATCCTTGGGACTTCTAATGTTGAAGCCAATGCGGGTGAAGCTTCTACTAGTCAACCTAAGTTGAAAGGCAAGGGTAAGAAGAAGAAGGACTTCATTAAGCAAGAGGGTAAGCAAATTTCCTTAGGAGTTTCCGACAAAGGAAAGAAGACCAAAGGAAAGTGTTTCCATTGTGGTGAGAAAGGATATTGGAAGAAGAATTGTCCAAAGTTTAAAGCTGCCAAGAACAAGGGTATAAAAACTTCCTTTCTTCTTGAAATATGCTTGGTATAGAATCCCACAGATTCCTAGTCTATGGATTCAGGTTGTACTAATCATATCTGCAATTCTTTGCAGAGGTTTTAGGAGACCAGAAAGCTGAATGAAGGGGAATTATTTCTTACTTTGGCTGGTGGGAGCAGAATTTCGGTTGAAGCTGTTGGTGTTGTTAATTTGTGCTTTGAGTCTAGGGTTTTAATATTGCAAGACTGTCTATTTGTACCAAATGTTCATAAGAATTTAATTTCTACAACTTATTTGGATAAACATGGATATTGTATTATCCTTAAAGACAATGTTGTAATAAAGAAAGGTAAAGTGTTTATCTATTCTGGCAATATTGTTGATGGTCTATATATTTTAACTCCTGATAAGCATGAATTATATAATTCTGAATTAGATAACAATTCACATGTGAAATCATTAAAGAGAAAGTTTCCTTCTACTAGTGAAGCATATCTTTGGCACTTGCGTTTGGGTCATATTAATTCAAACAGAATTCAAAGACTTATCAAAGATGGACTCTTAGGGCCCATGGACTTTGATGAATTTCCTATTTGCGAATCTTGTTTGGAAGGTAAAATGACCAAACGACCTTTCAATGCAAAAAGTAGAAGAGCCCAAGATTTTTCTAGAACTAGTACATTCAGATGTAGGTGGTCCTATGTCAATCCAAGAAAGAGGTGGCTATGGGTATTTCATTACTTTTACGAATGATTACTCTAGATTTGGTTATGTGTACCTAATGAAATGGAAGTCTGAACCTTTTGAAAAGTTCAAAAAGTTTAGCGTTGAAGTTGAAAATCAATTAGGTAGACACATGAAATCCATTCAATTCGATCGAGGTGGTGAATACCTTCTTGCGGATTTAAAGGATTACTTGACTGAAAATGGGATTATATCCTAGTTGATTGCACCTGGAACTCCACAACAAAATGGTGTAGCGGAAAGAAGGAATAGGAATCTTTTAGATATGGTTAGATCCATGATGAGTTATACGACTCTACCAATTTCTTTTTGGGGATATGCCTTAAATACTACAATGTATCTTCTGAATTTGGTTCCATCAAAATCTGTTCCAAACACACCTAAGGAATTATGGAGTGGGCACAAGCCTAGTATGAAATATCTCCACATTTGGGGATTTCCAACACTTGTATTGAAAGGGAAGTCTGATAAGTTGGAAGCTAAAATGAAAGTATGCATGTTTTTAGGGTATTCAAAGGAAACCAAGGGTTATTTATTCTATAATCATAAGGATAACAAAGTGTTTGTTAGCACCCATGCCAAATTTTTGGAAGATGATTATGTGAATAATTTTAATCCTAGAAGTAAAGTTGTATTGGCTGAAATAGATGAATCTATAGTTGAACAACCAATGGATGAAACTAGGGATGATGTGACTATATTAGATACACCACAAGGTACTACTCATGAGATGTCTAGTACACAGGTGCCTCGTCATAGTGGGAGAATTGTTCGACCTCCTATAAGATTTATAGGTTTGGGAGAAACTTATGAAGCTATCTCAGAAGAGGCTGAATCAGAGCTTTACACTTTTGATGAAGCAATAAATGATATCGATGCACATCATTGGGTCTAAGCTATGAAATCTGAATTGGATTCTTTGTATTCCAATCATGTATGGGATCTTGTAAAGGCGCCTAACGGCATTAAACTTGTTGGTTGCAAATAAGTTTACAAGAGAAAGAGAGGGATAGATGGAAAGGTTGAGACCTTTAAAGCAATACTAGTGGTGAAAGGGTATACACAAAAAGAAGGCATTGATTATGACGAAATTTTTTTACCAGTTGTAATGCTTAAGTCTATCAGAATTCTCTTATCCATTGCTGCTTATTATGATTATGAGATTTGGCAAATGAATGACAGGACTGCATTTTTTAATGACAATCTTAAAGAAGAAATATACATGTTGCAGCCATAAGGTTGTATATGAAAGAACCAAGAGTATATGGTATGAAAGTTGAAAAGGTCCATTTATGCACTTAAACAAGCATCTAGGTCATAGAACATTAGATTTGATCAAGTAATCGAATCATTTGGTTTTGAACAAAATCTTGATGAACCATGTGTGTACAAAAGACATTGAGACAAAGTAGTAATGTTCCTAGTGCTTTATGTTGATAGTATATTCTACTCATTGGGAATGATGTAGGGGTAATGTCATCAGTAAAGGTTTGGTGATCTAGCCAATTTGATATGAAGGACTTGGGTGAGGCTAACTTTATTCTAGGGATCAAGTTTTGGCGAGATCGCAATAATAAGATGTTAGGCTTATCACAAGCTGGATATATAGATAAGGTTCTAAAACAGTTTAGCATGCAAAATTCCAAGAAAGGATTACTTCCTTTCAGACATAGAGTTCCTCTGTCTGATGACCAAAGGCCTAATACTTAAGAGGAAGAAAATATGATGAGACAAGTTCCTTATGCTTCTGCAGTGGGAAGTCTCATGTATGCCATGCTTTGTACTAGACCAGATATCTGCTACTCAGTTGGCATGGTCAGCCGATATCAATCAAATCCAAGACCAAAATATTGGCAAGCTGTAAAGCATATTCTCAAGTATCTTAGGTGAACGAAAGCTTGTTTACCGATGTGAGGATTTGATTCCCATTGGCTAAACAGATTCATATTTTCAATCAGATCTAAATTTCAAAAAATCCACTTCAGGATGTGTTTTCACCTTGGGAGGTGGAGTCATAAGTTGGAGGAGTGTTAAATAATCTTGTATTGCGGACTCTATCATGGAAGTTGAGTACGTTGTTGCTTGTGAAGCAGTAAAGGAAGCTGTTTGGCTTAAGAAATTGCTTTTTGATTTTGGTGTTGTAAGAATGGAGCAAGTTCCCATCACATTGTTTTGCGACAATAGTGGAGCAGTTGCACAATCCAAATATCCAAGGAATCATAAGAAAGGAAAGCACATTGAGAAGAAGTATCACATCATTCGAGACATTGTTGCTCGTGGAGATGTAGTGGTAGCAAAGATTGAAAGTACAAATACTCTAGTAGATCCCTTTACCAAAGCCTTGCCTCAAAGGACTTTCGAGTCACATTTGGAGGGAATGAGAGTTAGATTAGTGAACAATAGTCTTTAAGGCAAGTGGGAGATTGTTAGGATGTGTGCCCTTTAATCCTATTGTATGATACTATGTATGCCATTATGTATAACTTAATATTGTGTTTAATAAATTTGTTTTATTATTATCTAAAATAATGGTAACACGAATATTGAGACATTATCATATAATCCATAAGATGCATAGTAAGTGATTTATGTGAGAAGTCACAAAAGATATAAATTACAAGTTCTTTGTAAACTCAGAATTTATAGTTTGTAGTCGGTGATGAAATTGGGCATTTCATCTACGAAGACTATAACGTATCAACTAAGATGATTTGTCTTGATCATGGAAATGGAGACTTCTAGTTGATATGTTTTAAGAGTTAAGACATATTGAACTGGACCGCTGTAAGATTTATTATTCTCCTAACGACTGTCAAATGAATAATAAATCTCACGACATCTATTTACATGAACTCTTAATACTGAGAGAATAATGGACCTGATCATGAGGTGTAGGTTGTTTTGATATATTAGGAGTGAGATATAAAGTAATGGTCAAAACCTCAGTATGTTGGGTAGTCACATTTAGTGTTGATGGAACATATATTCTCAAGATGGAATTCATAATCTCTTAACGCAGATATAAAATATTCCCTTGAGATAAGTTTAATGGGTTTGGTTATTCAGAATGTTAGGCCTAATCACTTTAGTAAGAAGTTACTAAAGTATATATTTATGAAATTAGATTTCATAAATATATGATGAATAACTTTAAAGTTTTAAATCGGGTACTCAAGGATAAGATGTAGTAATTTATAAAGTGGCAGTCTACATTCATGATTTTGTGTTACTACAAATATTTTATGAACGGGTTGCATGTATAATAAAGTCTTGGGATATAATTTATTAATAAGACCTAGAGTGCAATTATATTTATATAGTGGTATTAAATATAATTAATGGTAACTTTGAACTTGTCAAGAGTTGACAGAAAAACTCAAGGCCCATTAGATCTAGTATTTTATTGGTCCCTTTTGGTCCTACTCCAAGCCATACACTAAATCCTAATTGTATAGGCCTAATAGGCCAGCCCAATTAGATAATCGTTAGTTATAAAGGGAGAAACATACAAAATTTTTCTTTAGAGAAAAAAAAAAGAGACACCATTGTGAAATGGTGTGTATGTGTGAGTGAAGCCACTCGATAATTCTCCCTTAGAAACTAATTGAGAGGCCATACTTTTTGGGCATAGACTGGAATTGGAGTGAAGATTAAAAGTGTTTCCGAGTATTTCTAATCTTTTGTTTTGAATTTCATCACACCAAGGTAATTTTACATAGTGCATGTTATCAATCATGAATGAAATAGATCCATGTTTGTTGCTTCCACTATGTGTTTTATATGAGATACAAAACCAGTTTTTCCAACACATTCAACTTGCCAAAAATACACTATTGCTTTGCCTTTTCAAGAGAGACACCCAACAAAGCCTAAATCAAGGTGGGAAGATCACCACCCATGGTAGGAAAGACAAGGTCATTCATTGAAGGTTCACCCATGATTGCACTAAACTCCTTAAGAGTAGGGCATATCTCTACACCATTGAATTGAAAAACATGTTGAGTAGGGATCCAATAATTGGCAGCAACATAAAGAGGAGGTTCATCCACCTTGACTTGATGGTATGGAAAAATGCAAGAGAGATCATAAGAAATGATAGCCTCTTTAAAACTAGGGCCAAACTTCCTAATCCAAGTCGAGACATCAAAGGGGGAGAATTCTGCCATTGGGAAACCTTAAATGAGGGTTTTCCAGGGATAAAATAAATTTGGTGAGGTTTGGGAGTCCCCAACAGCTATTTATGCGGCTGGGGTTTCTTTAACTCGCGGTTTGCGTACGCATAGTCAAACCTACGTATGCAAGGTCAAGGTTGTGTACAAAGAGTCCCTTACACGCACGCACAGTGAAAGGCAAAACCCTAGTTTTCTTTGTTTTGAGTAGGGTTTTCTTCCACATGCTTCTCCTATGGCTCGAAGGACTACTTAAGACACAAATCAAGCTTAGGACTTCAAGCATCAAGATAAGAAAAGTATAGAACTGTGTATCCATTCCCATAAGTTATAAATTAAGTACATATCTCAAATAAAAAATATGAATGTAAAAAATGTTCTTAAAATACAACCCAATGTCTCAAAATAAATTTAAAGTGCAAAAATGTGTGCTAAAAAGAGAAAATAATAATAAAAGCAACAAAAAAAAAGAGATGCGTTATGCTATGCTGTGTGCTGTGTGTTTGCCTATCTATCTATCTATCTCAAAGGTCACCAGAAACGGCTATACCTTGGTTGGTGACTAGGGGTCGCCTCCGAGTCCCCACCACCATCACCGTTATCATCATCATCATCATTATCATCACCATTACCCAGATACGCTAGTCTTCCAGGGCCGTACAAGTCGTTCGAATATTGAGTCACCTCTAACTTGAGGTTCCCAGCCAGCCAAATCAACTCCTCATGCTCATGGATAGTGGGCTGAAATTTAAAGGAAAACAATTTAGAATACACAGTTGAAAGATGCAAGAGAAGAAGAAACAAAGGAGAAAGAAAAGAAAGAGAACTTATCGCTTGTGTGCCATCTGGAAAGACATAGCCCATGACATTTGTGTTGCGGGGCACGAGACCCTCCCTAGTAAAGCCATCAGGGTCGCAAGCATAGACCATCCAAGGCACATGAGAAGGGTTAATAGGAATGTTAGGAGCAGGGGCATCCTAGTGCAATCATTTCAGTTAAATCTCACCATGTACAAAAATGCAAGAAAAGAGAGTAGAAATGGAAAAGATGGGAAGAAAAGAGCATGAGGCGAGTACGGTTGAACTCATCATAGTCCAACTCCTCCATAAGTCGGTTGACATAGGCACCTATGGGGCATCCTTGCCCACCAGTTGGCAACGAACTCACTCCACCAAATAAAGCACCCCCAGGACCGCAGCCTGTAAAGGTTGGGTGGGCTCGGAGGGAGCAATAGCAGTGCCTCCAAATCAAGAATGGTAACAGGAGGAACGCTAGCCCACGGGTTCCAATTGATTTGTAAAAGTATATGAGGTTAGAAAGAAAGCATAAGAGGCATGTGAAATACACAGAAAGGCATTGATTCTCAAACTCACATCATCAAAAGACAACCCTTTAAGGTGGACCCTCACTGAAAGAGAATTTCTAAGGCTAAGGTTCAGCTCTGGAACAATAAGACCATATTCAACAGCCCATAACTATAAAAATAAAATAAAATAAAAAGGAAAAAAGAAAGAAAGGGAAAGCTATTAGGATTAGTGTCCTTAAATCCTATTGTATGATGCTATGTTTGATATTAAGTATGACATTATGTATGACTTAATATTGTGATTAATAAAGCTGTTTTATTATAGTCTGAAATAATAGTAACATGAATACTCAGACATTATCATATAGTCCATGAGATGCATAGTATGTGATTTATGTAAAATGTCACAGAAGATATAAATCACAAGTTCTTTGTAAACTCAGAATTTTAGTTCGTAGTCAGTAATGAAATTGGGCATTTCATCTGCGAAGACTATAACATATCAACTAAGATGATTTGTCTTGATTATGAAAGTAGAGACTTCTAGTTGGTATGTTGATATGTTTTAAGAGTTAAAACATATTGAACTGGACCGCTATGAGATTTATTATTCTCCTAACGACTGTCAAATGAATAATAAATATCACGACTTCTGTTTGCATGAACTCTTAACCCTAAAAGGATAATAGACCTGATCATGAAATGTAGGTTGCTTTGATATATTAGGAGTGAGATCTAAAGTCACGGTCAAAACCTCAGTATGTTGGGAAGCCACATTTAGTGTTGATGGAACATATATTCTCAAGATGGAATTCATAATCTCTTCACAGAGATACAAAATATTCCCTTGAAATAATTTTAATGGGTTTGGTTATTCAGAGTGTTAGGCCTAACCATTTTAGTAAGGAGTTACTAAAGTATATATTTATGAAATTGGATTTCACAAATATATGATGAATAACATAGAGGATTAAACTCAAGGATTAAGATGTAGTAATTTACAAAGTGGCAGTCTATTTTCATGACTTTGTATTACTACGAATATTTTAATGAAGGGGTTGCATGTATAATAAAGTCTTGAGATATAATTTATAAATAAGGCCTAGAGTGCTACTATATTTATATAGTGGTATTAAATATAGTTAATGGTAAATTTGGACTTGTCAAGAGTTGACAGAAAAATCCAAGGCCCATTGGAGTTAGTGTCTTATTGGTCCCTTTTGGTCGTACTCCAAGCCACATACTAAAGCCCAATTGGAAATGCCCAAAAGGCTAGCCCAATTAGATAATCAATTATAAGGAGAGAAACATACAAAATTTTTGTAAAAACATGAAATGGTGTGTATGTGAGTGTAAGACACTCTCTCATTCTCCCTTTGAAAACTAACTGAGAGACCACACTTCTTAGGCGTAAAGTGGAATTGGAGTGAAGATTAAAAGTGTTCCCAAGTACTTCTGATCGTGTGTTTTGATTTTCATCGTACCAAGGTACGCTTTCTTGTTCTTGAATTCTGAAATTTGCATAGTACATGTTAACAATTGCGAATGAAGTAGATCCGTTAATTTTCCACTGCATATATTTTGTATGCGATACAATAATGCATTTTTCCATCTAATGGTATCAGAACTGTTTTTAATTTTGAATCTGAATAACATGTTTTATGAGTTTTGAAATTAGAGATAATAGTTTCATGATGTTAGAAGATTATATATGTATTGAATTTTCTGCATGGTAGTTGAAACTATGGTTTGATAAAAATTGATATTGATGTTATGATGTTTAAATTTGAATTCAAGTATGTTGAATTGAAATTTAAGGCTATAACCTCAATGGAATTCAATTTTGATATCAAATTATGTCTATTATGTTCATATGGTGTTTGTTTTTTCATGGAAAACTGTCCACATTTTCCCTTTAAAAACTAAAAACACGGGTTTTTCACGGGTTACCTTCTTGCAAAGTTACTCGCGAAAAATGCCTCTGAAGCACAAAACTTTTGGCGGGTAAGCTTTACTCGCTAAATAGTCACGAGATAGTTGCGAAAGTTTCTGTCTAAATTTTGATTTGTCATTATTTTGCCTTAACTCATTTTCGCGGGAAAAGCTTAGTCACGAGATTCTTGCAAAAATGCCACTGAAGGGAATTTTGAACTTTTTCTAAGTGTTTTCAAATTTAAAAAGTGCAAGGCTGTGTGTGATTAGATTATACATATTTTATAATCAAAAACCTTTAATTTAAAACATCTAGTAGGAGAGAGATACAAGGGTTGGATCTCACGGCCTCTTTATCGGTTTATAGTAGTATGATTAAGCACCTCGCCTTGGCATACATTCCTTGCTCCCTTTGGAGGGTGTTTAATTTATGGAACTATAGATTAAATTTCTTGATGATGGATGATATGTGCTTTTACATTAAGAACGACCACACTATCGTGGAGTTACTTAATTATTCACATAGAATTCAGTCAATGGTGTACACTAGACTAAGTTTAATATTAACCTCCCTTCGGAGCTATGTCATTATTATTTAGAGGCTAAAGGAAATACAACATGTTACTAGTGTTTAATAAGAGTTATCATGATAGCATTAATAATGAGAATAGTTCTCAATCAATATAGTGTTTATAATTTACTTGCTTCCATGGAATTTTAAACATGGGATTGGGTTGTCGTTGTATATATTATATTATGGTTTTATTAAGGTCCTATCATTGGTAAATCTGGTTTTGTATCTCATACAAAACACACAGCAGAAACAACAAACATGGATCTAATTCATGATTGATTGATAACATGCACTATGCATATATCAGAATTTAAGAACAAGATAGCGTACCTTGGTGTGAAAAAATTCAAAATAAAAATTAGAAGCACTTGGGAACACTTTCAATCTTCACTCCAATTCCACTTTATGCCCAAAAAGTGTGGTTTCTCAATCAGTTTTCAAAGGAGAATAATTGAGTGGCTACACTCACACGTACACACCATTTCACAATGATGTCTCTCTTTTTCACATTCTCTTTTAAAAAATTCTATATGTTTCTCCCTTTACAACTAACTGATTATCTAATTGGGCTGGCCTATTGGGCCTTTCCAACTGGGTTTTAGTGTGTGGCTTGGAGTGGGACCAAAAGGGACCAATAAGACACTAGCTCCAATGGACATTGAGCTCTTCTGTCAACTCTTGATAAGTCCAAAATTACCATTAATTATATTTAATACTACTATATAAATATAATTGCACTTTAGGCCTTATTAATAAACTATATCCCAAGATTTTAATACATGCAACCCCTTCAAAGAATATTCGTAGTAATACAAAATCATGAATATAGATTGCCACTTTAAAAATTACTACATCTTAATCCTTGGGTACCTAGTTTAATCCTTTAAGTTATTCATCATATATTTATGAAATTCAATTTCATAAATGTATACTTTAGTAACTCTTTACTAAAGTGGTTAGGCCTAACATTCTAAATAACCAAATCCATTAAACTTATCTCAAGGGAATATTTTATATCTCCGTTAAGAGATTATGAATTCCATCTTAAGAATATATGTTCCATCAACACTAAATGTGGCTGCCCAACATACTGAGGTTTTGACCGTTACTTTAGATCTCACTCCTAATATATCAAAGTAACCTATACCTCATAATCAGGTCCATTATTCTTTTAGGATTAAAAGTTTGTGCAAATAGAAATTGTAAGATTTATTATTCATTTGACAGTCGTTACGAGAATAATAAATCTCACAGTGGTCCAGTTCAGTATGGCTTAACTCTTAAAACATATCAACATATCAACTAGAAGTCTCTACTACCATGATCAAGACAAATCATCTTTGTTGATACGTTATAATCTTCACAGATGAAATGCCCAATTTCATCATTGACTACGAACTATTAATTTTGAGTTTACAAAGAACTTGTGACTTATATCGTCTGTGACTAAACCACATAAATCACATACTATGCATCTTATGAATTATATGATAATGTCTAAATATTCATGTTACCATTATTTTAGATAATAATAAAATAGCTTTATTGATCACAATATTAAGTCATACATCATGTCACACATAATGTCATACATAATATCATATAAATAGCATCATACAATAGGATTTAGGGGCACTAATCTTAACATCTATACTATATGTTTCTATGCCAAATTGATAATGTCTAGTTTATTTATTATATTCATGTTTATTATTTTTAGATTTGATCATGGCATCTTTTAGCCCACTTGTTACTATTCTTAATAAAAACAAACTGACTGGATCCAATTATGTTGACTGGAAAAGAAATTTGGTATTTGTTCTTACAGCCAAAGAGCACAAATATGTACTTACTCAACCATGTCCTAGCTTTCATTCATTAAATGCTCCTCCTGAGGAAAAACAATGATATGATTGTTGGCAGAAATCTAATGTGATGGTCAAGCGCTACATCCTAACATCAATCTCAAATGTTCTATAGCATCAAATGCAGGATGTAGAACTAGTTTCGGACATTATGCTAAGTCTGAAGGAGATGTTTGGTGAGCAAGGCCATTCTGCAAGGCAAGAAACCATGGGGCAAATTTATAATACCAAAATGACTGAAGGCAATTCAATGAGGGAGCATTGTCTTACAATGATCTCTAATCTGAATACACTAGAAGTTTTAGGTACTAATATTGATGGAGAATCCCAAGTGGATATGATACTCTAGTCATTACTGAAATCATTAAAGGAATTCAGACTCAATTATAATATGAACAAAAAGATTTATTCATTTTTTGAATTAATGAATGAATTGGTAGCGGCAAAAGGCATTCTTAGTACTTCTAATGTTGAAAGGTAAGGGTAAGAAGAAAAAGATGAAGGACTTCACCAAGTAAGATGGTAAACAAATTGCCTTAGGAGTTGCTAATAAAGGAAAGAAGATCAAAGGAAAGTGTTTCCATTGTGATAAGAAAGGACATTAGAAGAGGAATTGTCCAAAATTCAGGGCAGCCAAGAATAAGAGTATGAAATGTTCCTTTCTTCTTGAAATTTGTTTGGTATAGAATCCCATTGATTCTTGGTGTGTGGATTCAAGTTGTACTAATCACATCTGCAATTCTTTACAGGGGTTCCAGGAGATCAAAAAGCTAAATGAAGGAGAATTGTTTCTTACTTTGGCTGATAGGAGCAGGATTCAGGTTGTAGCTGTTGGAGTTGTTAATTTATGCTTTGATTCTAGAGTTCTAATATTGGAAAACTGTTTGTATGTACCTAATGTTCGTAGGAATTTAATTTCTGCAACTTATATAGGTAAACATAGATATTGTGTTATCCTAAAAGACAATGTTGTAATAAAGAAGGATAACGTGTTTATCTGTTCTGACAATATTGTGGATGGTCTTTATATTTTAACTCCTGAAAAGCATGAATTATATAATTCTGAATTAGATAATGACTCTCATGTAAAATCATTGAAGAGAAAGTTTCCTTCTACTAATGATGCATATCTTTGGCACTTGCTTTTTGGGTCATATTAATCCAAATAGAATTTAAAGACTGATCAAAGATGGACTGTTAGAGCCATTGGACTTTGATGAATTTCCAGTTTGTGAATCTTGTTTGGAAGGCAAAATAACCAAATGACCTTTTAATGCAAAAGGTAGAAGAGCCCAAGAATTGCTTGAATTAGTTCATTCGGATGTATGTGGTCCTATATCAACCTAAGCAAAAAGAGGTTATGAGTACTTCATCACTTTTACCGATGATTACTTAAGATATGGTTATGTGTACCTAATGAAACAAAAGTCCAAAACCTTTGAAAAGTTTAAAGAGTTTAGGGCTGAAGTTGAAAATCAATTGGGTAAACGCATAAAGGCCATTTGATCTGATTGTAGTGGCGAATACCTTCTTGGGGTTTTCAAGGATTACTTAATTGAAAATGGGATTGTATCCCAATTGACTACACCTGGAACTCTCCAACAAAATGGTGTAGCAGAAAGAAGGAATAGGACTCTTTTAGAAATGATTAGGTCCATGATGAGTTACTCAACTTTACCGATTTCTTTTTGGGGTTATGCCTTAAACACAGCGATACATCTATTGAATTTAGTTCCATCAAAATCTGTTTCCAAAACACCCATGGAATAGTGGAGTGGGAGTAAGCCTAGTACATGTGTTAAAAGGGAAGCTTGATAAATTGGAACCAAAATCAAAAGTGTGTTTGCTTGTAGGTTATCCAAAAGAAACTAGGGGTTATTTATTTTATAGTTGTTAGGATAACAAAGTTTTTGTTAGTACAAATGCTAAATTCTTGAAAAATGACTATAGGAATAATTTTACTCCTAGAAGTAGAGTTGTATTGGATAAAATGAATGAACCTATAAATGAACAACCAATGGATGAAAGTAGAGATAATGTGGCTGACTTAAGTTGAAAAGCTTAATTACTATTGTGCCCCAAAAACGTCTTGAGTTTAATTACCACTCAACCCTTAAGGTTCCTCCCATATTTCATCTAGCCCCACAAAACACTTAAGTATTCATAAGTCCTCCACAAAATAATTAATCACATTGATAAAAAAATAAAGTCCAATTTAGATATTATTCCCTTTGGAAAAATTGATTAAAAACAAATATTTGGGGTGTTACAGTATTAGATACACCACAAGATACTACTCATGATATATCTACTAAACGTACACAGGTGCCTCGTCGTAGTGGGAGAATTATTTGGCCTCCTATAAGATTCATAGGTTTGGGAGAAACTTATGAAGCTATCTCAGAAGAGGCTGAATCGGATCCCTACACTTATGAAGAGGCAATAAATGATATAAATGCACATCATTGGGTCCAAGCTATGAAATCCGAATTGGATTCTATGTATTCCAATCATGTATGGGATCTTGTAAAGGAGCCTAACGGCATTAAACCAGTTGGTTGCAAATGGGTTTACAAGAGGAAGAGGGGGATAGATGGAAAGGTTGAAACCTTTAAAGCAAGGCTAGTGACGAAAGGGTATACACAAAAGGAAGGTATTGATTATGAAAAAACCTTTTTCGCCAGTAGCAATGCTTAAATCTATCAGAATTCTCTTGTCCATTACTGCTCATTATGATTATGAGATTTGGCAAATACATGTCAAGACTGCTTTTCTAAATGGCAATCTTGCAAAGGAAATCTCTATGATGCAACCGGAAGGTTTCATAGCAAAGAACCAAGAGTATATGGTATGCAAGTTAAAAAGGTTCATTTATTGACTTAAGCAAGCATCTAAGTCATGGAACATAAGATTTTATCAAGCAATCAAAATTGAACAAAATCTTGATGAGCTATGTGTATACAAAAGACATTGAGACAAAGTAGTAATATTCCTATTGCTTTATGTTGATGATATTTTACTTATTGGAAATAATGTAGGGGTAATGTCATCAGTAAAGGTTTGGTTGTCAAGCCAATTTGATATGAAGGACTCGGGTGAGGCTAACTTTATTCTAGGGATCAAGTTTTGACGAGATCATAAGAATAACATGTTAGGTTTATCACAAGCTGGATATATAGCTAAGGTTCTTCAATTGTTTAGCATGCAAAACTCCAAGAAAGGACTACTTCCTTTCAAAATTCATAGGTTCAAAATGTTTTGCTTTCTAGTCTTATGATTTTAAACTTTGCCACGTACTCGCGCTACCTTTGACGACCTTTAAAATAATCCTTATAAATGTTTAGGTTTGAAAGAAAAGAAAGTCTAAACTGTTAAGATTAATGCCCTTAAATCCTATTGTATGATGTTACGTATGACATTATGTATGAATTAATGTATGACTTAATGTTGTATTAATAAAGTTGTTTCATTACAATAAAAAATAATTGTAACATGAATATTGAACATTATCATATAGTCCATGAGATGCATAGTATGTGATTTATATGAAAAGTCACTGAAGATATAAATCACAAGGTCTTTGTAAACATAGAATTTTAGATCGTAGTTGGTGATGAAATTGGGTATTTTATTTGTGAAAACTATAACATATCAACTAAGATGATTTGTCTTGATCATGGAAGTGGAGACTTCTATTTGGTATGTTTATATGTTTTAAGAGTTAAGACATATTGAACTAGACCTCTGTGAGATTTATTATTCTCCAAATGACTGTCAAATTAATAATAATAAATCTCATGACTTATGTTGGAAAAATTGGTTTTGTATCTCATACAAAACACACAGTGGAAGCAACAAATATGGATCTATTTCATTCATGATTGATAACATACATTATGCAAATTTCATAATTTAAAAACAAGATAGCGTACCTTAGTGTGGAGAAATTCAAAACAAAGATTAGAAGCACTTGGAAACATTTTTAATCTTTACTTCAATTCCACTTTACGCCCAAAAAGTGTGATCTCTCAATCAGTTTTCAAAGGCAGAATTTTTGAGTGGCTTCACTCAAACATACACACCATTCCACAACGATGTCTCTCTTTTCTTATTCTCTATGCTTATAAAAAATTCTGTTTGTTTTTTCCTTCATAACTAACTAATTATCTAATTGGGCTGGCCTATTGGACCTTTCCAATAAGACACTAGCTCCAATGGGCCTTAGACTTTTCTGTCAACTCTTGACAAGTCCAAGGTTACCATTAATTATATTTAATGCCACTATATAAATATAATTGTACTCTAGACCTTATTAATAAAGTATATCTCAAGACTTTATTATACATGCAATCCCTTCATAAAATATTCGTAGTAACACAAAGTCATGAATGTAGATTGCAACTTTGTAAATTACTACATCTTATCCTTGAGTACCTGGTTTAATCCTTTAAAGTTATTCATTATATAGTTATGAAATCCAATTTCATAAATATATACTTTGGTAACTTTTTAATAAAATGGTTAGGCCAAACACTCTGAATAACTAAACCCATTAAACTTATCTGAAGGGAATATTTTATATCTTCATTAAGAGATTATGAATTCATTTTGAGAATATAAGTCCCATTAACACTAAATGTGGTTGCTCAACATACTGAGGTTTTGACCGTTACTTTAGATCTCACTCCTTATATATCAAAGTAACCAACGCGTTATGATTAGGTTCATTATTCTCTCATCATTAAGAGTTCACGCAAATAGAAGTCATGAGATTTATTATTCATTTGACAGTCTTTAGAAGAATAATAAATCTCACAACGGTCCAGTTCAATATGTCTTAATTCTTAAAACATATCAACATATCAACTAGAAGTCTTCACTTCCACGATCAAGACAGATCATCTTAGTTGATACGTTATAGTCCTCACAGATGAAATGCCTAATTTCATCCCTGACTATGAACTATAAATTCTGAGTTTACGAAGAACTGGTGATTTGTCTTCTGTGACTTTTCACATAAATCACATCCTATGCATCTCATGGACTATATGACAATATCCAAATATTCATGTTACTATTATTTTAGATAATAATCAAACAACTTTATTTATCATAGCATTAAGTCATACATAATGTCATACATAGTATCATACAATAGGATTTAAGGGCACACATCCTAACTATCTCTCACTTGCCCTAAAGACTATTGTGCACTAATCTAACTCTCATTCCCTCCAAATGTGACACGAAAGTCCTTTGAAGCAAGGTTTTGGTAAAGGGATCTACTAGATTTTTTGCACTTTCAATCTTTGCTACCACAACATCTCCACGAGCAACAATGTCTTGAATGATATGGCACCTCTCAATGTGCTTTCCTTTCTTGTGATTTGTTAGATCTTTGGATTGTGCAACCGCTCAACTATTGTCGCAAAATAATGTGATGGGAACTTGCTCCATTCTTACAACACCAAGATCAGAAAGGAATTTTTTGAGCCAAATAGCTTCCTTTGCTGCTTCACAAGCAGCAACGCACTCAGCTTCCATGGTGGAGTCCATAATAGAAGATTGCATAACACTCCTCCAATTTGAGGCTCCACCTCCTAGGTGAAAACACATCCTGAAGTGGATTTTCTGAAATCTAGATCTGATTGAAAATCTGAATCTATATAGCCAATGGGAATCAAATCCTCACTATGGTAAATAAGCATATAATTTCTCGTTCTCCGTAGATACTTGAGAATATGCTTTACAACTTGCCAATGTTTTGGTTCTGGATTTGATTGATATCGGCTGACCATGCCTGGCATACATGAGACTTCCCACTGCAGAAGCATAAGGAACTTGTCTCTATTAGAAAAATCTAATTTTAGATCTCATACAAAACAAATAGCGGAAGTAACAAACAATGATCTATTTCATTCATGATTAACAACATGCACTATGTAAATTTTAGAATTTAAGGATAAGATAGCGTACCTTAGAGTGGAGAAATTCAAAACAAAGATTAGAAGCACTTGAGAAAACTTTTAATCTTCACTTGAATTCCACTTTAAGCCCAAGAAGTGTGGTCTCTCAATCAGTTTCTTAGGGAGAATGAAAGTGTGCCTCACTCTCTCTCTTTTTCTTTTTCTTTTTATAAAATTTTTTTTATGTTTCTCTCTTTATAACTAACTGATTATCTGATTGGGTTGGCGTATTGGGCCTTTTCAATTGGGCTTTAGTGTGTGGCTTGGAGTGGGACCAAAAGAGACCAATAAGACACTAGCTCCAAAGGGTCTAGGGCTTTTCTGTTAACTTTGACAAGTCCAAAGTTACAATTAATTATATTTAATACCACTATATAAATATAATTGCACTCTAGGTCTTATTCATAAATTATATCCCAAGATTTTATTATACACGCAACCCTTTCATAAAATATTCGTAAAAATACAAAGTCATGAATATAAACTGCCATTTTGAAAATTACTACATCTTATCCTTGAGTACTTGGTTTAATCCTTTAAATTATTCATCATATATTTATGAAATCTAATTTCATAAATATATACTTTAGTAACTCTTTACTAAAGTGGTTAGGCCTAATACTCTGAATAACCAAACCCATTAAACTTATCTCAAGGGAATATTTTATATCTCCGTTAAGAGATTATGAATTCCATCTTGAGAATATATGTTCCATCAATATTAAATGTGGTCGCCCAACATAATGAGATTTTGACCTTCACTTTAGATCTCACTCCTGATATGTCAAAGCAACCTACAAGTCATGATCAAGTCCATTATTCTCTTAGGATTAAGAGTTCATGCAAATAGAAGTCGCGAGAGTTATTATTCATTTGACAGTCATTAGGAAAATAATAAATCTCACAACGGTCTAGTACAATATGTCTTAACTCTTAAAACATATCAACATATCAACTAGAAGTCTCCATTTCCATGATCAAGACAAATCAACTTAGTTGATACGTTATAGTATTCGCAGATGAAATGCCTAATTTCATCGCTGACTACGAACTATAAATTCTGTGTTTACAAAGAACTGGTGATTTTTATCTTCTGTGACTTTTCACATAAATCACATACTATGAATCTCATGGACTATATGATAATATCCAAATATTCATGTTACTAATATTTTAGATAATAATAAAATAACTTTATTTATCATAACATTAAGTCATACATAATGTCATACATAGCATCATACAATAGGATTTAAGAGCACACATCCTAACTATCTCCCATTTGCCCTAAAGACTATTGTGCACTAATCTAGCTCTTATTCCCTCCAAATGTGACACGAAAGTCCTTTGAGGCAAGGTTTTCGTAAAGGGATCTAATAGATTGTTTGCACTTTCAATCTTTACTACCACAACATCTCCACGAGCAACAATGTCTTGAATGATATGGTACTTCCTCTCAATGTGCTTTCCTTTCATGTGATTTGTTAGATCTTTAGATTGTGCAACCGTTCAACTATTGTCGCAAAATAATGTGATGGGAACTTGCTCCATTCTTACAACACCAAGATCAAAAAGGAATTTTTTGAGCCAAATAACTTCCTTTTCTACTTTTCAAGCAGCAACGTACTCAGCTTCCATGGTGGAGTCCACAATATAAGATTGCATAACACTCCTCCTATTTATGGCTCCATCTCCTAAGGTGAAAATACATCCTGAAGTGGATTTTTTGAAATCTAGATCCGATTGAAAATCTGAATTTGTATAGCCAATGGGAATCAAATCCTCACTATGGTAAACAAGTATATAATTTCTCGTTCTCCGTAGATACTTGAGAATATGCTTTACAGCTTGCCAATGTTTTGGTTCTGGATTTGATTGATAGCAACTGACCATGCCAACTGAATAACAAATATCTGGTCTAGTTAAAAGCATGGCATACATGAGACTTCCATTGCAGAAGCATAAGGAACTTGTCTCTATTGGAAAAATCTGGTTTTAGATCTCATACAAAACACATAGTGGAAGAAACAAACAATAATCTATTTCATTCATGATTGATAACATGCACTATGTAAATTTTAGAATTTAAGGATAAGATAGAAATCTTTTAATCTTCACTCCAATTCCACTCTATGCCCAAAAATTGTGGTCTCTCAATCAGTTTCTAAGGGAGAATGAAAGTGTGCCTCACTCTCTCTATTTTTCTTTTTCTTTTCGCTTATAAAAAATTATGTATGTTTCTCCCTTTATAACTAACTGATTATCCGATTGGGCTGGCTTATTGGGCCTTTCCAAATGGGCTTTAGTATGTGGCTTGGAATGGGACCAGAAGGGACTAATAAAACACTAGCTCCAAAGGGCCTTGGGCTTTTCTGTCAACTCTTAACAAGTCCAAAGTCACCATTAATTATATTTAATACCACTATATAAATATAATTGCACTCTAGGCTTTATTAATAAATTATATCCCAAGATTTTATTATACACGCAACCTTTTCATAAAATATTCGTAGTAATACAAAGTCATGAATATAGACTGCCCTTTTGAAAATTTCTACATCCTATCATTGAGTACTTGATTTAACCCTTTAAATTATTTAACGTATATTTATGAAATCCAATTTCATAAATATATACTTTAGTAACTCCTTACTAAAGTGGTTAGGCCTAACAGTCTGAATAACCAAACTCATTAAACTTATCTCAAGGAAATATTTTATATCTCCGTTAAGAGATTATGAATTCCATCTTGAGAGTATATGTTCCATCAATACTAAATGTGGCTACCCAACATAATGTGTGATGGGGTGTGATACAATACAACTGCTGATTTGTCCATGGAGATCGTCTAGGACGAGCAATGTGCTCTAGACGAGGTAAGTTGTCTTGGCTTGCTCAAAATGAGGTAAGCTGTCCTGGCTTGCTCAAGACGAGGTAAGCTGTGCTCAAGACGAGGTAAGCTGCCTTGAAGACCTCAGGACGAGGAATTATGGATGACACGTGGGGACTTGGAAAATTTATGGTGTAAAATGTCTCCGTATTATACGAGTAACCTCCAGTAACCGTTGCGCACAAAAAGGGTAACTCCTAAACAATTGGAAGTTATATTCAAATACAAACCTCCTCAATTCAATGGGAGGTTACAAATCCAATAACTGCTCTTAAGACACTATATAAACACTGGTTCAGACCAGGAAGAGGTACGTAAAATCATTTCCTAAAAAGTTGGAACTTGAAAATAATCGAGAGTAAAACTGACTTTGTCATCAGAGAGTTATTGGCCGGCAACCCCGGTCACCTTTGATCACTTCTTTCTTCTTTCAGGCTACCAAGGCAATCGTGAGCCCTCTCTAATCTGAAGCATCCAGCCTACTGATTTTCTTCTCAACATCAGTTGGCGCCGTCTGTGGGGAACTTAGAAAATAATCTTCATTTTCTTTTCGTTCTTTCGATCATTCTTTGTTCCTAAGAAAAAGGCTGAATGGTTCGGACAAGATTGAGGGCTACCAGCCCAAGCCACCAGGAGAGTAGGGATGCTTCTAGTAATCCCTACCGTGATCGCCAGTCAACGCCTGCTGCGCAGCCGCTATCCCTTCAACAAGTGCAATCCATAGCTGCTGCTATGGCGGAACTGACCCGCCAAAATCAAGAGTTGAACCAAGAGATCAACATAAGGAGGCAACACCGTGAAGGAAATGCAGAAGGATGACCCCAAGGTCAGGAAGGTAGAGGAGAAAATGTTGAGTCCGAGGATCACACAAGGGGTACTACTTCTAGAAGGGTGCCACATTTGGAGAGAGAAATGGACCAGATGAGAAAAGCCATGGAAGAAATGAAGGAGAATATGAGGCAGGTGAATCTCGTGGAAGATTTGGTTCACAGAACGGACTCCCCATTCACAATTTCCATCAACAATCATCCCCTACCCCCTAAATTCAAAATGCCTTCCTTGGATTCATACGATGGAAATCGCGATCCGCGTGACCACATTGCTACTTTTAAAACTACCATGCACCTTCAAGGAGTTCCAAACGAGATTATGTGCAGAGCGTTTCCTACCACACTTAAAGGACCAGCGAGGGTGTGGTTCAGCAAGATACCTCCAAATTCTACCTGGACTACCTGGACTGGTTGGCGAATGTAGTCATGGTAAAGAAGGCCAATGGCAAGTGGCGAATGTGTGTAGACTTCACTGGCTTAAACAAGGCTTGCCCAAAAGACAGTTATCCGCTACCGCGCATTGACCAGCTGGTAGATTCGACGTCTGGTCACAGGTTACTAAGCTTCTTGGACGCCTTCTCAGGCTACAACCAAATAAGAATGGACGAAGCAGACCAAGAGAAGACTTCATTCGTAACCAGCTAGGGGTTGTTTTGCTACAAGGTAATGCCTTTTGGTTTGAAGAATGCGGGGGCGACTTATCAGAGGCTGGTGAACCAAATGTTTCGTCTTCAAATTGGAAGAAATGTAGAAGTCTACGTTGATGATATGCTTGTAAAAAGTTTGGACGAAGGAAAACATCTGGACGACCTTCAAGAGACCTTTGACACGCTTCGACGGTACAGCATGAAACTTAATCCAAGTAAGTGTGCCTTCGGAGTTTCATCAGGAAAGTTCTTAGGGTTCATGGTTTCGCACAGAGGCATTGAGGCAAACCCAGATAAGATCCAAGCAATACTCAACATGGAACCGCCAAAAAACATCAAAGAAGTCCAGTCCCTTACAGGACGAGTCGCCGCCCTCAACAGGTTTGTTTCGAAAGCTACTGACAAGTGTTTACCATTTTTTAAAGTCCTCAGCTCACAAAGGCACCGTTGCTAAGTCCATCCGTGCCTGGCAAAGAGCTGTATTTGTATTTGGCGGTATCCTCGCATGCCATAAGTTCCGCGCTGGTCAGGGAAGAAGAACGAGTGCAGAAACCGGTGTACTATACCAGCCGGGCACTTAGAGGAGCCGAGGGATAGTACTCGATGATGGAGAAATTAGCCTTCGCCTTGGTCACGGCTTCAAGGAAGCTGAGGCACTACTTTCAAGCCCATGTCATCATCGTCTTAACGGATCATCCCCTAAAGAAAGCAATGAACAAATTAGAAGCTGCAGGATGGCTAGTCCAATGGGCAGTGGAGCTCAGTGAATTTGATGTCAAGTACCAGCCAAGGAATGCAATAAACGCGTAGGCACTAGCAGACTTCATTGTAGAGTTCACACCGAGCCAAGACGAGCTGGCCAGGGACGAGCGAACAAGAAGGTGGATTATCAACGTGGATGGATCGTCTATGATGTATGCAGGAGGGATTGGAGTCATACTTAAGTCCCTAGAAGGTGATAAGTTGGAATACGCAGCCCATCTACAGTACCAAACTACCAACAATGAAGCTGAATATAAAGCACTACTCAAAGGGCTGGAATTGGCTAAGTCCTTAGGAGCAGAGTCAGTAATAGTAAGAGAAGATTCTCAGTTGGTCATCAACCAGGTGAATGGAATGTGTGATGCCAAGGAAGATCGAATGAAGAGATACCTCAGCAAAGTGAGGAGACTTGTGCAAAAGTTTTCAGAAGTGAGTTTTGTTCAACTCCCGGGGGAGGAAAACATGGAAGCAGATGTGTTGGTGAGATTGGCATCGGCAGGTGGAGTTATGGACGAGTATGGCAAAGTCTAATACATGCCAAGCATAGACCTCCCAGAAATACAGCAAATTGGAGGAGAAGAAAATTGGATGAGTCCAATTGTAATCTATCTGAAGGATGGAAAGCTTCCAGAAGACAAGAACAAAGCTAAGAAACTAAGGGTTAGGGCTGCAAAGTACGTCCTTATAAATGAAGTGCTTTACAAGCGAGGCTTATCTCAGCCCTACCTAAGATGCCTAGCTCCGGACGAAGCAAATTATGTTTTGAGGGAGGTTCATGAAGGAGCGTGTGGGAATCACTCGGGGGCAAGATCACTCGTCCATAAGATCATTCGTGCCGGCTACTACTGGCCCACGGTTCAGGCATATGCTAAGGCTTATGTCAAGGTGTGCGACCAATGTCAGCGCTACAGCAACGTCCCTAGGCAGCCATCGGAGTACCAAACCCCGATGATGGCCCCGTGGCCCTATGCACAGTGGGGACTGGATATCCTAGGTCCTTTCCCCCCAGGAACCAGACAAATGAAGTTTTTGGTAGTAGGAATTGACTACTTTACTAAGTGGGTGGAGGCTGAACCCCTTGCAAAAATTACACAGCAAAATGTTAAAAATTTTGTTTGGAAGAATATTTTGTGTAGGTTTGGAGTATCGAGGGTGCTGGTATCGGACAATGGACGACAGTTTGACAACGCACCGTTCAGGGACTTCTGTGAGCATTTCGGAATTAGAAATCATTACTCCTCACCCTCCCACCCACAGGCAAATGGACAAGCAGAAGTAGCAAACCGATCCTTGCTGAAAATCATCAAGACTCGGCTTGAGGGGGCAAAGGGGATATGGCCAGACGAGTTGCCAGGTGTTCTTTGGGCCTACAGAACCACTGTGAGAACCCCAATAGGGGAAACTCCCTTCAAGTTAACCTATGAAAGTGAAGCGGTCATACCGGTAGAAGTTCATATAGCTAGCCATCGAGTAATGAAGTATCGGGAGAAGGAAAATGAAGAGCTGCTTCATCTTGATCTCGATCTTATTGATGAGGTAAGGATGGATGCGGAGCAAAGGACAGCAAGGTACAAGAATCTTATGGCCAGGCAGCATAATGCCATGGTGAAACCCAGGCGCTTCAGCGTAGGGGACCTCGTTCTGAAAAGAGTAACCTTGGCAACTAGAAACCCAGCTTATGGAAAATTGGGACCCAATTGGGAAGGACCATACAGGGTAGTCAACTGCAAGAGACGGGTCATATTACTTAGAAGCTCTGGACGGGCGAAAGATGGAGCATCCTTGGAACGTGGAGCACCTGAGGAGGTACTATCAGTAATGGGTTTGGACGAGGTTAATCAAGGATGAAGTCCCAATTATGGACGACTGTACTACTATAATATCTACTGTTGTGTTCTTGCTACTGACGTAGTGTGTACTAAGAATAAAAGTGCAATAGTTCTTAAACTTTTGCACCGTCTACGGACAAGTTTGTGAAAGACGAGGTTATGTATTTTTAGGTATTTTCCTAAGTACTTTCATAAGGCCTTAGCTTCTAAGCAGGCGCCATGTTTGTGAACAATGCTTATATAATGATAGTGTGGATTTTCAATGTATTTTATGTATTAAGTCTAACTCCCATGGTAAAATCTACGAGGGGGGCAAAATCTTAAAACGAATGAAAAATCCCTAGACGCAGGGATGTAACGTTCACAAGCTTTCCTTAAAATGAGGATAAAGTGTAAAGTAAGCTAATGCACAAAAAATTACAAATCCATGGACGAGCATATGACCAAGACACAGGTGCTCAAAGACGAGTTAAACGCTAGAAAACGTCCTTGACATGTCCTTGGCAAAAGGCCAAGGAAAAGCTTATGGACGAGGCTAAAGCGAAGTATATGGACGAGGCAAATAGGCCAAACTTATGGACGAAGAAAACGTCTGAAAAGGCTGTCATCAATTCGTCTATAGAAAAACAAGTGGATGAACCAACAACATCGTCCATAAGCAGAATATAAGGACGACCCTTTAATACTTAGAAATATGCAAATTTCAATCACAACAATCACAGAGGGTAAGTACATCTATACAAGAACAAATAATGAATAAAAATAGACATTTATCGAAATAAAGAAAAAGGGTGGACGACCATCGTCCAAAAACCCTTACATAAATTAAGCCTTAAGGCAATTGTTAATAAACTTGTCTATAACACTCTAGACGAGATGATTGTACTTAAATACATTTCAATAAAAAAAAAAAAAGGGAGAAAAGAAGAAAACAAGAAGAAGCAAAGCAAATTACATCAAGGCAAATACATCTTAAACACTTGGGGTGTTGGTATTGGGCTCATCTTGGAGGGGCAAGGTGGTAGCGTCGTCCTCCACGTTAATATCTTCGGAGCTGGTTTGGACGAGGGAGCTTGTGGACGTCCCACCAAGGTTGAGCTTGATAGATCTGAAGTCCACATTGGGGAATTTCTCCACGGCGTCCATCCTAAAATCTTCGAAGCCAACTGCATAGTTGGCGTCCATTAAATCAGTGAATTCTTTGGACGCCTTGAACTCTGCAACGACGTCTCCTTTAGCTTTTTGAAGAAGGGCTTCAAGCTCGTCGTTCCTCTTTTGAAAGAAGGCAAAACGATCATCCTTCTTATGCACTTGAGTCTCTAGCTCAACGACGCAGATTTGCAAGTTCTCCGCATCGTCCTTGGCCTTAGCTGCCACCTCTGCCCACTTCTTGGACTCGTCCCTTCCTTTCTGGACCGTCTTCTCCAACAATACCCTCGTCTTGTCCAGTTTAGTTGCTTGCCTAGACGCGACAATGAACTTAGACATTGCCTGCATAGATGAAAACTTTATTAGAATGCATGCAAAGGTTAATAGCAAGATGAGACAAAAATGTGAAACCTACATACCTTGAAAAGGTCATGAACGTCAGAGCGCTCAAAATCCTTCAACGACATGTTGTAGCATGCCGTTATGTCTTCGTCCGTTATAGCCTTCTCAAATTTCTCCCAAGCCAAGTCCTCGTCCTCAAGAAGATTGTGAGGAACTTGGAGAGAAGGTTGAGACGAGGTTGGAACTATAGACGGGATGGGCAGAGAAGGAAGCTCTGGGTCAACATCCAAAATTTGAACTGGATTGCTGGGAGGGACGAGGATAGAGCCAGATTGGTCCTTAGCTTGGACGTCTTGAGGCTCAGATGACTTAAGCTTGGCCTTCTTATTCTTGTGCCTACTTGGGAGGTTTCCCAAGTCTACGCCTAAAGAAAGGCTTTTCCTCTTATCGCCAGAAGCTGGACGAGGATAGGACTTGGCTCCAGGCCCAGTTTCCTCGTCCACCGCGTCCTTGCCTTTGTTCTGCTTCATCATCGCCATCCCTACAAATAAAGATGTCAGTAAAAAAAAAAAAAAAAAAAAAAAAAAAAAAAAAGAGAAGACGAAAGAGAGAAAACTTACGTCTTCTGACAGTAACCTCGTGAGCAATCGCCTCATCTGAAGGGTCAGGACCTAGACCCTAAGTGGCAAGACGTTGTAAATTGACCAAAAAATGAAAGGTCCTGTCGCTATAAAGACAAGCTTTTTGGACTCGTTCCAAATGGAACCTATCCAAATGGGGTCGTCTAACACCTACAATACAAAATGAAGCAAAAAGCGCGTTAGACGACCATAATTAAAGACGAATGGAACAAATACAAATACAAACACATACCTTCAGGACGAAGGTTCCCTATTTCTCCTGTATAAGGAGGGAATGGATCCTTGTCATTGTCACTAGGACGGCCAGCCCAGAAACCAGAGACGAAGAAAAACTCCGTCTTCCAGTTTCTGTCTGACGTGACTAAAGACTTAATCAATCTACAGTCTTTACCCCTGGCTGTGAATTGATAAAAACCAAGGGACTGGTTAATTTCAGAGGGTTTGTAACAGTAGAGGAACTCGTCCGCGGTAAGAGGACGGTTCCCCTCAAAAACTTCCCTCCACAAAATTTGCATGGCTACTATCAACCTCCATGCATTGAGGTTAAACTGACATATACCTAAACCTAATCTAGAAAGCAACTCCCTGGCGAAGGCATTGAGAGGCAACCTCAAACCCCCTAGGAGGTAGGCCTCGTAAATGCCAACGCCAAAATGGGGTTGACAACACCACTCGTCACGAATGGGTAGCCTAAGGTTCAAACTATCTGGGATTTGGTACCTCGTCTTGAGAAGTTCCAACTTCTTCTCGTCCGTCTTAGATCCAAACCCTACAGCACAAGTATAAACTACCTCCTCCTCCTCGTCTTGAGTGGAGGACGAGGGAGCACTTGTGCCAGCCCTAGAACCAGATTTGACCCTCGTCCTATGCTATTCCCTAAACACCTCTAAAGGAACCCCTGGGACACTAGACGTATACTCGTCCGTGGTGTTCCCATCACTACTGCTATTACTACTCCTAGAACTATCACTAGAGCCACTAAAGCTACTTGGATCTTGGTACTCGTTTATGGTTTTGGCAGTGCTATCGCTAGATGAGGAAAGGACTACCTTATACATTTTTAAGGAAGAAACTTAAAATCTAAGGACGAAGATTGAAGAAAGTACCTAGAACTAGACGAGAGAAGACTAATTGACGCAAGAAACTTCTAGACGAGGCGCTAAGACGAGGGAGGTCGAGGAAGAAAATTTGAGAAAATAAGGAGGGTAGCGGAGGAATTCTACTATTTATAGACATTGACCCCAGTACACGAAGCGATGCGACCAGCCAAAAAGTGACAAATGGCACGTCCCTCAAAAAAAGAAATGACATGATTGGTCTCCAGTTAGATCATGACAAATGGCACCTACAACAGCCGACACAAAGACACCTGTCCAAAGAACGGCGTTAATGGATATGATTCCTAGACGACCCATGGACAAGGGGGCAATTGATGGGGTGTGATAAAATACAATTGCTGATTTGTCCATGGAGATCGTCTAGGACGAGCAATGTGCTCTAGACGAGGTAAGCTGTCTTGGCTTGCTCAAGACGAGGTAAGCTGTCCTGGCTTGCTCAAGACGAGGTAAGCTGCCCTGACTTGCACAAGACGAGGTAAGCTGTCTTGGCTTGCTCAAGATGAGGTAAGCTGCCCTGACTTGCTCAAGACGAGGTAAGCTGCCTTGAAGACCTCAGGATGAGGAATAATGGACGACACGTGGGGACTTGGAAAATTTATGGTGTAAAATGTCTCCATATTATACGAGTAACCTCCAATGACCGTTGCGCACAAAAAGGGTAACTCGTAAACAGTTGGAAGTTATATTCAAATACAAACCTCCTCAATTCAAGGGGAGGTTACAAATCCAATAACCGCTCTTAAGACACTATATAAACGCTGGTTCAGACCAGGAAGAGGTACATAAAATCATTTCCTAAAAAGTTGGAACTTGAAAATATTCGAGAGAAAAACTGACTTTGTCATCGGAGGGTTATTGGCCGGCAACTCCGGTCACCTTTGATCACTTCTTTCTTTTTTCAGGCTACCAAGGCAATCATGAGCCCTCTCTAATCTGAAGCATCCAGCCTACTGATTTTCTTCTCAACATCAATGTGGTTTTGACAGTCACTTTAGATCTCACTCCTGATATATCAAAGCAACCTACAAGTCGTGATCAGGTCCATTATTCTCTCAGGATTAAGAATTCATGCAAATAGAAGTCGCGAGATTTATTATTCATTTGACAGTCGTTAGGAGAATAACAAATCTCACAGCGATCCAGTTCATTATGTCTTAACTCTTAAAACATATCAACATATCAATTAGAAGTCTTCACTTACATGATCAAGACAAATCATCTTAGTTGATACGTTATAGTATTCGCAGATGAAACGCCTAATTTCATCGCCGACTATGAACTATAAATTTTGAGCTTACAAAGAACTTGTGATTTATATATTCTGTAACTTTTTGCATAAATCACATACTATGCATTTCATGGACTATATGATAATGTCCAAATATTCAAGTTACCAATATATTAGATAATAACAAAACAACTTTATTAAACACAGCATTAAGTCATACATAATGTCATACATAGTGTCATACATAGTATCATACAATAGGATTTAAAGGCACACATCCTATCAATCTCCCACTTGCCCTAAAGACTATTGTGCACTAATCTAACTCCCATTCCCTCCAAATGTGAATCGAAAGTCCTTTGAGACAAGGTTTTGGTAAAGGGATCTGCTAGATTATTTGAACTTTCAATCTTTGCTACCACAACATCTCCACGAGCAACAATGTCTTGAATAATATGGTACTTCCTCTCAATGTGCTTTGCTTTCTTATGATTTCTTGGATCTTTGGATTGTGCAACCACTCCACTATTGTCGCAAAACAATGTGATGGGAACTTACTCCATTCTTACAACACCAAGATCAGAAAGGAATTTCTTTGAGCTAAATAGCTTCCTTTGCTGCTTCATAGGCGGCAACGTACTCAGCTTCCATGGTGGAGTTTGCAAGATAAATCATCTTAGTTGATACGTTATAGTCTTCGCAGATGAAATGCCCAATTTCATCACCGACTACGAACTATAAATTCTGAGTTTACAAAGATCTTGTAATTTATATCTTCTGTGATTTTTCACATAAATCACGTATTATGCATCTCATGGACTATATGATAATGTCCAAATATTCATGTTACCTTTATTTTAGATAATAATAAAACAATTTTATTAAACACAACATTAAGTCATGCATAATGTCATATATAGCATCATACAATAGGATTTAAGGGCACACATCCTAACAGTCTCATCATATTTTCTTCCTCTTGAGTCTTAGGCCTTTGGTCATCAGACAGAGGAACCCTATCTCTAAAAGGAAGCCATCCTTTCTTGGAGTTTTGCATGCTAAACCGTTCTAGGACCTTATTTATATATCCAGCTTGTGATAAGCCTAACATTTTATTCTTACGATCTTGCCAAAGCTTGATCCTTAGAATAAAGTTAGCCTCACCCAAGTCCTTCATATCAAATTGGCTTGATAACCAAACCTTTACTGATGACATTACCCTTACATCATTTCTAATGAGTAAAATATCATCAACATGAAGCACTAGGAACATTACTACTATATCTCGATGTCTTTTGTACACACATGGTTCATCAAGATTTTGTTCAAAACCAAATGACTTGATTGCTTGATCAAATCTGATGTTCCATGACCTAGATGCTTGTTTAAGTCCATAAATGGACCTTTTCAACTTACATACCATTTGCTCTTGTTTCTTTGCTGTGAAACCTTCTGGTTGCAACATGTATATTTCTTCTTTAAGATTGCCATTAAGAAATGCAGTCTTGACATCCATTTGCCAAATCTCATAATCATAATGAGCAGCAATGGATAAGAGAATTCTGATAGACTTAAGCATGGCTACGGGCGAAAGAGTTTTATCATAATCAATACCTTCTTTTTGTGTATACCCTTTCGCCACTAGCCTTGCTTTAAAGGTTTCAACCTATCCATCTATCTCTCTCTTCCTCTTGTAAACCCATTTGCAACCAACAGGTTTAATACCGTCAGGTGCCTTTACACTCCCATACATGATTGGAATAGATAGAATCCAATTCAGATTTCATAGCTTGGACCCAATGATGTGCATCTATATCATTTATTGCTTCATTATAAGTGTAAGGATCCAATTCAACCTCTTCTGAGATAACTTCATAAGTTTCTCCCAAATCTATAATCTTATAGGAGGGCGAACAATTCTCCCACTACGATGAGGCACCTATGTACTAGTCATCTCATGAGTAATGTCTTGTGGTGTATCCAATACAGTCACATCATTCCTAGTTTCATCCATTGGTTGTTCAACTACAGGTTCATCTATTTCAGCCAGTACGACTTTACTTCTAGGATTGAAATTATTTCCATAATCATCTTTCAAAAATTTGTCATGGGTGCTAATAAACACTTTGTTATTCTTATGATTATAGAATAAATAACCCTTGGTTTCCTTTGAATACCCTAAAAACATGCATACTTCCATTTTAGCTTTCAACTTATTAGACTTCCCTTTCAACACATGTGTTGGACATCCCCAAATGTGGAAATATTTCATACTAGGCTTGGGCCCACACCACAATTCCTTGGGTGTGTTGGGAATAGATTTTGATATAACCAAATTCAATACATGCATAGCAGTTTTTAGTGCATATCCCCAAAAAGAAACTGGTAAAGTTGAATAACTCATCATGGACCTAACCATTTCCAAAAGATTCCTATTCCTTCTTTCTGCTACACCATTTTGTTGGGGAGTTCTAGGTGCAGACAATTGGGAGACAATCCCATTTTGAATTAGGTAATCCTTGAAATTCCCAAGAAGGTATTCGCCACCTTGATCAGATTGAATGGCCTTTATGCGTTTACCCAATTGATTTTCAACTTCAGGCCTAAACTCTTTGAACTTTTCAAAGGCTTCAGAATTCCATCTCATTAGGTACACATAACCATATCTTGATTAATCATATGTAAAAGTGATGAAATACTCATAACCTCCTTTTACTTGGGTTGACATAGGACCACATACATCTCTACGAACTAATTCAAGCAACTCTTGGGCTTTTCTACCTTTTGCATTAAAAGGTCATTTGGTCATTTTACCTTCCAAACAAGATTCGCAAACTGAAAATCCATCAAAGTCCACGGGCTGTAAAAGTCCATCTTTAATTAGTCTTTGAATCCTATTTGAATTAATATGACCTAAACGCAAGTGCCATAGATATGCATCACTAGTAGAAGGAAACTTTCTCTTTAATGATTTTACATGAGAGCTACTATCTAATTCAGAATTGTATAATTCATGCTTGTCAGGAGTTAAAGTATAAAGACCATCCACAATATTTCCAGAACAAATAAATATTTTATCATTCTTTCTTACAACACTGTCTTTGAGGATAACACAATATCAATGTTTACCTAAGTAAGTTGCAGAAATTAGATTCCTACTAGCATTAGATACATACAAACAATCTTCTAATATTAAAACTCTAGACTTAAAGCATAAATTAAACACTCCAACAGTTTCAACCAGAATATTGCTCCCACCAACCAAAGTAAGAAATAGTTCTCCCTCATTCAACTTTCTGGTCTCCTGGAACCCCTGCAAAGAATTACAGAAATAATTAGTACAACCTGAATCCACACACTAGGAATCCATTGGATTCTGTAACAAACATATTTCAAGAAGAAATGAACTTTTCATACCCTTATTCTTGGCAACCTTGAATGTTAGATAATTCCTCTTCCAATGTCCATTCTCACCACAATGGAAACACTTTTCTTTGGTTTTCTTTTCTTTGTTGGCAATTCCTAAGGCAATTTGTTTACTATCTTTTTTAAGTGAAATCTTTCTTCTTCTTCTTCTTCTTACCCTTGCCTTTCGACTTAGGTTGAGAAGTAAAAGCTTCACCCGCATTGGCTTCAACACGAGAAGTACCAAGGATGCCTTCTGCTACCACTAACTCATTCATTAATTCAGACAAAGAATAAATCTTTTTGTTCATATTATAATTGAGTCTGAATTCCTTGAATGATTCCGGTAGTGACTAGAGTATATCATATCCACTTGGGATTCTCCATCAACAACCATTTAGGAGTTACATTTTTCTCACATAACAGTAACTGGAAGTTATGTGTGTGATACAGAGTTGTTGTACATACTTAGGAATTTTCCTAAGTGTCAAGGGTTCGTCTGGTGGTCCTTGTCCAGAAATACTCCAGTTAAGCATATCCCGCTTCTTAGGTAGGTCGTTACTTTATGAACGACCTTCTCATGGACGAAGTTGATGGTTCCTCTAGACGGCACAATGTGGTTTTGTAGAACTTGACCATGCAAAGCCTCGTCCAAGCACCTTCCTGCGTGGATGAGCTTTTTATGGACGAGGTTTTTACAACTTTTGATTTCTTAGTCTTGTCTTGGATGACCTCCATGGACGATATTGAAGTTTGTACCCCATCAGCAAATAAGCATATAATACGAAACCTTAATAAAACCATAAAATAATATATGCAACGACAAACCAATCCATGTCTATAATTCCTTGGTAGCAAGTTTATTATAAACATGTTAATTGGTTGAGAACTATTCTCATTATTAGTGCTATCTTGATAACTCTTATCAAACATTAATAATCTGCTGTATTACCTTTAGCCTCTAAGTAATAAAGACATAACTCCTTTGGGAGGTTAACATTACACTTAGTCTAGTGTACACTATTATCTAGAGTCATGTGTAATCACATTTCATCTCTCTTTTATAATGTTTAAACTTGTAGTACCATGGAACAAAACACCCTTCTTTGGGATCGCGAGGCATATATGCCAAGATAAGGTGTTTGTCCACACTACTTTAAACGGGTAAGTTCAATCTTGTAGTACTATGAAGTAAACACCATCCTTTGGGATCGCGAGGCATATACACCAAGATGAAGTGTTTACCCACACTACTATGAACCGATAATGGAGGCCGTGAGATGCAACCCTTATATCTCTCTCTTACTAGATATTTTAAATTAAAGGTTTTTAAGATCAAAAACCATAATAATACTAGAAACCCTTAAAAACATAATCCTAATCTCATTAGGAATAAATTTCATAATCCTAGCATTAATATATATAAATATATATAAACTCATATTACATTTAAAAATATTAAATATATAAATATACTACACGGATTGTTAGAATCCTTATAAACCAAGATGACTAACACATGCAAAATGGCCAAGCCGTTTTCAAGCCATGCACTCCATGCATCAAAGTCCAAGAGTGCAATAAGTTTTCAAGCCATGCAATGAATAAACCAAGAGGTGCATTAACATTCAAGTCATTGAATCCTTATAACACTTCTTTATATGGGTTCATATATATATATATATATACACGGATTGAAGGAAACAAATAACACATATAAATGCATGAATTCTTTAAAACTTACATGTCATATAATATACGGCCATATAACAATTCCCACTTCCAAGCCAAACAGTGCAAGGAATGAAAACACACAAAAAGGTCGTTATTTATATATATATATATATATATATATATATATTGGTACATTTAGAATAACTACCCCTATATTAATAACTACCCTTTTCGTATGGAGCATATATTGAATGTAACCGTACAATATTGTGATGGCTATATTTATATAAATCATTTTGAAGTTTATGAAACTTCAATCCATAAATCACATAAAGCAATCATGGCATATGAATTCCAACGCTAATAACGTAAATTCATAAAACAATGATTATCAAACCACGTCTACACAAAGACAATAGTTTTCTTAAATTCTAAAACTCAATCATATGTTATACAAACATGATATGAAAACCTGGCTCTGATACCAATTGTTGGCAAAACTGGTTTTGTATCCCATATAAAACATACAGCGAAAGCAATAAACATAAATCTATTTCATTCATGATTGATAACATGCACTATGCAAATTTCAGAATTTAAGAACAAGATAGCGTACCTTGGTGTGGAGAAATTCAAAACAAAGATTAGAAGCACTTGGAAACACTTTTAATCTTCACTTCAATTCCACTTTATGCCCAAGAAGTGGTCTCTCAATCAGTTTCCAAAGAGAGAATTATCGAGTGGCTTCACTCACACATACACACCATTTCACAATGATGTCTCTCTTTTTCTTATTCTCTACGCTTATAAAAAATTCTGTATGTTTCTCCATTTATAACTAACTAATTATCTAATTGGGTTGGCCTATTAGGCCTTTATAATTGGGTTTTAATGTGTGGCTTGGAGTGGGACCAAAAGGGACCAATAAGACACTGGCTCCAATAGGCCTTGGGTCTTTCAGTCAACTCTTGACAAGTCCAAAATTACCATTAATTATATTTAATACCACTATATAAATATAATTGCACTCTAGGCCTTATCAATAAATTATATCCCAAGACTTTATTATCTATGCAACCCCTTCATAAAACATTCGTAGTAACACAAAGTCATGAGTATAGACTGGCACTTTGTAAATTACTACATCTTATCCTTGAGTACCCGGTTTAATCCTTTAAAGTTATTCATTATATATTTATGAAATCCAATTTTATAAATATATACTTTAGAAAATTTTTACTAAAGTGGTTAGGCCTAACACTCTGAATAACCAAACTCATTAAACTTATCTCAAGGAAATATTTATATCTCCATTAAGAGATTATGAATTCCATTTTGAGAATATATATTCCATTAACACTAAATGTAGCTGCCCAACATACTAAGGTTTTGACCGTTACCTTAGATCTCACTCCTAATATATCAAAACAACCTACACGTCATAATCAGATCCATTATTCTATCAAGATTAAGAGTTCATGCAAATAGAAGTCGTGAGACTTATTATTCATTTGACAGTCGTTAGGAGAATAATAAATCTCATAGCGGTGTAGTTCAATATGTCTTAACTCTTAAAACATATCAACATATCAACTAGAAGTCTCCACTTCCATGATCAAGACAAATCATCATAGTTGATACGTTATAATCTTCGCAGATGAAATGCCCAATTTCATCACCAACTACAAACTATAAATTATGAGTTTACAAAGAACTTGTGATTTATATCTTCTGTAACTCTTCACATAAATCACATATGGACTATATGATAATATTCAAATATTTATGTTACCATTATTTTAGATAATAATAAAACAATTTTATTTATCATAACATTAAGTCATACATAATGTCATACATAGCATCAAACAATGTTAGGCCTAACTACTTTAGTAAATAGTTACTAAAGTATGTATTTATGAAATTAGATTTCATAAATATATGATGAATAACTTAAAGGATTAAACTAGGTACTCAAGGATTAAGATATAGAAATTTACAAAGTGGCAGTCTACATTTATGACTTTATGTTACTACGAATATTTTATGAAGGGGTTGCATGTACAATAAAGTCTTGGGATATAATTTATTAATAAGGCCTAGAGTGCAATTATATTTACATAGTGGTATTAAATATAATTAATGATAACTTTAGACTTGTCAAGAGTTGACAGAAAAGCCCAAGGCTCATTGGAGCTAGTGTCCTATTGGTCCCTTTTGGTCCCATTCCAAGCCACATACGAAAGTCCAATTGGAAAGGCCCTAAAGGCTAGCCTAATTAGATAATTAGTTATAAGGAGAGAAACATATAACATTTTAATATGAAGAATTTGAAATGGTGTGTATCTGAGTGTTGGACACTCTCTAATTCTCTCTTGAACAAATTCATATAACTGATTGAAAGACCACACTTCTTGGGCATTAGTGGAATTAGATTGAAAATTAAAAGTGTTCCCAAGTGCTTTTGATCTTATTTTTGAAATTCATTGCTTCAAGGTACACTCTCTTGTTCTTAAATTCTAAAACTTAGATAGTACATGTTATCATTTGCTAATCAAGTAGATCCGTTAATTTTTCGCTGCATATGTTTTGTATGTTATACAAACATGATTTTTCCATCATAAACATGTACACACGGATTGAAGTGAAATCAAATTTGAAAACTAATTTTCATAAATCTCGATAGATAGAGTATCTATTGAGCAGCTGTAAAGTATCGGGTAAAAGTAGCCTTTTAAACCTTGATAAATACTATCTGTCGAGTTAGCTGTCAAGCTTTAAAAATTAGCACTTCTTCACTTGTTTCTTAGACAGATTTTCAAGGCTTCAATACTTGGACTTGAACTTTTATTCCTTGAAGTATTAAACACATCCTAGATTTACCCAATTACAAGTAAAGTGCGTTTTGTCATATGATTAGCCAATTCTAAATGACATGTTGTTCCTAACATCTTTCACATATGTCCTAACAATCTCCCCCTTTGGCAATCCGTGACAAAACCATAACAAACAAATGAACAAATGAGAGAAGTCATAAATCACTCAACTCATACTCACTTGTAGAATACAATAAGATCTATCGTAACACAAACTCTTGAAAAACTTTGCAGGAAGAGAGTTCATAGTAAGAAAGACTTTGACAACCTGTATTTATAAAACACTTTAAACAAAACTCATCACGGCATCATAGTGTGAAACAGAATTAAAATATTGCATACAAGTAATAAGAAGCATGTGCATAAAGAGAGGAAGGAAATAACACATGGAGAGACAGGTAAAAGAAAGTAATAACAACCTCTCTCTCTCTCTCTCTCTATATATATATATATATATATATCAAAATGAATACAAGGTGTAAGAACAATGTATCTATAAAAGATAGAAACGAAAAAAATACATAAGTCCTCACTACATCCCTTAAAAAGTATAGACACTCCCCCTAATAAAAATCTCCTATACTAACTCTCCCCCTTAAGTACATGACTACTCTCATACCCAAAACTACTCCCTCTTTTTGTCACTAATGACAAAGGTGATGGAAAAATCATGTTCGTATTGCATACAAAACATACGCAGCGGAAAATTAACGTATTTACTTCATTCTCAAATGTTAACATGTATTATCTAAGTTTCAAAATTTAAGAACGAAATAGTGTACCTTGAAGCGGTGAATTTCAAAACAAAGATTAGAAGCAATTGGGAACACTTTTAATTTTCACTTTAATTCCATTAATACCCAAGAAGTGTGGTCTCTCAATCAGTTACATGAATTTGTTCAAAAGAGAATTAGAGAGTATCCAACACTCACATACACACCATTTCAAGTTCTTCATATTAAAATTCTATATGTTTCTCTCCTTATAACTGATTATCTAATAGAGCTAGCCTTTAGGGCCTTTCTAAATGGGCTTTAGTATATGGCTTGAAGTGGGACCAAAAGGGACCAATAAGACACTAGCTCTAATGGGTCTTGAGTTTTTTTGTCAACTCTTAACAAGTCCAAAGTTACCATTAATTATATTTAATACTACTATATAAATATAATTGCACTCTAGGCCTTATTAATAAATTATATCCCAAGACTTTATTGTACATGCAACCCCTTCATAAAATATTCATAGTAACCCAAAGTCATAAATGTAGACTGCCACTTTGTAAATTACTACATTTTAATCCTTGAGTACCCAGTTTAATCCTTTAAGTTATTCATCATATATTTATGAAATCCAATTTCATAAATATATACTTTAGTAACTATTTACTAAAGTAGTTAGGTCTAACATTCTGAATAACAAACCAATTAAACTTATCTCAAGGGAATATTTTGTATCTCCGTTAAGAGACTATAGATTCCATCTTGAGAATATATGTTCCATCAACACTAAATGTGGTTGCCCAACATACTGAGGTTTTGACATAACTTTAGATCTCACTCTTGATATATCAAAGCTACCCACACTTCATGATCATGTCCATTATTCTCTTAGGATTAAGAGTTTATGTAAATATAAGTCGTGGGATTTATTATTCATTTGACAATCGTTAGGAGAATAATAAATCTCACAGCGGTCTAGTTCAATATTTCTTAACTCTTAAAACATATCAACATACCAACTAGAAGTCCCCACTTCAATGATCAAGACAAATCATCTTAGTTGATATGTTATAGTCTTCGCAGATGAAATGTCCAATTTCATCACTGACTACGAACTACAATTCTGAGTTTACAAAGAATTTGTGATTTATATCTTCTTTGACTTTTCACATAAATCACATATTATGCATCTCATGAACTATATGATAATGTTTAATATTCATGTTACTATTATTTTAGATTATAATAAAACAACTTTATTAATACAACATTAAGTCATACATAATGTCATACATTGCATCATATAATAGAATTTAAGGGCACTAATCCTAACAAAAGGGCAAGCAACTCAAGCAATCATCTCATCGTCATTGGAAAAGCTAGCATTCTGATCCTCAGCATCGCCACCATCGAAGTCACCATCATTATCCTCGTCCTCAGATGCCTCTGGAGAAGGAGAGGGAGACTCTACGAAGCCACCAAGGCGAGCCTGTCGTTGTGCAATATGGCCAACATAGGTGTTCACCTAACACAACTCATCACTGAAAGTGTCAAGGTGAGCATCCATATGATGAAGCTGCGCCATAATCGGATTGAGGGTCACACCATCCGCAAAAGAAGAAGAAGCAGATGTGGATAGAGCTGAAGAAGTTAGAGGAGTCGCTGTCTTGGTCTGTGGCCGCTTCGATCGAAGTTGGGCCTTACTCTGTCTAACGGAAGCAGCGTCAACAACACACATGACGAAGAAGTGGTCTGACTTGGGATAGGAGAAAAAAAAATGGTGAATGATCTGCGTGTTAGCCGAAGGAAAGATAAGCTTATCACGGGTCGCTGTATCCCTATAGACATCTATAAGGGATAGAATGAAGTGAGAAGGGAAGTATATAGTAATGTTCTCTTAGAGGGATAGAAAAAATCGAGCACGAGGCTCTGTCATAGAGTTATCGTAAGACAATGGATGTAGAACAAATGTCATCACAATGTTAAGGAACCTCGAACCTTTAGCAAAGGTCGAGCAAGGGGTGTTTTGACGACTACCCTAAGATGAAGGTGTCTCATAAAATAAAGACATGAGCTTATCTTTAGACACAGTTGTAAGATGATCACAGCCTGGGTAGTCAGGATGCGCTACCCTCGGTACGTGTAGCACCTCGGATATAAGATCCGGAATGACTACAATGCGCGTACCTCGAACATGAGTGAAGAAATGAGGTACAGAATAGTCAAATTTGTGCATGTTAGAGTAAAACTCCTGTATGATCACGGAAGGACAAGTGACCGGGATGCCACAAAGTTCCTCCCAGCCCCTACTACAGATGACAATGGGAAGGTCAGTATCGGAAAAATCTGAGAGAATTACTTAGTGTTCCAAATGAATGCCGCGTCGAGAAAAGTTCTTCGAGAAGGGTTAGACTCAGAAGTAGATGCCCTGGAATAAAGGAGGTTTTGGGACGGAGTAGATTTTCGTTTAGGTACCATAGAGCAACTAATGAAAGAAAGAGAGAGAGAGGCACAAACAGAAAAGCACCAAACAGTTTAATATCAATATGATTGAAACAAAAATGGTACATATGCATTAGAAATTCATGATTATGTGACATTCAACAATAAAAACGTCATGGGCTCATTCCAATCCAAACCTACCAGCACATAAGCTTGCAACAAAATAAACGCATATCTAAAAATGCAAGAAACATTGTTAAAATGCAAATTTGATGCAATGCATGATGATTTAAACTTATTTAAACAAAAACCAACCCAAAAATTTTGTGGAAAACTCATCAATTTGAAAAACCCCAAAATTTTCAAAACAATCGCAAAGGTTAGGTCAAAAAGATGAAATGTATGATAAGATGAGTGAAATGAGATCATACCAAAGAAAAAAGAAGATATTTAGACCGAAAAACTTCTGGGTTTGAAGTTTAGAGGGAGAGAGATGAGTTTAGGAAGGTGAGGAGACAAGTTCTATTGAGAGAGATTGGGGAGAAATGAGAGAAATTCACGCTGACCCTATATATAGACAAATACGCAGCTCGATGGATCGGCAGGTATAAAGAGCTGTCGAGAATTAAAATGTGATAGAAAGAGCTATCGAGAAGCTATCGAGAGGTGTCCACAGCAAAGAGACCTCGATGGATCAATAAGCTATCGAGGAGACAGAAACTTTCTTGATGGATCAAGAAGCTGTCGAGAAGCTACCGAGACAAATTCTCAAAAACTTTGATGGATCAAAATTGTGATAGCAGCTGTCGAGAAAGGAAGATCAATAGCTTAATAGATAGCCTAGCTGTTGAGAGGTATCAAGAAGCTGTTAAAGTTGCTCAAAAACAGTTTTTCAAAGAAAAGAAAAACACAAATATGAATGCAATCAAACATGCTACTCAACCAAAGATCCAATCAACATTTTAAGCTCTCAAAATCATCTCTCACCAAGAAAAATGTCAAGTATTTAGATCAAAAGTAGCAAAGAATATTGCGTGTTGTGTGTGAAAAATATCTCAAGATTGCATAAGTGTCTACATGTTATGACGATTTGAGATATGAGCAAATCAATTTAACTCACACATGATCATAACTACAATCACCTTCGAGATACATCCTATAACTCTCATATCTCCTAAAGACACGCTTGCAATAATATATAAATCATATTGATTCTTTTTGCTTTAATTCTTCTTTGCATATTTTCTTTTAAGCATATCATGCATGGGCAAATAAGAGAGAAAAGAAATACCCAATTATGTTTATCTTTTGACATTTAAATTTTGCTATGCCGAAGCTTATAGATGTCATTTCATGATTGGCGGGCAATAGTGGTGAGATGGTTATTTATGCCTTTCTCTTAGGATTTTCTAGTCCTTCCCATCAAAAAGAGTGATACGAGTGTTAAGTACAAGAGATTACATAATCTTACTCATCACAAACACGAGCCACAAGACTCACTTGCTTAATTGTGCAAAAAGATATTCATCTAAGCTACAAACGATATAAAATTTAGAAAACTTTGTTTCATTGGCCATCCAAGGTACACAAGTACCAATGTACCCAAACACACACTATTTTTGTATTTTTCTGATTTTTCAATTTTTTTATTTTTATGAAAAACAAAATAAAGTAAAAACTGAAAACAAACAAACAAAAACATGTTAAATACAGCAAAGCATAAAACTAGACTAACTCAAAACAAGAAAGCAAAACACACAAGTAATGCAAGCAAAAATAGAGGAAAAGAGAGAAAAGTGATAAAAGCACTTCGAGCCTTTTTCCTTCCATACCTTAGAAGAACCTTTCCTTTATGCGAACCCTTGAACCGGCGGTGAGGGGGAAGAATTGAAACCATTCAAGTTTGAAATGAACATGAGGGCTTTGAGTAGATCTCCAAGAGCAGCAAGAAAGGATGGAAAGTAATTCTGGTTTCCCAATGAGATCACACTGTTGCTTTGTTAAGTGGCTAGCCACTTATAGCAATTAGGTCGAGTATGTTCGGTCGCTCCACAATGATGACAGAGATGCTGCTTCTTTTGTTTAGACTTTTCAGTATTACCCTTCTTAGCTTTAGGATTTTTAATCTCTTTCCTGTCAAGCTTATTAGGGGCTGCTCCTAAAATAGATTTACCATTTCTTGGTCTTCTCTGCCAAGAAATTATTCTCAAATCTCAGTACTCCAATGGTTTGATTAGCTTCATCAAACTTTGTAGAGATTTAATCTCGCTCAAGCTCCACATCACTAAGCTTATTGGTGGCCAACCTAGACAACTTCTCATGCTTTTCCAAAACCTTGTATAATTTTGCATAAGCTGTGTGGATGTCATCTTGCTTATCCATCTTTTCGAACTTAGACTCCACCAAGTCCTCTTCTTCATTCACATCTTCAACAATCCCCTAAGTAGGATTGACAGTGGCAATGAAGGCATTTAGGATTCCATCATCCTCATTGCATAAATCATCCTCAGGTTCGGTGTTGCTCAATGTAGCAGCAAGTGCCTTGCTTTCCCCAATGGTCTTGAGATGCGTAAGGCACTCTTGTTTCATGTGTCCAAAGCCCTAACACCCAAAACACTTAGGTCCTAAGGGAACAGTCTACTGACCGCCATCCCTAGCATCCTTCTTCCATTTGTCTTGGCTCTTAAACTGAGAAGAACTAGATTACCTATGGTCCTTGTAGAAGCCCTTCCCATTGGCATTCTACATGAACTTCTTGAATTTCCTTGTGATGTAGGACTTCATTTTAGAATCTTCATCATCTAAAGACTCATCTGTGTCACTGGTCTTGGCTTTCAGTGCCATGCTCTTACCCTTATTGGATTTTCCACTCCTTGTCAAACCTAACTCATAGGTCTGCAGATTGCCAACCAGATCTGTCAAAGGAATTTTGTTAATATTCTTTGATTCCTCAATTACGGTGATCTTGGCATGAATTCTCTCAGGTAGAGATCTGAGCACCATTCTAACAATATTGGGTTCTAGAATGGTTTCTCCAAGATTAAAGGCTGAGTTCACTATGTCCTTGAGCTTGACATAGAACTCATTGAACGACACGTCCTCCTCCATCTTGATCTCTTCGAAGCTTGCAGTGAGCCTCTGAAGCTTCAAATCTTTGATAGCCTTGATTCCCTCATAGATTGTCTGGAGAATGGTCCATGCTTCCTTCGCGGTTTCAGTGGAGGATATCTTCTTGAACTCCTTATTTGTGATCGCACTGAATAAAGTGTTCAATGCCTTGCTGTTGAAGTTAGCTGCCTTGATCTTAGCACCATCCCAATTGGCTGGCGCTTTCTTTAGCTTAGTCCAGTATAACTCCACAGCTTGCCACACCTTTTTCATCTAACAACTGTAAGAAAGCTCTTATGCGTACTTTCCAGTAAGCATAGTTAGTGCCCTCAAATAAAAGAGGTATAATCAACGATTGTCCTCTATCTATGACAACAAGGGTCAATGGATCACACAACAAAGATTAACCCTAATTAGAGTGTGTCTGCTCTGATACCACTTGATAGGCCAAGAATGTATTGACCCCTTGTGATAAATTAACCAATTGATTAATTCAATTAACTTGCAAAGTGCATGGTTGCATAAACAAATCACCGACTAAGTAAATATGTAGCGAAAAATAAATTTGATACAGGTGATTAGTTTACGAATGGGGAAAAGCACTGAGGCAAAACCCCATCGAGTGAATTATTTAAGGTCACCACTCCTGAGAATTCACTATTATCACAACAAGTGGTTACAAGTGATAGGCCAATACTGTATTGACCCTTTGTGATAAACTAATTGATTAATTAGCCAAGTTTAATTAATTAATCAATTTAACATGCAAACACGTGGTAGCATAAACAAATCACTAGTAAATTAAAGTGCAGTGGAAAATAAATTGACACAGTGATATGTTTACAAATGGGAAAAACCAACACGACAAAAATCCCACCGGGTGATTTTAAGGTCACCATTCTTGAGAATCCACTATTATCAAAACAAGCGGTTACAAGTAAAGGAATCCCAGTACCTTATACCAACCTACAGTTAAACCCTTACCCCAATACCTAATTGGACTTGTTCTATAGTGACAATCGCTCCTTTTTTATGCATAGCTCCTAGTACGTGACTAACCAATTGCATGAATCCCAGTATGCAACTTCAATCACCAACTTGAGAAAGATTTTGGTTGCAAAGTTCTTTAGTTCATCCACACGATGAAGATCAAGAAGATGCTTGGTTACAAAACCCTACAGTGTACAAACACAGTAGCTTCTTCAAGAACTAGGGCAAACTAGGTTTCTAGTCACACTTGTGGAATTGTGCTCTTGTGTAATTGTGCTTTCAGCTGTGTGTCTAGATACGACCCTTAAAATAATCCTTTTATATGTCTAAGTTTATAAGAAAAGAAGGCCTAAAGACATATTCATGGATTGGAAGAAAACAGATCAAAAATTCTGTTTTTCTTAAACCCCGACAGATAACATCTGTTGAGAAGCTGTCGAGCCACGGGGCTAGAACAGCTTCTTAAGCTCAATAGATGCTAATTATCAAGCTAGATGTCGAGCTTTAATGACAAGCACTTCTTCAGCTTTTTGCTTGGACAAACTTGCATGGTTTTAACACTTGATCTTGAAACCTTATTTCTTGAAGTATTAAAAACATCATAAATCTACCCAAATACAAGTAAAGTGCGTTTTGTCAAAGGATTAGTCAGTTACATAGAATAATGACATATGTTTCTAACAAGTGAAACACATATGTCCTAACAATAAGTAAAGGAATCCCAGTACTTTATACCAACGTACAATTGAATCTTTATCCTAATACATAATTGGACTTGTTCTATAGTGACAATCTCTCCTTTTCAATGCACGGCTCCTAGTTCTTGACTAACCAATTGAAGCACAGATCCCAGTACACGACTTAATCACCAACTTGAGAAAGATGTTGGCTACAAAGTTCTTCAATTCATTAACACGATGAAGATCACGAAGCTCCTTGGTCACAAAACCCAACAGCGTACAAACGCAGCAGCTTCTTCAAGAGAAAGATGAACTAGGGCAAATTTTGCCACATACTTGCGCAACCTTTGACAGCCTTTAAAATAATCCATATATATTTTTAGGGTTGTGAGAAAAGAAAGCCAAAACATGTACACACGGATTAAAGTGAAATCAGATCTAAAAAACTAATTTTCATAAATCTCGATAGATTGGGTATCTATCGAACAACTATAGAGCATCGGGCAAAAGCAGCCTTTTAAACCTCAATAGATACTATTTGTCCAGCTTTAAAAACCAGCACTTCTTCACTTTTTTCTTGGACAAATTTTCATGGCTTCAATACTTGGACTTGAACTCTTGTTTCTTGAAGTATTAAACACATCCTAAATCTACCCAATTACAAGTAAAGTGCGTTTTGCCATAGGATTAGCCAATTCTAAATGACATATTGCTCCTAACATCATTCACATATGTCCTAACAGGCATAGCATTGGCTATCCACTTGACTTGGTGTACAGGTTTGATGAACCCTATCTTCAAATGCTTGGTAACCTTTTCTTTGATATTTAGAAGCTATTTGGTTCTCATACGTCTCAATTTCTGCTTGACGGGCACCATGTGAGCATAAGTGCCAATGTGATGTTGAGCTATCTCAAGATCAATGTCGGGCATATTTTCATAGGATCATGCAAATACCTTTTGAAATTTGGTGAGCAACTATTTGAGATCTTTTCTTTCTTTCTCATTTAGGGTTAAGCCAATTTAAATTATGCGTGGATTCTCATCATTGCCCAAATTAAGAGTTTCAACAGTTGGTTCCATAGGTTCAATTTTCTTTTCCAATTGTTTATGAATTTCATTTTCAAATTCATTGGAATCATTTCAGTACAAAATTTCAATATTTTGGGACACATCAAAATAAGCCAAATCAAAATTCATCTTATTAATAATGTTGAAAAGTACATTGGGACTTGCCTTGCACACTTTCTTTCCCACATTTTTAGAAAACTCAACCCGAGTCCGAATATTAAGTTGCCCTATAATAGGCATGATGAATTCAAAAGGATCATTTGGCTCCTTGTTGGTGATGGCGAACACATCCCCCTCTATCTTCAGCATAGTCTCCATTACTTCAACATCCATGTAATCCATCCAGTCAACTTCTTTCTGAACTTCTTCGATCACTATCGTAGGATTCTCCTTGAAAGTGAGCTTCCCGTTGAAGAATATCTCCCAACCCAGATACATCTTTTCATCCTTACCTTTCTAAAGTTTGAGAAAACCACAATAAGGGAAGTCTCTTCCTTCCTTCACAAAGTTTCCATTAAGGGTATCAAGGTTCCTTTTGATTACATCATAGCCTTTAAAGAATCCCAAACCTTCCTTGATCAGTTAAGCCTTGAAATTGGAGAATTTAGTAATCCCTCTTCCTTCTTTTCTAAGACCTATACCAGGCATATACCCCATGATCTTCATCATTACAATCACCTCATAGTTACAATATGGGATTTAATCCAAAGTATAATTTTCATCCTTCAATCCATAATCATTATTCACAAACTCAAAGCCACTCATTTGGAGCTCACTTCGTCCTTCCTTAAGTTCACAAACTGATGCTAGGATCTTACCATCACCAAGCACTACAGCAATTTCTCCCTTCCATGGGATCTTCATCTTTTGGTGTAGAAAAGAGGGACTAGCCCCAATAGGATGAAGCCATACCCACCCTAAGAGAAGGTCGTAATTAGGAGTGATGTCTGACATGAAATTCCACAATTATCTCTATTGGGCCAATCTAGCAAGGAGCCTTGAAAGTATCCATAACCTTCCTTGAATTGTTGTCGTATGCCCTAACAGTCAAAGGAGAGGGTATGATTGTTTCCGCATCTTATCCAATGGTGAGGGTGGTCCTAAAAGGACATACATTCAATGCAGATGCATTATCAACCAACATCATAGGGACCTTGGCACCTATGCATACGACGGTGATTTATAGAGGTCTAGTGTGAGTGGCTTATTTGGGAGGAAGTTCTTCATTGGAAAAGGCAAGAAAAGGATGAGATGGGGCCTCAACTTCCATGAGAGATAGTTCTTCTTGTGGTGTAGTTTCTATAGGCACCTCTTTCCCATTCAAAGCATCCAAGAGAGCACTACGATACTTGTGAGAAACCATAAGCAAGCCCCATACCAATACATGAGCTTAAGTCTTCTTCATTTGAGTCAAAACTCGATCTTCTTCCTCTTTCTCTTTAGGTTCTGTGTGTTTGGACTCCATGTCCCTACCAAGATGATCCTTTTACAAATAGGATGGTTTGTAGTATTTCCCACTTTTAGTAATATTGGCCACATTGTCCTCTATGACTCCTCTTTTTAGCTCGGTCATTCCTTTAGGGAGTATCCCCCACATAGCGACTGCATTCTTTAAAACCTCATCTTATTCATCCCATATTACTTGAACTTCTACGGTATTAACTTCCATGGTCTCAATCAACTTTGAACAATTCCATTCAATCTCATCAATTTGCACCTATTTTGATATGGAGAAGGAACTCTATGATAATCAGGCAAAGGGTTCTTCCTAATGCTAGGCTTGGTGATGATGTTGGAATTTGGGAGGGTTCCATTGTCTATGAGGTTTTATATCTCGTGTTTTAGGCAGAAGCAATTGTCAGTTTTATGGATGGATTTCTGGTGAAAGTGACAATACTCATTGAGATTCCAAGTAAGAGGTATGGGATTAAGCATAGGTGTGGGATCTAGGGGCTTGCTGAATCCTTTGGAAGATAAATTTTCATATGCTTGGGAAAGGGTCATTCCTAGGTCGGAAAATTCTCGATGGGCTTTCTTTGTGAAGTTTGGGTAAGCTAAGGTTTGTTAAGGTATGATGGCACTTACATTCACAGGATTGGGGGCTTTAGATGTATTTGCTCCTCCTCCATATGACTTCTTTATTGGAGGTTTTCTCTCACCCTTCTCCAGTTGTCCATTGTTAATGGCATCCTCTATCCTAATTCCACAATCACACAACTCTCCAAAAAAACTAATAAGCGATGACAAGAGCTTACTATTATATGCTGGAAGAAAATTCTTGATAATCATGTTGATTTGATCTTTCTCATTTGGCCTATTAACTATCCTAGATGCCTTTCCCTTCCACCTTGTCATGTATTTGGAGAATGTTTCCCTTACTCGTTGCTCAATGGTCTCCAATCTCTTAAAGTCACATCAATCATGGTATTGAATATGAATTTATCCACAAACCACTCCACAAGCTCATTCCAAACCTTAGTCTTGCTAAGATCCAAACTATAGTACCATTTTGATGCACCTCTCGTGAATGAGAGAGGAAATGCATGCAAAGTTTGCTTCTCATCCAACCCCTTCATTTCAACAATGCTTAGGTACCTCTTAACATGTTGCTTTGGATCTCCAATTCCATCAAATTTTTCCACGTCAGAAATCTTGAACTTTGGAGGTAATGCAATGGGAGTTTTGAAGCTTATACCCCTATGTTATAAAGACAATCATCCATCCCTTGGGCCTTACGAAAGGCTAGTTGTATTTTCTCCATCTTCTCTCTCATGGTTGTGGTTTCCGCCATGAGTTTCGTAAATTGTTTGTTCCTTTCATAATCAACTTTGTCTCTTTCATCCTAATCTTCCCCTTCTTTCTCATCAAGAACTTTTACTCGTGGGTTTGGCTTCTTCAACTTGGCCTTTTCTAGCTTAGTGAGGCGACTCCCCATCTTTTTAAGAGCGTCACTTTGTTCTTCGATTGCCTTGAATATCTTTTGTGCAATTTTATCACTAATTGTGTCCTCAATCTTGACCAAACGCCTTCTATTCTTTTCTTGAGTCCAAATTGAAGTGGGGACGTGTTTTCTTGACTTATGTGGTGCAATGGTGCCTGAAAAGAAGTTCCATTATTATTAAGTCCATGTCCCAATTAAAAGGTTTGTTGTTATGTATCCTTAGAAAATCTTTGAGTCCATTTTGATGAAGGCCCACTAACAAAATCACTCCCTTTCCTCTCATCAACTTTGCCTCTTGTTTCATTGGGCTTTGGTCCATTTACAACAAATGCTCTCATCTTACTCTCATGGGCTTTCATTAGAATGTACTTAGAGATTTTCAACCTTTTGTCTCAAACATGGGCTTACAACATATTCATCACCTTTGGCTCTTTTTTTTTAATTTCATTATTATTATTATTTTTTTTTTTGGAATGGCCCATCAGCTAGAATATTTTGTAGCCTTTCTTTCAACGTCCATGAAGTTCTCATCATTTTGGGCCTAGCCATACAAAAAAGTGGCCCAAGATTTGGGAATTTTATATTGACTTTGTAGGATCTTGGATGCTAAGTCCATAGCATACTTGTTGATAGGCCAAGAATGTATTGACCCCTTGTGATAAATTAATTAATTAATTAGCCAAGTTCATTAATTAATCCAATTAAGATGCAAAACATGTGGTAGCACAAACAAATCACTAAATAACACGCAAAAGTCCCACCGAGTGATTTTAAGATCACCACTCCCGAGAATTCACTATTATCACAACAAGTAGTTACAAGTAAAGGAATCTCAGTACCTTATACCAACCTACAGTTGAACCTTCACCCCAATACCCAATTGGACTTGTTCTGTAGTGACAATCTCTCCTTTTCAATGCACGGCTCCCAGTACGTGACTAACCAATAGATGCGTGGATCCCAGTACGCGACTTAGTCACCAACTTGAGAAAGATGTTGGCTGCAAAGTTCTTCAGTTCATCAACACAATGAAGATCACGAAACTCCTTGGTCACAAAACCCAACGGCGTACAAACGCAGTAGCCTTTTCAAGAGAAAGAAGAACTAGGGCAAATTATATCTCCAGTCACAATTTGCATGAACAACACTTTGCTCCAGACTTGTGCAACTGTGCAACCTATGACGGCCCTTAAATCTTGATAGATAGGGTATCTATCGAACAACTATCGAGCATCCGGCTGAAATAGCTTTTTAAATCTCGATAAATACTAGCTGTCAAGATTTAAAATTCAGTACTTCTTCACTTGATTCTTGGACAGACTTGCATGGCTTTAACACTTGAACTTGAAACCTTGTTCCTTGAAGTATTAAACACATCCTAGATCTACCTAATTACAAGTGACATACGTTCCTTAACATAAATTACATATGTCCTAAAACTTGTTACCTTAGGCCTAAAGTCCTCTTTTTCAAAAAGGTTTTTGGATTTAATCTTCTGATAACAATTAGGCTATGGTCTTATGAACCTTTCAAGTTACGACATACCTTTGGATTTAGGGATAAGCCTCTTACATGTGAGAATTTTTTTTTTTTTTTGGTCCCATTTGACTTAAGGTATGCCATAACTTTAGGTTCATCCTTCCAATTTTACATCTTTTATTTGTCCTTTAGAATTAGGTGGGCACAAGATATATGGTTGAACAAACAAGAGATATAAAAAGGGTATCCTCTTTTTGATAGGATCTAGGATCTCTCTAAGTATGGGTAGGCTCCCTAAGGCTAAAAGGATAGATAAGTAGGTCACTCACAATTAGGTGGGCCATGATTCCAACTGAGGGCCTAAGTGGACCTTTCTGGATTGGTGGCAAACCATTAACGTACTCAAAGCCCATCATAGGCAATGGCACACATTGTGAGTTGGTAGGATGAACTTTGAAGGACTTGAGCCCAAATGGAGCCTTCCATCTTCCCACTCATCAACAACCGAGGTTAAGGGACAAAAGAACCATGTGGATGTGTGTTCAAACAAATATTAAATAAGCCTTTATTAACGTCAATACATAGGACACATAGGAAATAAACTCACAATCCCTAGTGGAGTCGCCACTATGGACGGAAGGGTTTGTTTAAAGGAGTCGCCACCTAATATAGCGTCCTTCTTAGAGAGGACACTTTGATCTTACTACCAGAGATATGGGTTCGGAGTTAAAGTATGGCCTTGGAAAGGTGTTAGGCACCCTAAACTTCCCAACCCTAAGGTTGGTTTTCCATCATTGTGTCTTATGTCTTAACCCTATTAAAGGCGCACTCAACATTGTTATATAACTCACACACATTAATCATGCATCTAACAACCACCATGACATCAAACATCCCTAACCATACATCTATCATTCTCACAAACAAAGCCTACCATACATCTAATTATGCATATCACTTCATCAAAGACTCTAGCATTCATCTAATCATGGCATAGTATAACATCATATCTAAAACAAGGCAGCAACATGTATAATTGAACCAAGGCAGAAGCATAAGAATAGGCAAAGATCAAGCAAACATCTGATTAAGCAAAACTCATCCAAATAAGCATATTCATCTCCATTATCAAGGCAAGATCATATCACAAATGCATGAACATTTCCAATGCATGACTTACCTTTTACTTACCTTGTGGTAACTCGGCACCTATGGCATCATGCATGAGCATGTGAATGCATGTACATAGCATCAAAGCAATAAAACACAAGATAAACCCTAATTCTAACATATGATAGCAAACAAGCAAACAAACATGTGAAACAGAAGCTTTGGAAACATAAAAACATGGGAAAATAAGCTAAACAAACAAACATGTGAAAACATATATGAAACCAAAGAAAAAGACAAAAATTAAGGTTTCTAGGCAACGACTCGCGTACACAAGAACAAGCCAGCGTGCGCATAATCAAGCTTGCGTACGCAAGCAAGAATATGCATATGCAGGTTCTTGCCCAAAAAGCCCTAAAAACACAACCAAGCCTAAAGCACTAAATCTAACACCCTAACATGCATTTTAAACATACAAAAATGTAAACGTAAACTAGATAAACATGTTAAAGCATACTATAACAAAAAACAAGACAAACAGAAGAATTAAAGGGTAGAAAAGTAAAGAAAAGGAAAAAAAAAATTTAGACTAATACCTTAAGCAAAAAGCTCTTTAAGCTTGATTTTTGACTGTTCCCCTCAATCAAATCTATGCACAAACCAATAAGAAAGTAATTAGTAATATTAAACTCAAAGATCAAGGTCAAAAAAGGCTCTAATCAAAAGAAAATTGGTGTGGGGACGTTTTGTGAAAAACTTCCTTTTTGATTCACTATTTCTAGTGAATCTTAGTGCTTTCCCGTGGGATTTCTATGTGTTTTGAAAATATATTATGTAAGGCTTTTCATAGTGTGAAAAAATAGGTTTGGAACGATCCCCAAACGATATAGGATTCATTCCAAACCTCAACATAAATGCAGAAAACTAGCCTTGTTTACGTTTCTGGAAATCGCTATACGTGTGCATGATCAAGCCTGCATACGTATGCAAAAAGCTGCATACGCAGGCTAATTCATGCATGCGCAAAGCGATGGTTTCCTTTTGCCTTATTTTTCAAAAATTGATTTATTTGCTAATTAAAAGTTATATTTCTCATTTTAACACTTCTCAAGTCAATTTAAACTTTTGATTGGGCCTTAAACCAAACTTGGAGTCTTAGAATTTAGCATAATTAGGGAACGGGAGATCGAGTCGTAAGGGGTACAAAATGTGGTGTCTACACCACGATGACAAGATCTTTCCAACCTCATCGCTTTATAGGAATATCAAGGATGTGAGTGACAAAATTTCCTACTTGAGTGATATCGAAGGACGAACTTGAGCTACAAGAATGAAAAGCTAGGTTAAAATTAATGGAAAAAGAGACGATTAAGTAAAAGGACAACCCGACGAATCACTAAACTTGTCTATTATTCTCCAATTATTGTCAAAACCCTTACCCATGCTTGGCCACTCGTCAGGTCTACATACCCAATTGGCCCATTGGATAAAGAAAAACCTGCTCTTCCAATCGCAATTGGAATAAGGCATGTCAAACTAGAAGCCCTATGACACTGAAATCTGTTGGGGCTTATAGCAATAGAAAAACCCATCTAGAGTTAGACCCTAATGACCTCCGCTTATTTGGCCTAACAAGACTTGCGCCCCAATAAAATCCTCCACGCAAGGGGGGATAATTGACCAACAGATATGCCCAAATAATTTACCAACTAACGGTGAATATCTCTAAGAGGTAGCCTCAATCCCACTTTAAAGGCAGCCTCATAGAAACTAGTGTCCTCAGTGTTAGTAAAATCACCTCTCTCTTTCGTCAGCCTTCATAATAGGAATGTCATCAGGAATCTGAAAGCAATGACAGAGTTGATCAAATACCTCCATCTTCATCCTTAAGGCAAAGGTGTTCATTGCCCATGTTTGGGGAAGGATGAAATCTCGAAAGAGTTGCCCTAACGAACTAGTGACCAATTAGTCCTCCTCGAATGAAGAAAATGATGGCTCCTAATCAGAGGGATACCTCATCATCACCTGACACCAAATGGGCAAATGACTCATACTCACTCTTTGCTTCACTATCACTTGACATCCTCTCACCTACAAGCAATGAATGAAAACTAAGAAAACGCTCCCTTAACACTTGGACACTAAGTCAATGACCATCCAACAACAAGAAATAAAATGAAACATAAAGGCAAAGAGTAGAAACTTACCAAAAGAACCGACGATTGAATAGGCAATGGACGATCTCCAAAATAGAAGGGAGTAACTGACGGATGAACAAAAGCTCTACATGGTGTAAGAAAGTAAAAAGAGTAAAGAGTAAGGTCAATAAGGGTATTAAGCTATTTATAGGGCCAAGTTGCGCAAGAAACAAAGCAATGCAACTTTTCATATCGCCCAATTAGAATATGCCATGTGTCACCTTCACACCTCAAAAGATCCTTCTGCCTCTATAAGTTGCATGAACCCCGAGGTAGGCTACTAAAAAACCAAAATGGCTCGACATATTTCACGGCCCACCAGGTAGCCCGACGAGCATGGAATTGTTGGATAAAAATCTGGTTTTGTATCTCATACAAAACACACAGTGAAAGCAACAAATAAGGATCTATTTCATTCATGATTGACAACATGCACTCTATAAATTTCAGAATTTAAGAACAAGATAGCGTATCTTGGTGTGGAGAAATTCGAAACAAAGATTAGAAGCACTCAGGAACACTTTTAATCTTCACTCCAATTCCACTTTACGCCCAAGATGTGTGGTCTCTCAATCAGTTTCCAAAGGGAGAATGAAAGTGTGTCTCACACTCTCTCTTTTTCTTTTTTCTCTACTATTCTTTTCTTAAAATAAAAATTCTGTATGTTTCTCCCTTTATAACTAACTGATTATCTAATTGGGCTGGTCTATTGGACCTTTCCAATTGGGCTTTAGTGTGTGGCTTGGAGTGAGACCAAAAGGGACCAATAAGACACTAGCTCCAATGGGCCTTGGGCTTTTCCGTCAACTCTTGACAAGTCCAAAGTTACCATTAATTATATTTAATACCACTATATAAATATAATTGCACTCTAGGCCTTATTAATAAATTATATCCCAAGACTTTATTATACACGCAACTCCTTCATAAAATATTCGTAGTAATACAAAGTCATGAATATAGACTGCTACTTTGAAAATTACTACATCTTAATCCTTGAGTACTCGGTTTAATCCTTTAAAGTTATCCACCGTATATTTATGAAATCCAATTTCATAAATATATATACTTTAGTAATTTCTTACCAAAGTGTTTGAGCCCAACTCTCTGAATAACCAAACTCATTAAACTTATCTCAAGGGAATATTTTATATCTCTGTTAAGAGATTATGAATTCCATCTTGAGAATATATGTTCCATCAACACTAAATGTGGGTACCCAACATACTGAGGTTTTGGCCATTACTTTAGATCTCACTCCTGATATATCAAAGCAATCTACACATCATGATTAGGTCCATTATTCTCTCAGGATTAAGAGTTCATGCAAATAAAAGTTGTGAGATTTATTATTCATTTGACAGTCGTTAGGAGAATAATAAATCTCACAGCGGTCCAGTTCAATATGTCTTAACTCTTAAAACATATCAACATATCAACTAGAAGTCTCTACTTCCATGATCAAGACAAATCATCTTAGTTGATACGTTATAGTCTTCGCAGATAAAATGCCCAATTTCATCACCGACTACGAACTACAAATTCTGAGTTTACAAAGAACTTGTGATTTATATCTTCTGTGACTTTTCACATAAATCACATACTATGCATCTCATGGACTATATGATAATGTCCAAATATTTATGTTGCCATTATTTTAGATAAAAATAAACAAATTTATTAAACACAACATTAAGTCATACATAATTTCATACATATCATCATGCAATAGGATTTAAGGGCAGATATCCTAATAGGAATATAGGGCAACTTATAAGAAAAATTTTGGCCAAGAATTTTTTTTTTAACTCCTTTTAACCTTCGAGATGAAAATGCCCTTCGGTCTTCTTTACCCTTTGGGTTGAATACATTGCGACATCAGCCACACACTCCATTTGCTTTCATCGATGGATAAGAGAGTACCCATCGGGTTGTCCAATACAAATGGTGGAATACATGTAGTCCCACACCATTTGCATGTTCCCTACTCATGCATCTCTATATGGAAAGAACTTGCACAACATGTCCAAATATCCTTCCACATATTTGTATCCCCTCAGTATGGGAAGTAAAACCCTAAGATCTTGGAACATTAACTCCATATCTTCCTTACAAGGAAAAATCCTACATTCCTGGGATCTTGATCAGCCCTATATCACTATGTAAACATCGAGTCTCCTCTTCTCCAAGGTATGTGAAATTTCTTAGCTCTTACACTTTTGAGTTATTGGAGATTCTTTTATCACTGACTTAACCTTTTGATGGTCTTTGGCTAGCAACCACTTGTGCTCTCTTTAGGTTCCTCATCCTTTTATCCTACAGACGCCTCATTCAACGCGAGTGCAAACGATCAACTCATTGATGATTTTGTGCATCATCCATACCCTTTGTTTATATTCATGTGTTAGTTTCAAATATATATATATATATACACACACACATATGAGTAGTTATCTCACATTTCTTAACAAAGTGTTAAAAAAATACTCAAGTGAAAGGGAAGCCACGTAATGGGTTGAAAAATATAACTCCAAACATATTTGGAGCTAAACTATCTTCTAAATAAATTGGATTTATATAGTGCACATTAGTCAATAACTTGAAAGTAATTTGGAAAATTTCATTTTAAACCCTAGATTTTAAGGGTAGTCCAATTATATTGTATAGTTTTAAAAATGCAAAATTAAACCATATATTTTTGAAAATTAGAAAATTAAACACTTGAGTCGAAATTAGTGTAACATCATTACATAAAAATCTTACTAGTGCAATGCCGGCATTGATAATGGAGGCCTGTGGACATTACAGAACTTTTTTTTTTTTTTATTATATGAGATTATTGATTGATTTATGCATCAAATAGACATAATACTAATAATTAGTATAAAATGATGATCCATTTATTCTAGTAAGAGTGTAAGACCAACTAAATGGAAAAATAGTATATATATATTAGTTTTTTTTATATTATTTTTGTTAGAACATTTAGACCCCGGTTAATAGAATTAACATGTTTTAAACCCAAGTTAGTATTTAGTTCTATTATGAATAATTTTTTTTCAACCAAACAAACAACAATATTACGTCAATATCATGCACTAAATAGTAAATAAGACAAGATATGATGACCTAGGAAAACCAATGAAACAAATTAGTTTCACAGTAAAAAACCTAGGGAAAAACCTTCCCAAAAAGCAATCCATTATAATAATGAGAAGTTTTAGATCTAGTACAACACCTTTGTCTAGACTCTACAATCCCAGTAGATGAACTTACAACAGATACCCTCTACCGCTCAGAACTTTTGAACTCTTCAATATATGAACGCTCCACCCACAATCATAATTGGAACCTCCAACTGACTTCAAGAACCTCTTGAAGGTTTTCCTCACAATAGCAAGTTTGTGTTGGTTGCTATGACTTCAACTTCTTCACCAATAGAATCTCCGGTTCTACTTTGAAATTCTTTTGGTTTGGTGAAATAGATAAAACTTGGTTACAAAACCCTAGCCACATAAACTGAGTGTTTCATTCTCTAAAAAACCTCCTAATATATGGCTTTTGATGTCCTTTAAATACTAGTTCAAACAGATCTCAATTCGAGATTCAAACAAATAAGTTATGGGTTTTTTCAAGTTACTAATTTTTGCTGATCCACAAAACTCGATCTATCAAGCTGCTATTGTGCTTCTATCGAGAACAAAATCTCGATCTATCAAGTTGCTATGAAGCTTCTATCGAGGAGACAGTACGTTTTAAGCTTCTATTGAGAGATATCAAGTTGCTATCATGGTACATGCTAAAAATGTGTTTCTCTTGAGCTTTTCTTAAGCAAACTTTGTGTCTTCAACTTGGTCTTCTATTACAACTTTAAGACACATCAAAACTCAATAAAAGACACATAATTTGGCATGGTTTACATTACCAAAACACATTACCCTAATAATCTTCCCTTTTGTCAATCCATGACAAAACCTCAAGTACAAAAGTAAATCCAATACAATAATACCCCGAATACAATGAATGAACCCATATTCAAATGCACTAGCCTATCTAAAAATAACCAGCCCTGTGAAACCATAACATGAACTAGGATTGACCATTTTGATTGGCTTCATACCTGTCTTTCTTGAAAGCACTTAACAAACATGTTATCTGCACCATATGGAAAACAATGACAAATGATAAACAAGTAAATTAGGTTTCATCATAGGATATGCCAATTACATAAAAATATGAACCTAACAAACTCCCATTTTGGCAATCTATGACAAACTACAAGAGTACATTGAATGTCCTGGAATACATTCTACTCAAAATTACAAAATAAGCCTAGTCTAAAAGATCTGAACCTTAGAAGTTGCTGGAAGAAGAAGGCTTGGAATCTTGACTTGGCTTTAACTTGTCTTTCCTAAAAGGCACTAAACAAGACGCATCAAGGTACCAAGTGGAAAATAATGACAAGTTAAACAAAATAAGAAACACTTGCATCTAAAGAGAAAAAAAGCAACACATGTGAGATAAAGGTGAAGAAACATACATCATCATATATAGAAGCAACACATGATGTATGTAAATGGTTACAAAAGCAAGAGATACACAACAGAAAATATATCAATACCAAAGTGTATCAAACTAACTCTCCCCTTAAGTTAGTTACATAAAAAAAAATTTCTTCCCTTTAACATGAAGTTCTCCCCCTAAATCTATTACTCCCCTTGAGGAATGACATTCAAATCCCAAATTTCTCCCCCTTTTTGACACGATTGTCAAAGGGAATAGAAAGCCAAAAATAAACTTGACTGGAGACAAACAAAAAACTAGCATAAAGGGAATAAGGAGAGCAAGGAACTATAAACCTTTAAAAAGAACATGACAACAAGATGCTATGGACACAAAAGGAATAAAAAAAATGTAAAACATAAAAAAAAAAAAAAAAAAAAAAAAAAAGTGAAATGCATGCAAGAGGAGTTCAATCTATTGCGAGGTATTAAGGGATGTCTAGGAAGACTTTGATAGATTGACACATGTATTGAGCAAACCAAAAGAAGAGAAAAAAAGGCTTGATGTATTGGGGTGGTATCGAGAAAGAACGCGATGTATCAGATGGTATTGAGAGATGAAACATATGCAATAATAAAAACACAACACCATGAACCCACCCTAAGTTAAAAAATTTAAACATGTGAATGAAAAACTCAAAGCTCCAAAAAAAAAAAAAAAAAATTAAAGCAAAAACAATTTTTTTTTTTTTTAAAGAATATACTCACACTAGTACAAGGGTAACTTTGTTTTTTTGAAAAGGGTAATAGCTTTCATGTATTCAATAGTGAAATATCATAATACAATTCTTCAGCACAGGTGGAGGATTGTCCTCTATCCAATACATGTCTTCCTTTACATATTTTGCATATCTAGCTAACCAATGTGCCACGGAATTAGCATCCCTCCTCACGTAACTGAAAGACACCTTTCAAAGACCCTGTGTAAGCCATCTAATATCTTGGGTAATATAACCAATCCATGATTGGTCAACTGATATTATCTCCCACCAAACCTGTGAAACTTGCCTCTCTTGCGAACTCCAATGCTCTTCTACAAGCTAGTATTTTGGCAATTGCATTGTCTACAACCTATGGACCTCTTGCTGAAATTGCTGCCATGAGCTCACCCCTCTCATTTTGGATCATTGCCCCAACACCTGAGCAGTTCAAATCCAAGAAGATCGTAGCATCAAAATTCAGCTTGAAGGCAGATTCTGGGGGTGGATGCCATACAATATCACCTGGACAAATTACAGGAATCCGTAGTTGTCCCTGTGCAAGATGGAAATCCTCTAAAAATTACTTTGCCCGTTTATTTAGCCACTTCGGGTCCTTAAGCTTACCTCCAAATACTATTGTGTTCCATTGGTTCCAAATTATCCAAGTTTGAACTAAGAATAATTCGAACTCAGCTGTGGAAAGTTTACCCAACAATTCTTGAAATGAATGGAGTACATCTCACTACCCTTGACCGCTTTTTTGCAACCTGATCATACTACTCAACCATACATCTTTTGCTACTGTACATTCCCATAAAGCATGGATCCCTGTTTCAGCCCCTTACAAGGGTAACTTTAAATGGCCAAATCACATTGTACATATACATTGTACCAAGAGTAGCAAAGAATTGCATGTTGTGTGTGAAACTTTTGCAAGAAAGCACAAGTGTCTCATCATATAACAATAATGATATAGGAGAATCAAGAACACTCGCATACAATCATAACCATTTGATAGGGACCGTCACCTTTGAGGTACATCATATAACTCCCACATCTTTTAGAAAACCATATATAAAAGCATTTTGATTCTTTTATCTTTTCATGTTCTTTGCATATTTTTCTTTGAAGCATAAAATGACATAACATGGATGGGTATATAAGAAATAAAGGAATTACCCAATTATGTAAGTCAAACATATTGTTTTTATTGTGCAAGTGCTACATCTTACCAAGCACGGCTTTTATGAATTGCACACAGATGTTTTATGATTGACGAGTTTTAGTAGTGAAATGGTTATTTATGCCTTTCTCTTAGGATATTTTTTGTCCTTTTTATCAAAAAGAGTGATAAAGATATAAATGATAAAAAATTAACCAAATCGTACAAATCACATAAACGAGCCACAAAGCTCACATTTCTTAGTTGTGTATAAGAATACTCATCTAAGTACTAGTATACACAAACACACTGTTTTTGTATTTTTCAAAATTTTCAATTTTTTTATTTTTCTTATCTTGAAAGAAATAAAAGAAATAAAAATAAATGCATAAAAAAAATAAATGCAAAAAAAATGCAATGCATGAAAGCATGATTCCAAAAACAAATATGAAATCAAGCATGAAAGTCCTACTTTGGATAGATAGAATTAAAGTAGAGGACAAATAGAGAAACAATTAAGTCTTAAGATCCTTCATCACCCACACAGCACGAGTTTTTAGCTGTGAAGATGAAAAGGCACGTGTCCTAGTATGACTACCAAAGGACATAGAGGAGTTAGGATTCCACTTAAATTGAGTTAAAAAGCTCAAAGCTTTTAATAAGTCACCAAGAAAAGGTGTAAAACCTTGAGAAAAGACCTAAGACCTTTTGACACTTGCTTATGAGGATATAACTTGAAACAATTAGGGCAAGTGTGTCCAAAACACCACAATGGTGACAAACATGAGTAGTTTTAGAACTACTAGATTTCCTAGGATGAGGTCTGTAGACACTCAATTTTGCACCCATAATTTAGTTTTGGAAGATAACTAAAATGACAATTTCAAATGCCCAAAAATCATAGTTGCATTACATGCATTAAATTATTCATCACATATCATAAAAACGATCTTGAGATTCTAACGGTTATGACGGTGTGCCCAATTCTAGAATCAAACCATCGGATTAAAAGATATCACAAGATCAAGTTTTCACGGTTTGTATGCATTGTATGAGGGTGAAGCAAGGAATTTCTTTTCTGTTAAGAGGCTTCACTTAAATCCTTAGAAATTCATTCTCTTTGATCTCTAGAATAGTTCTCTACTTGTGGAATACATTCATGCAGGTATGATTCTAACTTTACATTCCATAACATGATTTTATTTTAATTTCAAAAACATGCTCTTATCTATGCTTTATTTTCCACAAATGTGATGTTGCTTTCTGTGTTTATATAACCATGTTTGTTATATGTTATTGCATGCTCTATTTCTTGCTTTTGAAAAATTCACATGAGTTGTTGATGAACATGCTTAGATCTAGAGTTAAATTTCTTCTTAAGATTTTAAATCTGCAAGGGAATCCATGTTTCTTTAAAAACTAAAATTAGATCTGCATTTTTCTCCAAGTTTCTTTTTCAAAACTAAAACCAGATTTGTATTTTTCCCATGATTTTCAAAAGATAAAATCTCATCTATATTTTATTTATAAAATTTGATCTGTATTTTGTTTTTAAAATCTAATCTGTGGTTTGTTTACAAAAATCTAATTTGTAATTTTTTTATAAAATCTAATCTTTTTTTTAATAAAAATCTAATCTACATTTTTTCATAAAATCTGTTTTGCATTTTCAAAACAATATCTGGCCTTTTTTTTTTTAAAGTAAAACCAAATATGCATTTTTTTTCACATAAAATTCATATTTTTATATAAAAAAAAAAAGTTCTTTTTTTACATTTACAAAAACCAAACCAGATCCAATTTTTTTACTAAGAATTCATTCTTTTTCCTTTACGGAAACTCAGATTTAAATTTTTCCCCAAGCATTCTAGTCAATTTTTTTTTATACAAAATATAGTTCCAAAACTAAGGTTCTTAAATAGCATTTTAACCCTAGGTCTAGGATTTGATATGGCATTTTTTGTACATCATTTGACATTTTGAATATGGATATTTAATGGTCATTTTAAGTTTAGAAGACCAGACTCTCTCTGGGCAAGGTGGGTGCCTAACATCTTCTCATCCTATAACCTAGCCCCCAATCCCTAGAATTTTAGGTTGGTGGATTTAGTGTCTTATTTTTTATTTTGGATAGAATGTAACTAGGAATAAAGCTTTGTATTTTTCCTTTTTTTAAGTAGATTGTACCTAAAAATCAAAGCAATGTAAAATTCTTTCTACCAGAGTGTAATTGTTTCCAATCAATAAAAATGCATACTATTCAAGATATATTGTAGTTTGTAAAGTTTTCTTATTTCACTTATAAAATAAGTGGTGACTCCATATGATCCTAAAAAGGAAGGTGGCGATGCCTACACCCTTTTCAGAAAGCCAGTTTTCCAGCCTCTCATAGTGGCAACTCCACTGGGGATATCGAGGGCTAAGATTCACATTAGACTTTAAATGACCAATTAAATACCCTTGTTTTTGTATGATGCTTTTGTTTGTCTGGTTGCTTATGTCTTTGTATTATTTGTATAATATTGTATTTGAAAATGCCATGTTGTTGTTAAAAGCTTTCCCTAACTATCATAATGTGTGCCATGAAATAACAAATATGCATGTCATCTCAACATATGGTGGTAGTAACCATGAATCACCGGTCTTCATCAGATTCTAGTACCCAGTGGTGAATTCACCAACTCATAACCCAAAGTCACTAGATCATTTCTTGTTGACTAAAAAGGATAGACCATGCCATTTAGACCAATGTAATGTTCATTACATTACAAGTTGAGAAGTGTAATATCCTAGCTATGGGAAACAATACAATAACAAACCCACCCTACAATGTATTGTCTTAAAACCTGTCCTTAGGCGAGTCCGATTAAAATTGCATTGCATTCTATGTGTGTTTGTTTGGTTGATAGATTGATATAGACTGGGGACCTAGCTTTGTTTGACCCAACCAAGCCTTTTCTTAGGAGAGGATTTGGTCAAGATCAGAGGGAAGACTCTAAACAATTTGGTGTACACTTCGATGTTGAAGAAGATGAAGTTTTGGATGATGAGGAAGTGTACCTCAATGAAGGTGATAAGAAATTTCAAGATTTTTATGAAGCATTGCTTGAGGATTGTGGCAAGTATGCTAAAGTTGCTAAAAGTGCAGTTAAGAAGATGATGAGAATTAAAGAAGACCACAAATCCACTCTTGCACAACTCAAGGATGCCAAATGTGAAGTTGAAGACTTGAAAGAGGAGCTGGTAAATGCTTACTCAAAGATCAAGTTTCTTGAACTTGAAGTGATTCAAGCTAATGTCAAAATGGAGCACATCACAACCAAGAAGCTTAACATAGTTCTTTCATCTCATAAGCCTTTTGCAGACAAAACTAGACTAGGCTACACCGGTGAAGGAATTTCAAGTGCAAAACCAAGAAAGGAGATGAAGTTCATACTGGCAAAGGATGTAGAGAATTCCAAGATTGAGATCCCTATTGTTGTGTAAAAGGACATTGAGCCAAAATCAAAGGAAAAAAGGAAGTCACGACATAAAAGTCAAAGGGAACCTCAAGTGAAGCATTTTTGTCACCATTGTGGCATTCAAGGGCACACAAGACCAAATTGCTTCAAGCTTCATGGTCTCAAAAGGGTTGATTCTCTGCAATCTCAAGGAAATACAAGACGAACACAAGCTAGCATCACCCTAAGGTTTTGAGAGTTATGTTGGTCAAGTCATTGGATATTTCATGGACATGCTTAAGAACATCTCATCATGCCTAGCTAGCATCACCCTAAGGTTTAAGAGTTATGTTGGTCGTACCCCTCCGTCTAAGGATTTCACCCAAAGCACCATGCGATGTGGGTGAAGAAGGGTACTCATGCATGATTATCTACTATGTCCATGCATGAATACTTCCAATGTATTAGGGTCATAGTTTCATGCATTATGTCATTTGCACTCTTCTTGCTTCAATACTTCATTCCTAGCGTGTTTCTTTTAATGCTTTTTTTTTTGGTTACTTTGTTTGTTAATCTTACTTTATTATATTTGTTTTAAGTGAGTAAAAAATCCAAAAACTCATAAAAAGTATAAAATCTTAGAAAGTTTGATCACTCATGTTTTGTCATATCACATGTAGAGTTTGGCCTTGTACCTTCGTACTAATGGCGTAGTGCATTTACATGCTTAGCTTGTTATGTATGCACATTTTAAGTGTGAGTGATATCTAGAGATCTATGTTTTGTTGTTGTAAATAGATCTTCAAACTTGTCATGAATGTCTAGCCAATAGACTTGTTTGATCTTGATATATGCGTAGACTTGATCTTATATATCTCCTTGCATTTTTTTTTTTGTCAAAAATATCTTCAAATGTCAATCTCTAAAAGGAGAAAGAGCTATTTGTCTTGCTTCGAAACTAGTTTGACTAAGAAAATGTGGAGCAAATTGTATTCAAAATATATGACGCCAAAGCCAAAGGCTTATTCCTCAAAGAAATATCAAAATTTATGGCATCGATGCTCAAAAATTAAGTTGTATTGATCATAATGTATGAAATATGGAAGCCAAATGAAAAGCTTTCAATCATTGTAAACACTTTGGTGAGGAGTCATATATTTTCATTTCTATTAGTGAAATAGGTCACTTGACTTCGTTCTATTTGTGTATAACTTGATTAAATTGATCACTGAAGATTCATACTAGACTATGGACTAATTCATACTTGATTCCCAAAAAGATGTCTATTTCATTTGTGTGATTGTACATGTTCAAATGCGATGTGTGTATGCTCAATAGCTTGATGATCAAATCCAAAAATATTTTTGAGTATATTATTTGTTTCTAGAAGTGACTTTTGTCACTTTTATCCTTAAAGTTTTTGTCAAAATGTCAAATTTTTTATGTTGAAAATCTTTTTGTTTGGCCATTTCACAACTTCCTTCGCGAGTGGTCTCAAGTCGCAAAATTTTTAAGAAAATTCTATTTCTTAAAAATTTTGGGTAGAGAGTTTCTCGAGTCCCTCAAACTTGACCTATGAAAAGTTGCCTTGTGCATCTACACATTTCACAAGTAGGCTTGCACCTGGTTCGCGGAAAGATAGTTTTTAGAGGCACGAAATTTCAGTTATTCAAAATCACTTGTCTTTCTGCACTCCAAGACTCCCACCCATAAAACTCAAATTTTTCTTCAAAACTCATCTTCTCTTGCTTGGATTTTGCTTCTTAGACTTCTCAAAGGTATTTTCTAACACTCTTCCTTTATCTATTCCTTTAATTTTGTCTTCGATTTTATAAAACCTAGGATTAGGGTTTATTTTTGTGTTGGGTTAGGAAAACTTTTGTTCTTGAAATTTTTTTTAATTTTGTTGATTGGGCTTAGTCCCATTTTGTTTCTTGTTGATTGTGTTGGCCCTATGTGGCAAAATAACATGTATTAAGGCAATATTCTTATATGTTCATGCATTGTTCATCATATATGTATAGTATGTGCACACTAGGTGTTTGATAAAATGCCTCTATGATATTTTTTCATCCGTTTGGACTCCGATGAGTACCAAATTTTGGGGTTGACCATGTTTACTCATTTTTAACATGTTTTGATCATTGCTTGTGTGTTTTACATACTTTACCACATTAGTGCTTGTTCATGCATTGGTCATGCATTGTACATGCACACTTGATGCACGCTTGATGCATACACCCTATCACTTGACATGTTTTGCATTCATTCATGCTAGTTAAGTCTTTCTAGACCTAATAGCACTTTGAACATGTTTTTCCTTGCTTGTTTTTGAACTAACTTGCATCTAATCAAGTTTGCTACCATTCTGTGTATGGTTTACGTGTTTTATCATTTTTGTAAATGTCTCCTTGCAAGAATACCACTGCCAAGAAACCTCTTAAGCATCAACAATATGAAGATGATCACTTCCAAGATATAGATGCATTTGAGGCATTCTCAGAGTTCTATAAGGATGCAAACATCATTGTAGAGAAAGGTGGACCTTAGGTCTCTTGAAGGCACCTTCATTCTTGATGTGTTTAGAGACTGCACTTAGGCTCCTCTTCTCATAGGCTCAATGGATGTGCATCATAGCCTAGTTCGAGAGTTCTTCTCAAATGTTATTATGGAGGGAGATCACCTCAACTATTGGGTGAAAGGGAAGGAATTCACAATTTCCACCATGTCTATCTAGAACTTCCTTCAGATAAGACCAGTGATCCTAGAGTCCTCTCTTCCTTATGATAAGAGGACAACATTGGCATCAACAATAGCTCCAAATCTTAAGGGAGAATGGAAGAAACAGTCCTTATTCACTACCAATGTTTCTCTTACTATGAGGACACTGGCTTATATCATGATCTTCAACCTCTTCCTAATGAAAAATCTGACAACTCTCTCCCAACCACAAGCATTGTTCCTTCATGGCTTGTACTAGAAGAAAGACATAGACATTTGTGCTCATATCTACCATCTCCTTGAAAAATGTGTTAGCAAGAAATCGTGGATGACTCTACCTTTCTAGGGATTGATCATATCTCTCAGCCTCAAAAGCGGCCATAGGCTCAACCACAAGGATAGCCACATGCACCACCTCATGCTCCCGATCGCCTTGATCTGCTTCTTGACAGATTTGATTATTTCCAACGATCACAAGAAGCTATGCAATGAAATTTGGAATATCACTGTGCTTAGACCACAACTTAGATGACGTATCTTCAAGAGCAAATCACTGCTCTCTCCACTCAGATTAGATATTTGGCAAGTAAGGAATAGCACCTTTGGCCATTCCAGTAAAAAAAGGGGAGTAGTATTTATTTGAAGTGGAGTATATTTTGAGAGGGAGCAGAATTTTGAGACCATTTTACTGCTCTTATAGTTTATTAATATTGCTATGTCCATTTCCATTGCTTTACTTTAAAGCTTTTAGTACGTTATTTTAAAACTCAAATTATCTTTAGTATTATGTGTATCTTGGTTTTTATGGCCGTTTCTTGATACTTTTAGTTTTCTCTTGCTTCTTGCTTTAGTTTCTTTAATGCATCATGTGCTTGTTAGACATGCAATTAATTTTTGCACTGCACTTAATTACTTACGTATCCGGATGATCATTTACTTGTTAAATGTTCATTGTGGTCATTTCTTAATGACCGTTCATGTTTGATCAAGTTATGCTATAAGGTCTTATATCTTTTGTTTTTCTTTATCACATTTTACGTGCTCTTTATACATGCCTTCTATTCTACTTGTCTCGTATTTAATGAAGTTATTCATTATATGCAACTGTTTCAGGATACAGCTGTATATGGTTCAAGTGCTTCACAAGTTTTAGATTTAGGTGTGAGTGAGTTTTGCCTCTATTCTCATACTCACATTTTAAGTCTAGAATCTGTTTAGGGGTTTTTTCATGGAATAGCTAAAGGGGAAGATTGTAAAGTTGTGATTTACAACTATGTTTTATGTTGGATTTAATTTCATGTCAAATTTGATTGTAATTATATTAAATCATTTCCTTGTATTTTATGGGATTTAATGCAAGCGCTATGTTGTTTGGTGAAGAATTTGTGAAGATGTGGATTTCGCGACTAGCTCGCGATTGCTAACCCGCAAAATAGGCCACGTAAGAAGCACATGCTGGAATTTGAAGAGTCCTTGATAGTCTAGATTTTGTGAGTCATTTGCGACTCAGTCCAAGTCATGCTTGACCCACAAAACTGATGGAAAATACATGTTTGCATCACATACAAAACAACGAAAAATTAACAGATCTACTTCATTCGTAATTGATAACATGTATTATGTAAATTTCAGAATTCTAAAATAAGAAAGCGTATCTTGGTGCGGTGAAATTCAAAAACAAGAATCAACAGTACTCAGGAATACTTTCAATCTTCACTCCAACCACTTGACACCCAAGAGTGTGGTCTCTCAATCAGTTTCAAAGGGAGAATGATAGAGTGTCTCACTCTCACATACACATCATTTCACAATGATGTCTCTCTTTTTCATACATTAAAATTTTGTATATTTCTCTCCTTATAACTGATTATCTAATTGGGCTAGCCTTTTGGGCCTTTCCAATTGGGCTGTTAGTATGTGGCTTGGAGTGGGACCAATAACACACTAGCTCCAATGGGCCTTGGGCTTTTCTGTTAACTCTTAACAAGTCCAAAGTTACCATTAACTATATTTAATACCACTATATAAATATAGTTGCACTCTAAGCCTTATTTATAAATTATATCCCAAGACTTTATTATACATGCAACTCCTTCATAAAATATTCGTAGTAATACAAAGTCATAAATGTAGATTGCCACTTTGTAAATTACTACATCTTATCATTGAGTACTAGTTTAATCCTTTAAAGTTATTCATCATATATTTATGAAATCCAATTTTATAAATATATACTTTAGTAACTTCTTACCAAAGTGGTTAGGCCTAATTCTCTGAATAACTGAACCCATTAAACTTATCTCAAGTGAATATTTTATATCTCCACTAAGAGACTATGAATTCCATCTTGAAAACATATGTTCCATCAACACCAAATGTGGCTGCCCAACATACTGAGGTTTTGACCGTTATTTTAGATCTCACTCTTAATATATCAAAGCAACCTACACTTCATGATCATGTCCATTATCCCCTCAGGATTAAGAGTTCATGTAAATAGAAATCGTGAGATTTATTATTTATTTGACAGTGGTTAGGGGAATAATAAATCTCACAGTGGTCTAGTTCAATATGTCTTAACTCTTAAGACATATCAACACATCAACTAGAAGTCTCCACTTCCATGATCAAGACAAATCATCTTAGTTGATATGTTATAGTCTTCGCAGATGAAATGCCCAATTTCATCACTGACTATGAACTAAAATTCTGAGTTTATAAAGAACCTATTATTTATATCTTCTGTGACTTTTCACATAAATCACATACTATGCATCTTATGGACTATATGATAATATCCCATATTCATGTTACCATTTTAGATAATAATAAAACAACTGTATTAATCACAATATTAAGTCATACACAATGTCATACATAATATCATACATGGCATCATACAATAGGATTTAAGGGCACTAATCCTAACAGAAACTCTCTACCTAATTATTTTGAGTGTACCTTTTCCCATTTTTTGTTAGGACATATGTGTTTCACTTTGTTTTGAACATATGTCATTCTTTTATGTAATTGACTTATCCTTTGATAAAATGCACTCAGCTTGTATTTGGGTAGTGTTAGGACATATGTAGTTCAAGTTGTTAGCATATGTCGCTATTTTATGTAATTGGCTTATCCTTAGACAAAACGCACTTTGCTTGTAATTGGGTAGATTTAGGATGTGTTTAACACTTCAAGAAACAGTATTTCAACATCCAGTGTTGAAGTCATCAAAGTCTGTCCAAGAAACAAGCAAGGAAGTGCAAGATTTTAAAGCTCGACACCTACCTCGACACATGCATCTATCGAGCTTTAAGAAGCTGTTTTGCCCCGAGCCTTGACAGCTTCTCGACAGATCCTCGACACCTCTATCTGTCGAGAATTAAAGAAAATAGATTTTCAGTTCTGTTTCAAGTCCAATCCGTGAATGTGTCTTTGGGACTTCTTTTCTCCTAACCCTAGACATATAAAAGGATTATTTTAAGGGCCGTCAAGATGATGCAAGTTGCACATTCATTCAGAACTTCTTGTTCATGCAATTTGTGATCTGAAAGACAAAGTTCGTGCCCTAGTTCATCTCTGATGATTTGAAGAACTTTGCAGCCAACAACTTTTTCTCTCTAATTGGTGTTTGAAGTCGCGTACTGGGATCCGCGCATCTGGTTAGTCATGTACTTGGGAGCCGTGCATTGAAAGGAGAAACTTTCACTACAGAACAAGTCCAATTGGGTATTGGGGTAAGAGTTCAACTGTAGATTGGTAAGGTACTGGGATTCCTTGCTTGTAACTGCTTGTTGTGATAATAGTGGAGTTTCGGGAGTGGTGACCTTAAATCACCCGGTGGGGTTTTTGCCGTAAGGTTTTCCCCATTCGTGAACAAATCACCGTGTTAATTATTTTCCACTGCATATCTTAGTTTCGGTGATTTGTTTGTGCTACCACGTGATATTGCATGTTAATTTGATTAATTAATAACTGTGCTAATTAATTAATCTAAGTTATTACAAGGGGTCAACGTGTTTGTGGCCTGACAAGTGGTATCAAAGCAAGCACACTCTGATTAGGGTTTAATCCATTGTGTGTGATCCATTTGGCCCCCGCTATCATGGATAGAGGACAATCTCTAATTATACCTCCTTTATTTGATGGCACTAACTATGCATACTTGAAAGTACGCATGAGAGCTTTCTTGCAGTCTTTAGATGAGAAGGTGTGGTAAGCTGTGGGGATAGGCTGGACCAAGCCTACAAAAGCGCCGGCCGACTGGGATGATGCTAAGATCAAGGCGGCAAACTTCAACAGCAGAGCATTGAATGCCCTATTCAGTGCAGTCACCAATGAGGAGTTCAAGAAAATTTCCTCAACCGAAACTGCTAAGGAAGCATGGACCATCCTCCAGACAACCTATGAGGGCACCAAGGCTGTCAAAGACTCAAAGCTACAGAGGCTTACCACACGCTTTGAAGAAATTAAGATGGAGGAGGATGAGTCGTTTGATGAGTTCTATGCCAAACTTAAGGACATCGTGAACTCAGCCTTCAATCTTGGGGAAACCATCCCTGAACCCAAGATAATGAGGAAAGTGCTCAGATCGCTGCCCGAGAGATTCCATGCTAAGATCACGGTGATCGAGGAATCAAAGGACATTGACAGAATTCCTCTGACTGAGCTGGTTGGAAACTTGCAAACCTGTGAGTTAGGGCTGACCCAGTTAGGCAAGTCAAGCAAGGGCAAGAGTTTGGCATTAAAGACCAAGAGTAGTGATACGGATGATTCTTCAGATGATGAAGATTCCAAGATGAAGTCCTACATCACAAGGCAATTCAAGAAATTCATGAAGAATGCAAATGGAAAGGGCTTCAACAAAGACCGTAGACAATCCAGTTCTTCACAATTCAAGAATTCTGATAAAGGGAAGAAGGATGTCAAGGATGGCGGTCAGTACACTATTCCCACTGGGCCAAAATGTTTTGGGTGCCAAAGCTTCGGACACATGAAACAAGAGTGTCCTACGTACCTTAAGAGCATAGGGAAGAGCAAGGCACTTGCTATTACCTTAAGCGACACAGAGCCCGAGGACGATTCCGAAAATGAAGACGACGGAATCTTGAATGCCTTCACTGCCACTGTTAATCCTACTGATGGGGTTACTGAAGAAGTGGATGAAGAGAAGGAATTTATGGATTCCAAGTGTGAGATTATGGATGATCAAGATGATATCTACACCGCCTATGAGAAACTGTACAAGCTTTCTAAGAAGTATGAGAAACTCTATAGGCTGGCCACCAAGAAGCTCAGTGATGTGGAACTTAACCGTGAGGAGCTGTCCACAAAGGTTGATGAAGCGAATCAAACCATTGCAGCACTGAGATTCGAAAACAATTTTCTTGGTTGAGAGGACCAAGAAGCTGTTTCAAGTTAGAGCACAACTGGAGAGGACGTCAAGTGCAAAGCTGGACGAGATACTAAGTGCTCAAAGATATTCTTCAGATCGTACTGGATTAGGGTATGAATTCTCTCTCTCTAATACTCCTACTGCTAGTACTACTGTGTTTGTTCCACCTACTACGAACATTGAAACTGAAGATAAGAATGTTAAAACTGATTTAGCTAGTGAGAACGTAGACAAGGGCAAGTCCATCCTAGGAGCCCCCCCTAAGAGTGAGACAAGGGAAACTAGAAACCCTAGGACTAAGAAGACTATCTCTCAAAAGCCCAAACAGAAGAAGCCACATCTCTGTTATCATTGTGGTGTTACCAGTCATACTCGACCAAATTGCTATAAGTGGCGTGCCACTCAACAGAGCAATTGCACAATAGCATCTGGGAGCCAGAATCAGCTTCAGTCTTCTTTCGCTCCTCTTGGAGACATTCTTAAAGCCCTCATGTTTCTTTCGAACTTGAACGGTTTAAACTCTTCTCCCTCATCACCAGTTCAAGGGTTGACTAAAAGGAAAGGTTCTTCCAAGGTATGGAAGGAAAAGAGCTCTAAGTGATTTTAAGTCACTTCTTCTTCTCTCTCCCCGTTTTTCTATGTCGCATTACTTGTGTGTTTCTTTACTGTTTTGAGTCAGTCTAGTTTTATGCATTGTTTTGCTTTACATGTTTTTGTTTATGTGTTTTCAGTTTTGTGTTTTATTTTTGCTGTTCTAATAAAATAAAAAAAAATTGAAAAATACAAAAACAGTGTGTGTTTGTGTACATTGGTTCATGTGAACTTTTAAAATAGCCATTGAAACAGAGTTTTCTAAACTTTGTATCACCTGTAGCTTAGATGAGCATTTTTATGCACAACTAAGCAAGTGAGCTTTGTAGCTCTTTGTTTGTGATGGGTAAGGTTAAGTGATCCCTTCTACTTAACACTCGTATCACTCTTTTTGACAGGTTGAACTAGAAAATCCTAAGAGAAAGGCATAAATAACCATCTCACCACTGTTACTCGCCAATCATAATATGACATCTGTATGCTTCGGCATAGCAAAAGTGCAATGTCAATGACATCTTGTATGCTTCGGCATAGCAAAAGTGCAATGTCAAAAGCTTAACATAATTGGGTATTTCTTTTCTTTCTCTTGTATGCCCATGCATGATATGCTTGTTAAAAGAAAATATGCAAAGATATAAAAAGCAAAAAGATCAAAAATGCTTTAAAATATGGTTGCAAGCGTGTTTTCTAGGAGATGTGGGAGTTATAGGATGTACCTCGAAGGTGATAGTCTCCATCAAACAGTTATGATTGTGTGTGAGTTAAAGTGATTTTCTCATATCTCAAATCGTCATAACATTGAGACACTTATGCAATCTTGCAATGTTTTCACACACAACACGCAACACTCTTTGCTATTCTTGATACATGTGCAGGTACAATGTGATTTGGCCATCACAAGGTTTACATGCGTTAATGTATACTCACTAAACTGTCTAGACTTGTTTTTGAAATATAAAATTGGTTAGACGTGTTTAGTGTGTGTGTGCGTGTTTTGAGATACATGTGCATCAAAATTCTTGTTGAGAGATGTTTTTGAGAGCTTAATGTGTTGCTTGGATCTTTGGTTGAGTTGCATGCATGATTGCATTCATGTCTATGTTTTTCTTCTTCTGAAAAACTGTTTTTAAAGGCATCTCGACACCTCCTCGATACCTCTCGACACATAGCTATCTGTCGAGCTTCATAGACTCTTTCTTATCGCAGTCTTGATAGATACCTTGACACCTTGTGGATCGATCGAGAAACTTTCTGTTTGCTCGATAGCTTTTCGATAGCTTCTGGATCGATCGAGGTTCCTTCATGATTGATTCTTCCTTCTCGACACATGACCTCGATAGCTTCATCTGTCGAAGTGCTTTTTCTCAATAGCTGTCTCGATAGCAGGCTCGACACCTCTCAACACCTGCAGCTGTCGAGAATTACTGAAGGTCTATATATTGATTCCTCGCGATTTTTCTGTCACTTCGCTCGACCTCTCTCGCTTGAAAGCTCCTATTCTCTCTTCCAAAACACTTCTCTCTCCCTCCAAACCTCTTCCCAAGGCTTTCTCAAGTGTTTGTCTCGATTCTCATCACTTGGTAAGCGTCTTATCTCTCATTTTCATGCATTTCATGTTTTCTAAAACCCTAGGTTTTGTGTTTTTGAAATTTTTTGGGATTTTTCAAAATTTTTGAGGTTTTCATGAAATTGTTGAGTTGGTTTTATAGATTTAATCTTCAAAACCACATGCATTGCATCACATTCGCATTCTAATTGTATTTTCATGCATTTAGATGTGTGCCTATCTGTTGTGTGCTGTTAGGTTTGGATTGGGCTGAGCCCATGATGTTTTTATGTTGCATGTCACATGTTCATGCATTTTCCATGCATACGTTCTTTCTTTTCAGTATATTCTACCTATATTGAACTGTTTGGAACTTTTCTGTGTGTCTCTTCTTCTTTCCCCCTCTCTATGGTTGCGTTAGTAGTGTTTATGGCACCTAAACATAAGTCCATTCCATCCCAGAACCCTCTGCGTTCTAAGGGATCGTCTTCCTCAGATTCTACTCCATTTTCTATCTGGTTCCGTGATGAGAAAGCCCATAAGGACTTCTCGGAGAACTTTTCTAAACGAGGTGTTCATTCGGAACGCCACGTTGTCCTGGCAGACTTTGCCGACACTGACCTTCCCGATGTCATACACAGTCAGCTTGGGAGTCACTGTGTGACGTCTCGGTCACATGTCCTCTCGTGTTGATACAGGAGTTTTACTCCAACATCCACGGGATCGATTCTTCAGTACCTCTTTTCTACTCTTGCGTTCGAGGTACGTGCTTTGCTGTCACCCCAGAGTTAGTCTCTGAGGTTCTTTATGTCCCTAGGGTGGATCATCCTAATTACCCTAGCTGTGAGCGTCTATAGACTGTGTCCAAAGACGAGATGATCTCGGCGTTCTATGAGCGTCCTTCCTCTTGGGGAGATCATATATACACACCATGTCGACCTTTTGCTAAAGGTCCTCATTTCCTTAACATGGTGATGACTTTTGTTTTGCACCCACTTTCTCACTACAACTCTATCACAGAGCCTCGCGCTCGGTTTTTGTTGTCCCTCCTAGAGGATCTCTCTATAGACTTTCCTTCACACTTTATCTTTTCCATCATAGATGTCTATAGAGATACGGCCACCCGTGATAAGCTCATTTTCCCTTCAGCTATCACGAGGATTCTTAGCCGTTTTTCCGTCCCTTTCCCTTCGTCCGATCCTTACCATGTCATGTCTGCCATAGATGCCGCTACCGTAAAACGTAGCGAGGCACAGTTTAGATCGAGACAGTCCGACGGTGCCACTCCTTCCTCCCGTTCAACCACCTTCAGATCCGCTCGAGCATCTGCTTCTTCTTCTTCGAGCGACGTCACATTAGGAGACATCATGGCGCAGCTACAGCGCATGGATGCTCGCCTAGATACACTCTCCACAGAGCTGTATCAGGTGAACGTTCGTGTTGGTCGCATCGCCAGGCGACAGGCGACCATGGGCGGCTTTGCACCAGAGGCTTCTCCTCCGCCACCTCATGTGTCGACTGAGACTGAGGCTGATGGCGATGACGATGATGCTTCTGACGATGATGATGATGGAGATGCGAGCTCTTCGGATAAGATGTCTACATGACCTACCCTTTGTCACTCATGACAAAAAGGGGGAGTAGTTTTGGTCTATATGAGAGTAGTCATGTTTAGGGGGAGTGTTAGCATAGGACATTTTTATTAGGGGGAGTGTGGATTGAGGGATGTAGTGAGGTGATCATATGTATTTTTTTTCTTTTCCATCTTTTTAGAGATACATTGATCATGTATTGACATACATTGTATTTATTCACTTTTTATATATGATGATGTATGTTTTTCTTTCACCTACCTATACATGTGTTGTTTCTTTTCTGTCTTTATACACATGTTTCTTTACTTGTATGCAATCTATTATTTCTGTTTTACACAAAGATGCCTTGATGTGTTTTGTTTATAAGTGTTTCAGAAATACAGGTTGTCAAAGTCTACTTGCCATAAACTCTCTTCTTGCAAAGTTTTTCAAGAGTTTGTGTTAGGATAGATTTTACTGTTTGTAACAAGTGAGTATGAGTTGAGTGATTTATGACTCCTCTCATATTTTCATTTGTTAGTTGTGGTTTTGTCACGGATTGCCAAAAGGGGAGATTGTTAGGACATATGTAGTTCAAGTTGTTAGCATATGTCGCTATTTTATGTAATTGGCTTATCCTTAGACAAAATGTACTTTACTTGTAATTGGGTAGATTTAGGATGTGTTTAACACTTCAAGAAACAGTGTTTCAAGATCCAGTGTTGAAGTCATCAAAGTCTGTCCAAGAAAAAAGCAAGGAAGTGCAAGATTTTAAAGCTCGACACCTACCTCGACACATGCATCTATCGAGCTTTAAGAAGCTGTTTTGCCCCGAGCCTCGACAGCTTCTCGATAGATCCTCGACACCTCTATCTGTCGAGAATTAAAGAAAATAGATTTTCAGTTCTGTTTCAAGTCCAATCCGTGAATGTGTCTTTGGGACTTCTTTTCTCCTAACCCTAGACATATAAAAGGATTATTTTAAGGGCCGTCAAGATGATGCAAGTTGCACATTCATTCAGAACTTCTTGTTCATGCAATTTGTGATCTGAAAGACAAAGTTCGTGCCCTAGTTCATCTCTGATGATTTGAAGAACTTTGCAGCCAACAACTTTTTCTCTCTAGTTAGTGTTTGAAGTTGCGTACTGGGATCCGCGCATCTGGTTAGTCACGTACTTGGGAGCCGTGCATTGAAAGGAGAAACTGTCACTACAGAACAAGTCCAATTGGGTATTGGGGTAAGAGTTCAACTGTAGGTTGGTAAGGTACTGGGATTCCTTGCTTGTAACTGCTTGTTGTGATAATAGTGGAGTTTCGGGAGTGGTGACCTTAAATCACCCGGTGGGGTTTTTGCCATAAGGTTTTCCCGATTCGTGAACAAATCACCGTATTAATTATTTTCCGCTGCATATCTTAGTTTCGGTGATTTGTTTGTACTACCACGTGATATTGCATGTTAATTTGATTAATTAATAACTGGGCTAATTAATTTATCTAAGTTATCACAAGGGGTTAACGTGTTTGTGGCCTGACAGGTAGCTCTAGGATGATTTTAATATTTCAAGAAACAAGGTTTCAAGATCAAGTATTAAAATCCATGCAAGTTATCCAAGATTCAAGTTGAGAAGTACCAGATTTTAAAGCTCGACACCTGGCTCGACAACTGCATCTATTGAGCTTTAAAGAAGCTGTTCCAGCCTCGAGGCTCGACAGCTACTCGACAGCATCTCAACACCTCTAGCTGTCGAGATTTAAGAAAAACAGATTCTGAGTTCTGTTTTTTACTCCAATTTGTACATGTGTTTTGGGACTTCTTTTCTTCTAACCCTAGACATATAAAATGATTATTTTAAGGGCCGTCAAAGTACACAACTTGTACAAGCATTGAAAAACTTTTGTTCAAGCAATTTGTGACTCGAGACAAAGTTCTTGCCCTAGTTCATCTCTCTTGTGAAGAAGTTGCTGTGTAATGTGTACTGTAGGGTTCTGTAACCAAGCATCTTCTTGATATTCATCGTGTGGATGAATTGAAGAACTTTGAAGCCAACAACTTTCTCTAGTTGGTGATTGAAGTTGCGTACTGGGATTCGCACAAATTGGTTAGTCACGTACTTGGGTGTCATGCATCAAAAGGAGAAATTGTCACTATAGAACAAGTCCAATTAGGTATTGGGATAAGGGTTCAACTGTAGGTTAGTAAGGTACTTGGGATTCCTTTACTTGTAACCGCTTGTTGTGATAATAGTGAAATTTCGAGAGTGATGACCTTAAAATCACCCGGTGGGGTTTTTACCGTGTAAATTTTCCCCATTCGTAAACAAATCACTGTGTCAATTTATTTTCCGCTGCATACTTTAGTTTATTGGTGATTTTTTTGTGCTGCCACACAATTTGCATGTTGATTTGATTAATTAATAACTTGGCTAATTAATCAACTTAATTCATCACAAGGGGTCAACGTATTTGTGGCCTATCAAGTAGTATCAGAGCAGGCACACTCTGATTATGGTTTAATCTCAGCTGTGTGTTCCATTGACCCCTATTGTCAAGCCATTAACCAGCTTGAAGAGATCTTTGTTGTCAAATACATCTTGTTTTTCTAATCTCTACTTGTTTGAGTGTCTCAGAAAATACAAGTCTAAAAGTTATTTGAATTATCTTATGATGACTATTAGAAAGGATCTCAGTTTAAACAAGCAGAAAATAGACTGTCTTAGAATGAAAAAGTGCAAAGGAGTTTGTCTGAGAAGAGTAAAAATTAAAGGCCTAGCTCGAAAAAGGCAGATGAGAGAAAACACCATTTCCACTAATTTGTCATCTAAGCACGAAGTGTGTTTTATAATGAAGTCCGCTTTTAAAGTTATGGACATGTGCTTGTGGTGCCTTGACAGTGGTTGCTCAAGACACATGACTGGAGACCGATCTCTCTTCAAAGTCTTCGAGTCTAAGAAAGGTGGAAATGTCACTTTTGGTGTTGGGAACAAATCACAGATAAAAGGGAAAGGAATTATCTCTCTACCTGGACTACCGGACATTGCAAATATTCTATATATGGAAGGCCTGAGGGTAAACCTACTAAGTATAAGTCAGATATGTGATCAAGACTTCATGGTGCTATTTTCCAAAGGAAAGTGTCTTGTCATGGATGAGTCTGGAAAGAAACTCATAAGTGGTGTTCATACAATAGACAACTGTTATGGATTGGTTCCTGATGCTGATATAATGTGCAATAGCATTTGGTTTCCAAATGAAGATCTATGGCATCAACGTATGGGACATGCTAGTTACAAACATCTCTCTATTATGTCTAAGAATGAATCAGTTTTAGGGATGCCAAAGCTTAATAGACTGAGCAATGTGGTGTGTGGACCATGTCAGCTTGGGAAACAGACAAAAGCTAAGCATCCAGGCACTTATACATCAGCTACATCTAGACCATTGGAGTTACTGCATTTAGAGCTCATGGGTCCAACTAGAACCAAGTCTCTTGGAGGTAAGAGATACATCATGGTTGTGGTAGATGACTTCATTAGGTACACTTGAGTCATTCTTCTATGATCCAAGTCTGATGCTCTTAAGCACATTAAAGCATTCTGCACAAGACTACAGAATGAAAAGAGCTTGAAAATTGACCGAATTCAAAGTGACCATGGTAAAGAATTTGAGAACTCATATATGGAGTCCTTCTGCATAAGATCAGGTTTATCTCAAGAATTCTCTGCTCTTATTACTCCTCAGCAGAATGGTGTAGTAGAAAGAAAAAACAAGGTTATTTAGGAGATGGCAAGAGCCATGTTGCACAGTAAGGATGTGGCCAGAAACTTGTGGGGAGAAGAAGTCAACACTGCGTGTCATATGGTGAATAGAGTGTACTTCAGACCTGGTACCAAAAAGACTCCATATGAGTTATGGAAAGGAAGAAGCCGAATGTGAAACATTTCAGAATCTTTAGAAGTACTTGCTTCATCCTAAAAGATAGAGAGAATGTGGGAAAGTTTGATTCCAGAAGTGATGAAGGGATATTTCTAGGATACTCCTCTACAAGCAAGGCTTATCGAGTATATAACAAAAGAACTATGAAGGTTATGGAAACGGTGAATGTTGTTATTGATGAGTCTTCAGACTCTTGTTCTGAGAAAATTAATGAGGAAATCCCTAAAGAGATTCTTCCTCTTGAACCTAGGGAAGCTCAAGAAATCCTTGAACAAGAGCCCACATCCCCAAGTACTCCTAGTACTCCAAGTGTTGTAGAAGAGCCAGCAGATATGCCTACTTCACCAAATTCTGAATCTCATGAAGAAAAATGACCTTCTTTTAGGATCAAATTAAATCATTCTCCAGAAGTTATTGTGGGAAACATGAATGAACTCACATTACAGAAACGTACAGTTGATAAATGCGTTGCTAACTTTGTGTCTTATTCTTGTTATTTGTCACTGGTTGAACCCACTAAAGTTGAGGAAGCTCTTTAGGATGAAAGTTAGGTTGAAGCAATGCATGATGAACTACTTCAATTTCAGAAGAATGATGTTTGGACTTTAGTTCCTAGACCGGAGGGCAAACATGCCATCAGCACAAAGTGGATATTCTGTAATAAGACTGATAAGGAGGGCAATGTGATCCCCAACAAGGCTCGACTTGTAGCTCAAGGATACACTCAAATGGAGGGAATAGACTATGATGAAACATTTGCCCCAGTTGCTCGCATGGAGTCCATCAAAATTCTCCTTGCCTTAGCTTGTCACTTAAAGTTCAAGCTTTACCAGATGGATGTAAAAACAGCTTTCTTAAATGGACTACTTAAAGAAGACGTATATGTGGCTCAACCAAAAGGATTCATTGATCCACACTTTCCAGATCATGTGTTGTATCTCAAAAAGTCACTTTATGGATTAAAGCAAGTACCAAGAGCTTGGTATGATCGGCTAACTCAATACTTGATGTCCCATGGTTTCATAAAAGGAAAGGCTGATCAGACTCTCTTCATCAAGAGAGAAGATGGCGAGCTGGTGATTGCTCAAGTCTATGTTGATGATATCATCTTTGGATCAACTAAGGATGAACTTGCTCATGACTTTTCAAAACTCATGCAAGCAGAGTTCGAGATGAACATGATTGTAGAGCTGTCTCACTTCCTTGGATTGCAGATTCGTCAACAAGATTCAGGTATATTCATCTCTCAATCTAAATATGCTAAGAATCTTGTGAAAAAGTTTGGGTTAGAATCTGCTAGTTCTGTTAGAACCCCCATGAGCCCAAATGTCAAACTCACTGTTGACTTGTTAGGTAAAAGTGTAGACTCATCACTTTATAGAAGTATGATAGGTAGTCTTTTTTACCTTACTGCTAGTAGACCTGACATTAGCTACAGTATGGGAGTGTGTGCTAGATATCAAGCTAATCCCAAAGAGTCACATATGATTGCTTTGAAAAGAATCATAAAATATGTTAAGACTACTTCCAACTTTCGTGTGTGGTATAGCAAGTACACAAATAATGTCTTAGCTGGATATTTTGACGCTGATTAGGCTGGGAATACTGATGATAGAAAAAGTACTTTGGGGGGTTGTTTATATGTGGGTAATAATCTTGTTTCCTGGATGAGCAAAAAGCAAAACTCCATCTCTTTATTCACTACTAAAGCTGAGTACATTGTTGCTGGTAGCTGTTGCACTCAACTCCTATGGATGCAAAAACTCCTCCATGATTATGGTATTTGTCAAGAGCATCTCACCATCTACTATGACAATACCAGTGCCATCAATATCTCTAAGAATCCGGTTCAACATTCTCGAACTAAGCATATAGAGATTCGACATCACTTCATTAGGGATCTTGTTGAAGATGGTACTCTCACCCTTGAGTTTATTCACACAGATGACCAGAAGGCTAATTTGTTCATCAAACCTCTGGATAGTAAACATTTTGAGTTCCTTCGTCAAAATATCGGTGTCATCTTCATCCTCATGTATCTGCATATAGTTTTATGCATTTTTTTTTTTTTTTTTGCTTTATTTAACATTTTTTTGTTTGTTTGTTTTTCATTTTTTGTTTTATTTTGCTTTTCAAATAAAAAAAATTGAAAAATACAAAAGCAGTGTGTGTTTGTGTACATCAGTTCTTGTGAACCTTAAAATGGCCATTGAAACAGAGCTTTCTAAATTTTGTATCTCTTGTAGCTTAGATGAGCATCCTTATGTACAACTAAGCAAGTAAGCTTTGTGGCTCTTTGTTTGTGATGAATAAGGTTAAGTGATCTCTTGTACTTAACGCTTGTATCACTCTTTTTGACAGGTAGGACTAGAAAATCGTAAGAGAAAGGCATAAATAACCATTTCACTACTGTTACCCGCCAATCATGATATGACATCTGTATACTTCGGCATAGCAAAAGTGCAATGTCAATGACATCTGTATGTTTTAGCATAGCAAAAGTGCAATGTCAAAAAGCTTAACATAACTGGGTATCTCTTTTCTCTCTTATATGCCCATGCATGGTTTGCTTAATAGAAAGAAAATATGCAAAGAACTAAAAGCAAAAGAACAAAATGCTTTAAAATAATGATTGCAAGCGTGTTTTCTAGGAGATGTGGGAGTTATAGGATGTACCTCGAAGGTGATTGTCATGCCCCAAACCCAAGTAAGAGTTAGGCACGTGACAACAACCACACACTTATAAAGTTTACACCCTACAAGTGTGTAAGGCTCTCTTAACAATTAAAGAGTTATCCTCAAAGAAAATTTCATCAATAAATTTAAAAAATATCCTCAATAATGCAATTCTCAAGGATCTCTTAATAATTATCTTTCAACATCAAAATAAAAGATAACTAAATCTTTTAAAACTAAAGGATCCATACAAATGGTAATCTTAAACATAAAAGTTCAAATCTTATTCCATTGATTTCCTAAACTTCACTCATGCCTTGGTATCAGCACGTTGTGTTCCTTGTTTCTTGGCTTGAAAACTAGAGCTTTGCTCTCCTTGCCTAGGCCTCTTCTTCTGGTTGTTATCTCTTTCTGTTTGAGCCTCATTAAGCCCCATCTCCACTAATAAAGCCTTGCTCACCACTGGCCTAAAGGTAGACAACTAAAAGGGCACAACTCCTTGCTTGATTCGAAACCTTAATCCATCTTCAAACCTTCGAGCCTTAGTTTCTTCATCCGCCACCATTGTTGGAGCAAATTTGGCTAACCTGGAAAATTTTGCTTCATACTGAGCAACTGTCATGTTACCTTGTGTCAGCTTGATAAACTCTTTTTCCTTCTAAAAACGGATGCTCTTAGGAAAATATTTCTCATAGAATACAGACTTAAACAGCTCCCAAGTCCAAGGCTCAGTCTCTTGGCCACGTTTGTCTTCTTCCAGCCGCCACCAATCATAAGCATCTCCACGCAACATATAGGCTGCATAAGTCACTTTCTCACCCTCAGAGCATTCAAGAACTCTGAATACTTTCTCCATCTCAATGATCCATTTTTCTGCTTCCATAGGCTCAGTAGTCCCTTCAAAAGTTGGAGGAGACAACCTTTTGAATTCAATCATCCCACCATGATGACCTCGGCGTTGCTCCATCATCCTAGCCAGGTTATCTCAAGTAGTGACCTGTTGTTGGACTACTCTAACCAAGGCTTGCATCATCTGGATCATCTCTGATTCCTACCATTGCCAGAGCTGTTGGGAATGTTCCCAGTTTTTTTGCTACGAGGTGGCATCCTAACCTCCATTTAATATGCACATGACAAACCAACATGTTATCAAATTTCTAATACTAAAAAAAAAAAAAAACATATTTAAAACACATTTAGTGTATATATCATACAATGTATCCCCAAATGCCTAATTTCTACCTCTCTCACCAATTAGTTTCATAAATCATTGCCTAAGGATCCAACCTAGAGCTCTGATACCATAAATATTATCACGTCCCAAATCCAAGTAAGAGCTAGGCACATGACAACAGCCACACACTTATAAAGTTTACACTCTACAAGTGTGTAAGGCCCTCTTAACAATTAAATATTTATCCTCAAAGAAAGTTTCATCAATAAATTTAAAAAATATCCTCAATAATGCAATTCTCAAGGATCTCCTAATAATTATCTTCCAACATCAAAATAAAAATTAACTAAATCTTTTAAAACTAAAGGATCCATACAAATGGTAATCTTAAACATAAAAGTTCAAATCTTATTCCATTGATTTCCTAAACTTCACTCATGCACACATCCCAGCGGAAGCCCAAAAATATACTACTCTTCCTGATCAAAATCTGAAAAGAGAAAGAGGGGGGGTGAGTTGACAACTCAATAAGTAACCAAAATCCTAATAAGTTTTATCTAGCAATAGATCTGTAAAGTATAAGATGTGATATGTGTTTTCAAAAGTTATAATATACTATGTGTTTTCAAAATAACTGAAAAAGTTTCATAGTCTTAAAATAATAAGTTGCGCATAGATCACATACTTTGATCTTACAATATATCATAGATGATTTAGAAAATAGTCAGTTTTCCATATATCAAAAGCTATAACTTACAATGGGTTCCAAAAACACATAAGCAGTTTTAGTAACTCAAAATAGTTCAAATACTCAAACCTTTCCAAAATCGCATAATAGTTTTAAGGACTTAAAATAGTTCAAATACTCAAACGTAATTCATATTCTTAACAATCTTATGACTATGGTCACGCTATATCCCTGTGATTGGATATCAGAGTACTAATGAATAACCCCCATTGGTTTGGGTATCAGAATACCAATGAATAATCCCAATTGGCTGGGTATCAGAATACCAATGAATAACCCCTATTGGCTGGGTATCAGAGTACCAATGAATAACCCCCATTGGTTTGGGTATCAGAGTACCAATGAATAACCCCCATTGGTTTAGGTATCAGAATACCAATGAATAACCCCCATTGGCTGGGTATCAGAATACCAATGAATAATCCCCATTAGCTGTGTTAGGACATATGTAGTTCAAGTTGTTAGCATATGTCGCTATTTTATGTAATTGGCTTATCCTTAGAAAAAACGCACTTGACCTGTAATTGGGTAGATTTAGGATGTGTTTAACACTTCAAGAAACAGTGTTTCAAGATCTAGTGTTGAAGTCATCAAAGTCTGTCCAAGAAACAAGCAAGGAAGTGCAAGATTTTAAATCTCGACACCTACCTCGACACATGCATCTATCGAGCTTTAAGAAGCTGTTTTGCCCCGAGCCTCGACAGCTTCTCGACAGATCCTCGACACCTGGTGGATCGATCGAGAAACTTTCTGTTTGCTCGATAGCTTCTAGATCGATCGAGGTATCTATCGAGGTTACGGAAATTCAGATTTCCAGATCTGATTTTTGGGCCAGGCTTTTGTATTTGTGTAGGGTTTCTTTTCTCATAACCCTAGGCATATATAAGGCATATTTTTAAGGCCGTCACATAAGAGAATACAAGGAGAACATATGCAAAAGGTGACTGAAGCCTTATTCTCTCTGAAAGAAGCTACTGCGTCTTTGCGCCTTAGGGTTTTGTAACCAAGTGCTTCTTGATCTTCATCATGTGGATGATTTGAAGAACTTTGCAGCCAACAACTCTTTCTCTCTAGTTGGTGTTTGAAGTCGCGTACTGGGATCCGCGCATCTGGTTAGTCACGTACTTGGGAGCCGTGCATTGAAAGGAGAAACTGTCACTACAAAACAAGTCCAATTGGGTATTGGGGTAAGAGTTCAACTGTAGGTTGCTAAGGTACTAAGATTCCTTGCTTGTAACTGCTTGTTGTGATAATAGTGGAGTTTCGGGAGTGGTGACCTTAAATCACCCGGTTGGGTTTTTGCTGTAAGGTTTTCCCCATTCGTGAACAAATCACCGTATTATTTATTTTCCGCTGCATATCTTAGTTTGGGTGATTTGTTTGTGCTACCACGTGATATTGCATGTTAATTTGATTAATTAATAACTGGGCTAATTAATTAATCTAAGTTATCACAAGGGATCAACGTGTTTGTGGCCTGACAAGTGGTATCAGAGCAGGCACACTCTGATTAGGTTTTAATCTTTGATATGTGATCCATTGACCCCTATTGTCATGGAAACTCTTGATTGTTTTGATTTGCATGATCTTATGTTGAATGATGATGATGATATTCATGATGCCTATTGCAAGCATTATAATTTTTGTATGAAATCTCTTGAGTGTTCTACAAAATTAAAAGCTAAATTTAAAAAGGTCAAGCTTGAAAAAGATGATTTGATTGCAAAATTGGATGAAGCCACTAATTTGAATGAGAATTTTAAAAATCAAATTTCATCTCAGGTGGACAAAATTAAGAGTTTGGAAGAGCAACTAGTTGAATTTAAAACTGAAGTTGAAAAATTAACTAGTGCCAAACTTGTTGTTGAGCCTAACTCAAAAGAAAAGGATTTTTATATTCCCCCATTCAAAATGTATAATGAAGAGTTGAAGGCTAATATTGCTAGGATAGACAAAGATAAACAAACTGATGTTAACGCTGATGTTTCTAAACCTATGTCTAAAACTCCTCCTAGGTTGAATGATAAATCTGTTTTTGTCCCCACTTGTCATCATTGTCACATTGTTGGTCATATTAGGCCAAATTATCCTAAGCTGAGAACTCTGTCAACCTCTAAGGTTAGACCTCTTTCTAGGAAGCCGAGTAACTCTAAAACTGCTCATCTTTGTCACCATTGTGGTGTTTCTGGACACAGTCGTCCTAATTGCTTTAAGTTGTATCCTCATAAGCAATTGTCCAAACTGTCACAGGTTTCCTCTCATTGACCTACACCTTTGTTTGGAGAGTTATTAAAAGTCTTGAGCCTTTTAACTCAATTTCAGAAGAATATTAATTCTTCCATGTCCTTCAGTAGTCATACTAGGACACGTGTTTTTTCATCTTCACGGCCAAAGGCTCGTGCTGTGTGGGTGAGAAAGGAGCCTAAGACTTAATTTTCTTTTCTGTTTGTCCTCTGCTTTAATTCTTTCTATCTAAAGTAGGACTCTCTTTACTTGATTTCTTTTCTGCTTTTGAAATCATGCTTTCATGCATCTGCACCTTTCTATCATGTTCTCATGCATATGCATCTTTCTTTCATGCATTCATGTTGTTTGTCTGTTTTTTGTTTAGTTATTTAGTTTTTTTTTTTCAAAATAAAAAAATTGAAAAATACAAAAATACAAAAATAGTGTGTGTTTGTGTGCATTGGTTCATGTGAACTTTTAAAATGGCCATTGAAACAGAGTTTTCTAAACTTTGTATCACCTGTAGCTTAGATGAGCATTCTTATGCACAACTAAGCAAGTGAGCTTTGTAGCTCTTTGTTTGTGATGAGTAAGGTTAAGTGATCCCTTCTACTTAACACTCGTATCACTCTTTTTGACGGGTTGAACTAGAAAATCCTAAGAGAAAGGCATAAATAACCATCTCACCAGTGTTACTCGCCAATCATAATATGACATCTTGTATGCTTCGACATAGCAAAAATGCAATGTCAAAAGCTTAACATAATTGGGTATTTCTTTTCTTTCTCTTGTATGCCCATGCATGATATGCTTGTTAAAAGAAAATATGCAAAGATATAAAAAGCAAAAAGATAAAAAATGCTTTAAAATATGGTTGTAAACCTGTTTTCTAGGAGATGTGGGAGTTATAGGATGTACCTCGAAGGTGATAGTCCCCATCAAACAGTTATGATTGTGTGTGAGTTAAAGTGATTTTCTCATATCTAAAATCGTCATAACATTGAGACACTTATGCAATCTTGCGATGTTTTCACACACAACACGCAATACTCTTTGCTATTCTTGATACATGTGTAGGTACAATGTGATTTGGCCATCACAAGGTTTACATGTGTTAATGTGTGCTCACTAAACTGTCTTAACTTGTTTTTGAAATATAAAATTGGTTAGACTTGTTTAGTGTGTGTGTGCGTGTTTTGAGATACATGTGCATCAAAATTCTTGTTGAGAGATGATTTTGAGAGCTTAATGTGTTGCTTGGATCTTTGGTTGAGTTGCATACTTGATTGCATTCATGTCTGTGTTTTTCTTCTTTTGAAAAACTGTTTTTAAAGGCATCTCGACACATCCTCGACACCTCTTGATACCTGGCTTATCTGTCGAGATCTTCAGTTGCATGTTATCGCAATCTCGACACCTCTCAATAGCTAGGTGGATCGATCGAGAAAGTTTTCGTCTCTTCGATAGCTTCTCGATAGCTGTTCGATCCATCGAGGTCTGCTCGATAGCTCCTCGATACCTCTCAATCGATCGAGATTCTCTGCATGCATTGTTTTTCACATGTTTTGCATGTTTCTCTTATCTTGTCATCCATAGCATCTTGTTTTATTACATTCATGCATTTTTATGGATTCTTTATGCCCCCTTGATCATCCTTGATCATCTTTATGTTTCTCGGGTAAAGTTTTACAGCTTCCTATACCCTCTGTCAATCGTGACAAAAAGGGGGAGATATTGGAGAAATTGTGGTTTCTTTCTTTAAGATTCTACAAGTTAGGGGGAGAAATACATGCCCATGTAAGGGGGAGTTGTGTTTCATCTTATTAAGGGGAGTGTTTATCTCCTTGTTCATATACCTAGGTCTTGTGACCATTTTTACATACAGCATGGTATTTATCAAGTGGTATATATATGATGATGTATGTTTTCTTCACTTATCTCTACATATGTTGTTTCTTTTCTATATTTATACACATGTTTCTTTATTTGTATGCAATCTATTATTTCTGCTTCACACAAAGATGCCTTGATGTGTTTTGTTTAAAGTGTTTCAGAAATACAGGTTGTCAAAGTCTACTTGCCATAAACTCTCTTCTTGCAAAGTTTTTCAAGAGTTTGTGTTAGGATAGATTTTACTATTTGTAACAAGTGAGTATGAGTTGAGTGATTTATGACTTCTCTCATATTTTCATTTGTTAGTTGTGGTTTTGTCACGGATTGCCAAAGGGGGAGATTGTTAGGACATATGTAGTTCAAGTTGTTAGCATATGTCGCTATTTTATGTAATTGGCTTATCCTTAGACAAAACGCACTTTACTTGTAATTGGGTAGATTTAGGATGTGTTTAACACTTCAAGAAACAGTGTTTCAAGATCCAGTGTTGAAGTCATCAAAGTCTGTCCAAGAAACAAGCAAGGAAGTGCAAGATTTTAAATCTCGACACCTACTTCGACACATGCATCTATCGAGTTTTAAGAAGTTGTTTTGCCCCGAGCCTCGACAGCTTCTCGACAGATCCTCGACACCTGGTGGATCGATCGAGAAACTTTCTGTTTGCTCGATTGCTTCTCGATAGCTTCTCAATAGCTTCTGGAGAGCTTCTGGATCGATCGAGGTATCTATCAAGGTTACGGAAATTCAGATTTCCAGGTCTGATTTTTGGGCCAGGCTTTTGTATTTGTGTAGGGTTTCTTTTCTCACAACCCTAGGCATATATAAGGCATATTTTTGAGGCCGTCACACAAGAGAATACAAGGAGAACATATGCAAAAGGTGACCGAAGCCTTATTCTCTCTGAAAGAAGCTACTGCGTCTTTGCGCCTTAGGGTTTTGTAACCAAGTGCTTCTTGATCTTCATCGTGTGGATGATTTGAAGAACTTTGCAGCCAATAACTCTTTCTCTCTAGTTGGTGTTTGAAGTCGCGTACTGGGATCCGCGCATCTAGTTAGTCACGTACTTGGGAGCCGTGCATTGAAAGGAGAAACTGTCACTACAGAACAAGTCCAATTGTGTATTGGGGTAAGAGTTCAACTGTAGGTTGGTAAGGTACTGGGATTCCTTGCTTGTAACTGCTTGTTGTGATAATAGTGGAGTTTCGGGAGTGGTGACCTTAAATCACCTGGTGGGGTTTTTGCCGTAAGGTTTTCCCCATTCGTGAACAAATCACCGTGTTATTTATTTTCCACTGCATATCTTAGTTTCGGTGATTTTTTTGTGCTACCACGTGATATTACATGTTAATTTGATTAATTAATAACTAGGCTAATTAATTAATCTAAGTTATCACAAGGGGTCAACGTGTTTGTGGCCTGACAGGCTGGGTACCAGAGTACCAATGAATAACCCCCATTGGTTTGGGTATTAGGGTACCAATGAATAACCCCCATTGGTTTAGGTATCAGAATCAATTCATAGTCAAACTGTCCATAATCATATATATGATATCTTAATTTCTAATAAGATATATCTTATTCAAATGCATATACATATAATCATATATTTAATATTTGAATACACTTGTGATATTTCTATATTCCTTACTTTAAATCAATATAGCTAAAAAAACAATTAAATAAAATAAATCTTATATTCAATGCTCATATGTATTTGTGGAAATTTTTTATTCTTTACTTTGAATCAGTATAGCTAAAAATAATTAAACAAAACACATCATATATTCAGTAATCATATATATTTGTAATAATTCTTTACTTGAAATTAGTGATACAAAAGAAATAAAAATTTTAACAATTATAAACAAATTCTCAGTAGTTAAAAATACATTAATATAAGCAAAATAAAACTCAATTAGGATAAGGTTACTTACCTTAGCTAGCTCACCACAAGTACTTCTCCCTAACACTTTCTCTAAAATCCTTAGATCTCACATAACAATTTACAAGCACCGTTTACTCAATAATCATATAATTCAAGAAAGACTACTAAAAATATCCAAGAATTTCTTTTTATTATCTCAGAGTAAAAAAAAAATCCTTGTATATATCCTTTACTGCCTCCATTAAAAACCTAGGATACAAATTGTCATATAGGGTCAAAAGCATCCCTAGACCATATTCCATGATCACTTGCTGACTTTCCTATATGCCTCAATTACCAAACCAATGAACTAATAATAATAATAATAAAATTAGAAGGAAGCTAGCATTGGCACGTTGCGTGTCAAGGGCATTATTCTATGGATTTATATATATATATATATATATATATATATATATGCCACTGCCGCCTCAAGCTTTCTTTGGCATGAGGACAAAATCACACAATGAAGCATGAGGACAAATCACACATATGAAGGTCTGACACAAGCTTTTATGTAAACCCTATTCTTCCTCTACCAAATCAATGAACAAATAATAATAAATAATAGAGAATTGGGTGTTCCTTCTTTTCGTCAAGCATTTTTTTTTTTTTTTTGGTTCTAACTCCATCAATCCAGTACTATTCCTTTAAGAAAAATTATGCAGAACAGACCCATGCGGCCAGCCTAAAGAAAGTCTTGGCTGAAATTCTCACATAAAAAAATTCTAAATCCATATAAAAATTAAATTTTGACAAAGAATGAGATTTCTTAGGCTCTTACCTCAAACGTGCAGTCAAACCTTCTCCGCTTGAGTATTTTGGCTAGTCTCCTCTCTCAAAACATCTGTCAGTATATGTTGACTTAAATTAGACTATATAAAACTAGGGTTTCAACCTTATTTTCTAAAAACCCCTTAGTAATTTTAATTATAACAATTGACCCCATAAACAAATTTACTTAAATACCCCTCCTTTTAATTCTTTTTTTTTTTTCCGGCTATTACAATGATAGTCCCCATTAAACAGTTATGATTGTGTGTGAGTTAAAGAGATTTTCTCATATATCAAATCGTCATAACTTTGAGGCACTTATACAATCTTGCAATGTTTTTCACACACAACATGCAATATTCTTTTCTATTTTTGATACATGTGCAGGTACAATGTGATTTGGCCATCACAAGGTTTATATGTGTTGATGTATGCTCACTAAACTGTCTAGACTTATTTTTAAAATATAAAATTGGTTAGACTTGTTTAGTGTGTGTGTGTGTTTTGGGATCCATGTGCTTAAAATTATTGATTGAGAGATGTTTTTTAGAGCTTAATCTGTTGATTGGATCATTGGTTGAGTTGCATGCGTGATTGCATTCATATCTATGTTTTTCTCTTCTTGAGAAATTCTTGTAAAAGCTGGCTCGACACCTCCTCAACACCTGGCTGTCTGTCGAGCTTCTTAACTTTGTCTTATCACAATCTCGACAGCTTCTCGACACTTGGTGGATCGATCGAGGAAGTTTCTGTCCTCCCGATAGCTTCTCAATAGCTGGTGGATCGATCGAGCTTTTGTTCTCTTGTCTTTGTGTTGTTCTTCGACACCTTCTCGATAGTTGTATCTGTCAACGTTGTATCTCTCGATACCTACCTCAATAGATGGCTCGACACCTTTAGACACCTGTATTTGTCGAGAATTACTGAACCTCTATATATAGATTTTGTGCGATCCGATTCTCATTTCTCTCGATCTCTCTCTCGATAGCTCTGGTTTTTCACCTCTCAAACCTCTCTCTCTCACTCCAAACCTCTACCCAAGGTTTCTTCAAGCTTCTTTCAAGTTTTTCTTCAAGCTTCTTTCAAGTTTTTCTTCACTTGGTAAGCTTCTAATCTCCTTTATTTAGATGCATTTCATGTTTTGAAACCTAGTTTTTGGGGTTCTTTAAAAATTTTGAGGTTTTTCAAAATTGATGACTTTTTGTTGCAATTTTTGGGATGGGTTTTGTAGATTTGATCTTAAAAACTCCATGCATTGCATCACATTAGCATTCTAACAATATCTCATGTATTTAGATGTGTGCAAACTTGTTGTGTGCTGATAAGTTTGGATTGGGCTGAGCCCATGATATTTTTCATGTTGCATGTCACATGTTCTCTTTTTTTCAATATACTTGTTATATTTGAATTTTTTTTGGGACTTTTCTGAGTGTTTCTTTCTTTGCCCCTCTCTTTCGGTTTACGTTAGTAGTGTCTATGGCACCAAAACGTAAATCCATTCTATCCTAGAACCCTCTTCGTTCTAGGGCCTCTTTGTCTTCTGATACTACTCCTTCCTTTATTCTGTTCCATGATGAGAATAACCAAAAGGACTTCTCAGATAAATTTTCTAAATGAGGTGTTCATTCGGAACACCAAGTTATTTTGCCAGACTTTGCTGACACTAACCTACCCGATGTCATTCACAGTCGGGGTTGGGAGTCATTGTGTGACGTTCCGGTCACTTGTCCTTCCATGCTGATACAGGAGTTTTACTCCAACATGAATGGAATTGATTCTTCAGTACCTCTCTTTCTCACTTGCGTTCGAGGTACGCGCATAGTAGTCACACCGGAGTTGGTTTCCGATGTGTTTCATGTTTCGAGGGTTGCGCATCCTGACTACCCTGGTTGTGAGCATCTACGAATTGTGTCCAAAGACAAGATGATTTCTGCTTTTTGTGAGCGCCTTTCTAATTGGGGTAAGCATTAGTTTACACCATGTCGGCCTTTTGCTAAAGGTCCTCGTTTCATGAACATAGTGTTGACATTTGTTTTGCACCCACTCTCTCACTATAACTCCATCACAGAGCCTTGTGCTTGGTTTTTGTTATCTCTTCTTGAGCACTTCACTATAGACTTTCCTTCACACTTCATTTTCTCTATCATAGATGTCTATAGGGATACGGCTACACGTGATAAGCTCATCTTTCCTTCTGCTATCACGAGGATTTTACGCCATTTCTCCATCCCTTTTCTCATGTCCGACCACTTCCATGTCATGGTTGCCATAGACGCCGCTACCGTAAAACATAGTGAGGCGCAATTTAGGTCGCAACGGACGGATTTAGTAGCTCCTTCCTCCCATCCAACTCCGTTTAGATCTACTCGAGTTACATCTGCTCCCTCCTCTTTCGCGAGCGATGTGTCACTAGGAGATATCATGGCGCAGCTTCAGCGCATGGATGCTTGCCTCGATACACTCTCTACAGAGTTATATCAAGTGAATGTTCGTGTTGGTCGCATTGCTCGACGACAGGCGACCAAGGGCGGTTTTACTCCTGAGGCTTCTCCTTCACCCCCTCATGTGGCTTCTAAGTCTGAGGACGATGATGGTGATGACGATGATGCTTCGGATGATGATGATGGAGATGCTAGGTCTACCACTGAGATGTCTACTTGATACTCTACCCTTTGTTGCTCGTGACAAAAAGGGGGTGTAGTTTTGGTTATGAGAGTAGTCATACTTAGGGGGAGAGCTTGTATAGGACATTTTTGATAGGGGGAGTGTTGTTTTTTTTGGGATGTAGTGAGGATTACATGTATTTCTTTCTTGTTTGAGATACATTGTTCTTGTACCTACGTCTTGTGACCATGTTTACATACATTGTGCTTATCATTGTTATATATATGTGATGATGTATGTTTCTTTCACCTATCTTTGCATGTGTTGTTTCTTTTCTTTCTTTATACACATGGTTCTTTACTTGTATGCAACTTATTATTTCTGCTTCACACAAAGATGCCTTGATGTGTTTTGTTTAAAGTGTTTCAGAAATACAGGTTGTCAAACTCTTCCTGGCATAAACTCTCTTCTTGAAAAGTTTTCAAGAGTTTGTTGTAGAATAGATTTTATTGTCTTCAACAGGTGAATATAAGTTGAGTGATTTATGACTTCTCTCATATGTTCATTTGTTGTTGTGGTTTTGTCATGGATTGCCAAAGGGGGAGATTGTTAGGACATATGTGTTTCACTTTGTTTTGAACATATGTCATTCTTTTATGTAATTGGCTTATCCTTTGACAAAACACACTCAGCTTGTATTTGGGTAGCTCTAGGATGATTTTAATACTTTAAGAAACAATGTTTCAACATCAAGTGTTAAAACCATGCAAGTTGTCCAAGATTCAAGTTGAGAAGTGCCAGATTTTAGAGTTGGACAACTACATCTATCGAGCTTTAAAGAATCTGTTCCAGCCCCGAGGCTCGATAGCTGCTCGACAGCACCTCGACACCTCTAGCTGTCAAGATTTAAGAAAAACAGATTCTGAGTTTTGTTTTTGACTCCAATCCGTACATGTGTCTTTGGGACTTCTTTTCTTCTAACCCTAGACATATAAAAGGAATATTTTAAAGGCCGTCAAAGTACACAAGTTGCATAAGCATTGAAAAACCTTTGTTCAAGAAATTTGTGACTCGAGACAAAGTTCTTGCCCTAGTTCACCTCTCTTGTGAAGAAGTTTCTATGTAATGTGCACCGTAGGGTTCTGTAACCAAGCATCTTCTTGATCTTCATCATGTGGATGAATTGAAGAACTTTGCAGCCAACAACTTTTTCTAGTTAGTGATTGAAGTCGCGTTCTGGGACCGGCACAAATCGGTTAGTCACGTACTTGGGTGCCGTGCATCAAAAGGAGAAATTGTCACTACAGAACAAGTCCAATTGGGTATTGGGGTAAGGGTTCAACTGTAGGTTGGTAAGGTACTTGGGATTCCTTTACTTGTAACCGTTTGTTGTGATAATAGCGGAATTTCGAGAGTGGTGACCTGAAAATCACCCAGTGGGGTTTTTGCCGTGTAGGTTTTCCCCATTCGTAAACAAATTACCGTGTCAATTTATTTTCCACTGCATACTTTAGTTTATCGATGATTGGTTTGTGCTGCCATAAAATTTGCATGTTAATTTGATTAATTAATAACTTGGTTAATTAATCAATTTAATTTATCGCAAGGGATTAACGCGTTTATGGCCTATCATTCTTTTCCAACACTATATAAACCTTCATTACCAATGTAATGTAACAAGAAGAAAGAGTATTCACAAGAAACTTTTGAGAGAGAAAATCCTTGCCAAACACTTGAAAGTTAGAGATTGTTTACCCACAATCCTCTACATCATTTCTCTTTAGTTTCCATTTACTCCTATCTCTCCATCTACACATCCTTGAGAGGTTCTTAGCCCAAACACTTACCTTACCTATTCTAAGTGTTAAGAGAAGTTTTGGTGCCTATGGGAAGCATTGGAAGAAGCCATCGAGTGGCAGAGGCAATCTGCTGAAATTGTGGGATTCGAATAACTAGTGAAGACAAGAATCCGAAAAATCTGTTGGTGGCAAGAGCTTGGAGGGCTCAAATACATTAGGTAGATTAGGCTTGAGGGGTCTTTTTGGTAATCATGTACAAATTATTCACTAGTGGATCAATTTCGGCTTAGAGGGCTAGAAAGAGATTTTTTGCTGACTACTTCGATTTCTTCTTCGATAACCCGTCTTGGTGTTATTTTGTGTTTGCATCTCTCTTCCCTACTCTTTAAGCCTTACATTTATCGCTTATTGTACTTGCTGATGGCTTAGAGCAGTGTTCTGGTTTATTGCGCTTCATTTACTCTTGTTCGGCACTTATATTGGGGGTCTAAACAAGCATTGGTGTTTTCACACTAATTGAGCTTTCAAGGGTGTTGAACTCAAAGAAAGTTTCTCAATTTATTCAAAGCAATATTATCTACCAATATGGGGGACAACATGAAATTATCTTAGATAACGGGTTGCACTTCAGGGGAGAAATGGAGAATCTACTTCAAGAATTCAATATTCAGCACCACAAATCATCACCCTACCATCCTCAAACGAATGGAGCAGTTGAGATTACAAATAAAAACATAGGGCAGATTTTGAAGAAGAGCACAAAGAACTACAAGGAATGGTATTTACAATTAGCCTATGCAATTTGGGGATATAGAACATCAATTCGGTCATTCGTAAAAGCCATTCCTTATTCATTGGTGTATGGGATGGAGGCAGTCCTTCCCATTGAGATGGGTGTTCATTCATTAAGAATAGTGTTAGAGAGTGAAATCCCCAAAGTGGATTAGTTGCAAAATAAGTTTGACCAATTGTGCATGATGGAAGAGAAGAGGCTCAAAGCCTTGTATCACGTTCAAGGATACCAAAGGAGACTCAGAAAAGCCTTTGACAAGAAAGTAAGGGCTAGAGATTTGAAGATAAGAGATTAGTGCTGAAGGAAATTCAAGCCCTGATTCAGGATACAAATGGGAAATTTAAGCAAAATTGGACAAGTCCATATATCATCAAACAATTATACTCTTGAGGGAGCAATAAGGTTGATGGACTTAGATGCAAACCTTTTTACTAAGTCACTAATATGGATCAATTGAAGAAATACAATTTCTAAGGTGATAGATTATCCTTAATTGAGGAATGGCGGTGTCTAAAGTGGTTATAGATTATGTCATTTTCTTTCCAAGGTCTGGTAAAAAAAAAAAAAAAACTAGCCTACTAGGTTGAAAACCCAAAATGGGAGCCTAGACAAAAATTAAGGCTAAAAATGGTAGATTAAAAATCCAAAAGGGTGATCTACACAAAAGGAAAGTGAAAAAAATAAAAAAATAAAAAAAAAAGGAGTGAGAGAGCCTGCTAGGTTGAAAACTCGAAAGGGCGGCCTAGGTAAAAATTAAGGCAAACAAAATGATGACCTGATCCTTCTATCAAGGAGGTATGTAGGCAATCATATATTATTCTGGTCACAACTTACCCAAACTCGCCATTCACCCATCAAATAAAAATAAAAATAAAAAAATTTGCTAAGATTTAACCATTCAATCAACACAAACCATGCCATTACATAAACCTTAAAACTCAAACATTAGCCAAACCCTAAACAGTACCCTAAAGCTAAAAGTCCTAAATAATTCCTAAAGCTAAAAGTTTGAAACTAACATTTTAAATAAACATGTTCAAAGCCAAAAATAAGAGAATCAAGTCTTCTTCAGCTTTTTCTTCTTCAATTGTTCATTAGTTCCATCTGTAGTAAGTACCCCGTTATCTCTATCTCTCCTTGCTTGCCTTGGTTATTTTCAAGAAACTATTTTCTCATAGAAGCCATGTTAGTCTCTTTATCCCTAATCTTGCCTGCCAACCAGTTAGAGTATTCCACTGTCATCATATGAAAGTAAACCTTAACAAAAGATTGATCTACTTGGTCAACCATGTCCAAACCCAATAGCATGCTCCCTACAGAAATAAGAGTTATGTCTATAGGAATAAAAGGTTTTCTTCCTCTACCACCAAGCATCCCTTACTTGTATTGGAATTGTCTCAAGAGTTTATCAGTCTTATAGAAAGTTGCCTTCCTTAAGCCAACCAAGAAGATATGATCTAATCCCGAAAATCGTAACAAAAGAGGTAGGCACTTCCACCAATAACAATCTCATCGAATTGAGATATAGGATTTCTTGTCCAAAAATTTCACCCAGTCGCTTTTAGTCTGACACTTGGTCTTAAGGACAGCCCTACAAGGGAAATTACTAGAACCATAATTGGCAACAGTGGGTATAGCCATCATTCCTAGTCTTTCCATCAACCATATTTGCAAAGTCAAGGTACTCCTGAGAAGTTGTTGTGATTCTCCACCAAGAAATATAGAGTCTATCCAATTACAAGTAAAGTGCGTGTTTTCAAAGGATTAGCTAATTACATAAAAAGAACAACATATGTTCATATCAAGTGAACCACATATGTCTTAACAATCTCCCTCTTTGGAAATTCATGACAAAACCACAACAGACAAATGAACATATGAGAGAAGTCATAAATCACTCAACTCATACTCACTTGTTGAGTACAATAAAATCTATCCTAACATAAACTCTTGAAAAACTTTGCAAGAAGAGAGTTCATGACAAGTAGGCTTTGACAACCTGTATTTCTGAAACATTTAAACAAAACTCATCAAGGTATCTTAATGTGAAACAGAAATAATAGATTGCATACAAATAAAGAAACATGTATATAAAGAGAGAAAAGAAACAACACATGTAAAGATAGGTGAATAAAACATACATCATCACATATATATCAAAGATAAACATCATGTATGTAAAAATGATCACAAGATCTAGGTACATGAACAATGTATCTCCAACAAGAAAGAAAAGAAAAGATACATGTAATCCTTACTACATCTCTCAAAAAGAAACAAACTCTCCCCCTAACAAAAATCTCCTATGTCCTAACTCTCCCCCTAAGAGTAACTACTCTCATATCCAAAACTACTCCCCCTTTTTGTCACGAGTGACAAAGGGTAAGAGTGTCAAGTAGACATCTCGTCAGAATTGGAAGAGCTAGCATCTCCATCCTCATCATCATCATCGCTGGAACCATCATCAGGTGTCTCAGATGCCTCGAGAGGAGGAGAAAGAGACTTCACAAAGCCACCAAGGCAAGCATGTCATCTAGCAATATGGCCAACATGAGTGTTCACCTGATACAACTCTGTGGAAAGTGTATCAAGGTGAGCATCCATGCGCTGAAGCTGCGACATAATCGCATCCAAAGTCACAGCTCCCGCTGAAGTAGAGGGAGCGGAGGTAGAAGGAGCTGAAGAAGTGGGAGGAGCTGCCGAACTAGACCGCCTTGAACGAAACTGCGCCTCGCTCTGTTTAACGGTAGCGTAGTCAGTGGCACACATAACGGAGAAGTGGTCAGAAAAGGGAAAAGGAACAGAAAAATGGCATAAAATCTGTGTGATAGCAGAAGGAAATATGAGCTTATCACGGGTAATCGTATCCCTATAAACATCTATGATAGAAATGATGAAGTGTGAGGGAAAATCTATGGAAAGATCCTCAAGAAGGGATAACAGAAACCGAGCGCGAGGCTCTGTGATAGAGTTGTAGTGAGAGAGGGGATGCAAGACAAACGTCATCACCATGTTCAAGAATCTAGGACCTTTAGCAAAAGGTCGACATGATGTGAACTAACGCTCACCCCAATCAGCTAGGTGCTCACAGAAAGCAAAATATCTCGTCTTTGGACACAGTCCGTAGACGCTCACAATTGGGGTAGTCAGGATGAGCAACCCTCAGAACATGAAGTACATCGGATACCAACTCCGATGTAACTACTATGCGCGTACCTCGAACACGAGTATGAAAAAGAGGTACTGAAGTATCAGTTCCATGCATGTTAAAGTAGAACTCCTAAATTAGCATGGAAGGACATGTGACCGGGACGTCATATAGTGACTCCCATTCCCGTTTGTGAATGACATCTAGAAGGTCAGCGTTGGTGAAGTCCGACAAAATAACTTGGCATTCTGAATGAACACCTCATTTAGAGAGGTTCTCCGAGAAGTCCTGTTGGGCTTTCTCATCACGGAACCGAACAGAGGAGGGAGTAGGATCAGAAGATGAAGAGGCCCTAGAACGCAGAGGGTTCTGAGACAGAATGGACTTATGTTTTGGTGCCATTGATGCACTAACGTAAACTAGAGAGAAAGGGGGGGAAAGAAAACACTCAGAAAAGTTCCAACACAATTCAAATATAACAAGTATAATGAAAGGAAAGAACGTATGCATGAACATATGACATGACATATAAAAGACATCATGGGCTCCGCCCAATCCAATCCTACCAGCACACGATCAATTTGCACACATCTAAATGCAAGATAATATAGTTATTATGCTTATGAAATGCAATGTATGAGATTTGAAAACTCATCTAGGCAAAAACCCATCCCAAATTTTCACAAAAACTCAACAATTTTGAAAAAACCCCAAAAAGTTTCAAAAAAACTCAAAAACCTAGGTTTCAAAAACATGAAATGCATGTAGAATAAAAGAAAAGAAGCTTACCAAGGGAAGAAAACTTGAAAAAGCTTGAAGAAACCTTGAGGAGAGAATTTCAGTGAGAGAAAGTGAAAAAAAATGAGGTGAGGAGACAAAGCAATTAAGAGAGAGATCGAGAAAAATGAAGTCCATATCTCACAGAACCTATTTATAGAACCTCAGTAAATCTCGACAGATATAGGTGTCAAGAGATATCAAGCTAATGTGTTGAGATAGGTATTGAGAAATACAAGCGTCGACAGATGCAGCTGTCGAGGAGGTGTCGAGGAACCAAACATCAGACACACAAAAGAAGCTCGATCGATCCACTAGCTGTTGAGAAGCTATCAAGAGGTCAAAAGGTTTCTCGATTGATCCAGAAGCTATCGAGAAGCTATCTAGAGGTCAGGAGGTTTCTCAATCGATCCAGAAGCTATCGAGAGGTGTCAAGATTGCGATAAGATGCAACTGAAGAGCTCGACAGATAAGCCAGGTATCGAGAGGTGTTAAGAAGGTATTGAGATGGCTTAAAAACAATATTTCAAAGAGAAGAAAAACACAGATATGAATGCAATCAAACATGCAACTCAGCCAAAGATCCAACCAACATTTTAACCTCTTAAAATCATCTCTCAAACAACAAAGAGTTAAGCATATAGCTCCAAAAACACAAACACACTAAACAAGTCTAACCAATTTTATATTTCAAAAACAAGTTAAGACAATTTAGTGAGCATACATCAACACATGTTAACCTTGTGATGGTCAAATCACATTGTACCTGCACATGTATCAAGAGTAGCAAAGAATATTGCGTGTTGTGTATGAAAAACATTACAAGATTACATAAGTGTCTCAATGTTATGATGATTTGAGATATGAGAAAGTCATTTTAACTCACACACAATCATAACTGTTTGATGGGGACTATCACCTTTAAGGTACATCCTATAACACCCACATCTCCTAGAAAACATACTTGCAATCATATTTTAAAGCATTTTGTTCTTTTTGCTTTTATTTTCTTTGCATATTTCTTTTTAATAAGAAAACCATGCATGGGTATACAAAGGAAAGAAAAGAAATACCCAATTATGTTAAGCTTTTTGACATTGTACTTTTGCTATGCCGAAGCATACAAATGTCATTGACATTGCACGTTTGCTATACCGAAGCATATAGATGTCATATCATGATTAGCGGGTAACAATGATGAGATGATTATTTATGCCTTTCTCTTAGAATTTTCTAGTCCTTCCTGTAAAAAAAAGTGATACAAGTGTTAAGTACAAGAGATCACTTAACCTCACTCATTACAAACAAAGAGCCATAAAGCTCACTTGCTTAGTTGTGCATAAGAATGCTCATCTAAGCTACAAGAGATACAAAGTTTAGAAAACTCTGTTTCAATGGCCATTTTAAGGTTCACAAGAACCGATGTACACAAACATATATTGTTTTTGTATTTTTCTGAATTTTTCAATTTTTTTTTATTTTTAAAACAAGACAAAATAGCTAAAAATGAAAAACTAACAACCAGAAACATGTAAAACAAGCAATGCATAAAATTAGACTGACTCAAAACAAAAATGAAAAACACACAAGTAATGCAAAAACAAAAAACAGATAGAGAGAGAGAAAAGGTGATTAAATCACTTGGAACCCTTTTCCTTGCACACCTTGGAAGAACCTTTCCTATTTGCAAACCCTTGAACCAGCAGTGAGGGGAAAGAATTAATACCGTTCAAGTTCGAAAGAAGCATGAAGGCTTTGAGAAGATCTCTGAGAGGAGCAAATGAGGATGGAAACTGATTCTAGTTTCCCGATGCCAACATGTTGTTGCTATTTTGAGTGGCTAACCATTTATAGCAATTTGGTCGAGTATGACCAGCTGCTCCACAGTAATGATAGAGATGCTGCTTCTTTTGTTTGGGCCTTTGAGAGTTAGCCTTCTTAGCCTTAGGGTTTTTAACTCCCTTCTTATCCTGCTTAGGGGTTACTCCTAAGATAGATTTACCCTTGTCTATATTCTCACTAGCTAATTTAGTTTTAACATTAGTGTTCTCAATTTCAACATTATTGCTAGGAGGAACAAAAAAAGAAGAAGAAATATTAGAGGAAGAGAAATCATACCCTAAACCTATTCGATCTTAAGCAAATTTTTGAATACTGAGCATCTCATTGAGCTTAGCGCTTGAAGTCCTTTCCAGCTGAGCTCTGACTTAGAACAGTTCTGCCTCAAGCTTCTTAGTCTTCTCAGCTAAGAAGTTATTTTCAAACCTTAGTGCTCCAATAGTTTGATTTGCTTCATCAAAATTTGTGGAAAACTTTTCACGTTCAAGCTCCACATCACTAAGCTTCTTGGTGGTCAACCTATACAGCTTCTCGTGCTTTTCTGAGACCTTGTATAGCTTAGCATAAGCTGTGTGAATGTCATCTTGATCATCCATCTTCTCAAACTTAGATTCCACCAATTCCTCTTCTTCATCCACATCTTCAACAATCCCCTCAGTAGGATTAATTATGGCAGTGAAGGCATTCAAGATTCCGTCATCCTCATTGTCGGAATCATCTTCAAGCTCGGTATCGCTTAGCGTAACAGCAAGTTTCTTGCTTTTCCCAATTATCTTGAGGTATGTTGGGCACTCCTATTTCATGTCATACATAATGTCATACATAGGATTTAAGGGTACACATCCTAACAATCTCCCACTTGCCCTAAAGACTATTGTGTACTAATATAACTCCCATTCCCTCCAAATGTGACTCAAAAGTCCTTTGTGGCAAGGTTTTGGTAAAGGGATCCGCTAGATTACTTGCACTATCATCTTAGTTGATATATTATAGTCTTTGCAGATGAAATACCCAATTTCATCACCGACTACGAACTATAATTCTGAGTTTACAAAGAACTTGTGATTTATATCTTCTGTGACTTTTCACATAAATTACATACTATGCATCTCATGGACTATATGATAATGTCCAAATATTCATGTTACTATTATTTTAGATAATAATAAAACAACTTTATTAATTATAACATTAAGTCATACATAATGCCATACATAGCATCATTCAATAGGATTTAAGGTCACACATCGTAACATTAAGCACATATTAGGAAGACTGCATGAGTGCCACCAGTTACAAGCCTCCAATCATCCACATGCTTTCTTCCATGAGATTAACACCCACCTAGAGCATAAGGCCACAAGTTCAAAAACAATTGAATAAACAAAGAATGAGACATGAGACTAAAGGATTTGAAATGTATTGGGCCAGTCCAAGGGACATTCTGTTAGGATGTGTGCCCTTAAATCCTATTGTATGATGTTATGTATGATATTATGTATGACTTAATGTTGTAGTTAATAAAGTTGTTTTATTATTGTTTAAAAATGATGATAACATGAATATTAGAACATTATCATATAGTCCATAAGATGCATAGTATGTGATTTATGTGATTTAGTTACAGAAGATATAAATCACAAGTTCTTTATAAACTCAAAATTTTAGTTCGTAGTCAATGATGAAATTAGGCATTTCATCTGCGAAGACTATAACATATCAACTAAGATGATTTGTCTTGATCATGGAAACGAAGATATCTAGTTAGTATGTTGATATGTTTTAAGAGATAAAATATATTGAACTGGATCAATGTGAGATTTATTATTCTCCTAACAACTGTCAAATAAATAATAAACTCACGACTTTTTTTATTTACATGAACTCTTAATCCTAAGAGGATAATGGACCTGATCATGAAGTGTAGGTTGCTTTGATATATTAAGAGTGAAGTCTAAATCAATGATCAAAACTTCAGTATGTTGGGCTACCACATTTAGTGTTGATGAAACATATATTCTCAAGATGGAATTCATAGTCTCTTAACGGAGATACAAAATATTCCCTTGAGATAAGTTTAATGAGTTTGGTTATTCAGAGTGTTAGGCCTAACAGCTTTAGTAAGGAGTTACTAAAGTATATATTTATGGAATTAGATTTCATAAATATATGATGAATAACTTAAAAGATTAAATCGGGTACTCAAGGAATTAAGATGTAGTAATCTTTAAAGTGGCAGTCTATATTCATGACTTTGTATTACTATGAATATTTTATGAAGGGGTTGCATGTACAATAAAATCTTGGCATATAATTTATAAATAAGGCCTAGAGTGCAACTATATTTATATAGTGGTATTAAATATAGTTAATGGTAACTTTAGACTTGTCAAGAGTTGATAGAAAAGCCCAAGGCCTTTGGAGCTAGTATCTTATTGGTCTTTTTTGGTCCCACTCCAAGCCACACACTTAAGCCTAATTGGAAAGGCCCAAAAGGCCAGCCCAATTAGATATTCAATTTGTAATAAAGGGAGAAACATACATAATTTTTTACAAGTGAATAATAACACTATTGTGAAATGGTGTGTAAGAAGTGTTAGACACTTTGACATTCTCCCTTAGAAAACTGATTGAGAGACCACACTTCTTGGGCGTTAGTGGAATTGGAATGGAGATTAAAAGTGTTCCCAAGTGCTTCTGGTCTTCATTTTTTGAAATTCACCGTACCAAGGTACACTCTCTTATTCTTAAATTCTGAAACTTACATAGTACATGTTAACATTTGTGAATGAAGTAATTCCGTTATTTTTCCGCTGCGTATGTTTTGTATGCAATACAAACATGTATTTATCCAACGCATTTGGGGTATACTCTGGCCAATCTAGATCCATAGAGCTGAAAGATCCATCAAAATTCATGATCTCTTATTGCCATGCTGGGAAATGGGGATATGTTTCCATAAGAGAACTAGGACAACCAACGTTGCTAAGAAGGGGACTCTCAGCTCTAGAAGATGAAGCCTAGAAATGCAACATTTAAACATTTTCACAAAGGGCAAAACAAAGAAAATGAAAGATGATGATGCAAGTCTTGATGCAAATTGATTTGGAAAAGAAAGAAATTCACTGATACTCTAGAGATGTCAGCTAAGCGACCTTGCAAGTGAGCCATGACAAATTCAAGATAGTCTCCTAGTATCCCAAGAATGGTATGGCCAATCTGAGCACAAGCAATTTCTTCATTAGTCAGAAGGTCTACTAGCCGGATAGAAGGACAGGGATGGGCAAGAATCATTTCAAGAGGGTATATGTGTTGAACCTGAGCCAGTACCTAGTCACCAAGATACCAATACCTCCCATGGCCACATTCAAACAGCACTTGACAATCATTCAACTCTTGAGCCCACACACACTTATCATGCTCCTCACATTCAAGCTAAGGATTTAAGGACATCTAAACACTACAAAGAACCAATAATGAAGAAAAGCCATACCTAAACATAAAAAACAAAACAAAAAAAGAGTAACCTTATCGGCATCTAAGTCGTCAATCACCATCTGCCAAGCCTGCAAAGAACGCTTATGGGGCACTAACAAAAGATACTTAAGCAGCCAATGAGGAAATCTTGGAAACATACTATCAACATCTTCCAAAAGTTGTGGACCAACACCAAAATATTTAAACATCCAGACCTGAAATAAAATCAGCACACGTCAACAACAATACAAATAACTTTTGCAAAATGCACTTGACCAAGAATTTAAATCTCACCTACCAAACAAATGGAGCATCTCCTAAGTTTGAAAGACTATGCTGAGAAAGCTGAGTCATAAAGTGAAAGAGGGTCGCATAAGCCATGCCACCCCAATCATAATTTTTTATCCGATTAATATCCCTCAAACTCCAAAAGTAACGTAAAATCACAATGCTTCCCAAGTTAGGACACAAGATAGTTCCAATGAAAAGAAGCATAAACATCCGAGTGCCAGTTGCCAAAGTCTCACACTTGTCAATATTGGAATATAGCCACATCAAGGGCACATTTTCACTCCTAACTCGTGGAGGGATCACACCCAAAATACTCTTAATCTCCACTGGTGGAGATTACCTCGCCAATGCCTAGAAAATGAAAGGTACAAGTGGTATCTAAAATCGCTCAAATAATGCGATAAGTAGTTGAAGATCCTTATATTCAGTGGAGTCGTAATCCAAAAGAGCTCGAAAAAAGGTTTGGATGCCGGCTTCATTGATTTCTTATGCTTTAGCAACTGTAGACTACCCTGACTCTTGAGATTCTACAATTAACAAGGATACCCCACATGAGAAATATAAACAAACAACAACAACAAGACAAAAACAAAACCAAAACCAAAAAAAAAAACAACAAACAAACAACAAAACAAAGCTTAGCCAATCATCATGATATTCACAAAAATACCTTGTTCCAAAAATACAAGGATTCTGGCCTTTTACCCCTATTTTTCAAAATATTTGGCAATATGCCCCTATTTCCAAACTATTTAGATTTATGCCCCTGTTTCGAAACTCGATTTTATTAAAATCAAGTTTCAATCAAAACACTCGATTAGTAGAAAATCGAGTATGGGGCAATCAAACTTAAAAAAAAAAAAAAAAAAAATTGCATGGAACTCGAGTTCACGAAGCTCGAGTTCCATACCTATAGTAGCATTCAGTAACACCTATAGTGGCATTTCCATGCAATTTTTTTTTAAGTTTGATCAGCCCAAAACTTATAGCAGCATTCAGTAACACCTATAGCGGCGTTTTCAATGGAACCCAAGTTTCACGAACTTGAGTTCCATGCAATTTTTTTTTTTTTTTAAGTTTGATCAGCCCAAAACCTATAGCGGCGTTCGGTAACACCTATAGCAGCGTTTTCAATGGAACTCAAGTTCCATGCAATTTTTTTTTAGTTTGATCAGCCCAAAACCTATAGCGGCGTTCAGTAACACCTATAACGGTGTTTTTAATGGAACTCGAGTTCCATGCAATTTTTTTTTTTTTAAGTTTGATCGAGCATAACTCGATTTTAAACCAATCGAGTTCTTCATTGAAACTCAATTTTGAGGAAATCAAGTTTCAAAATAGGCACCTAGACCTAAATAGTTTAGAAACAGGGGCATATTGCCAAATATTTTAAAAAATAGGGGTAAAAGGATAGAATCCCCCTAAAAATACTACCTCAAAATCCCAATAAACAAATGGAAATGCCCCTTACAAAAAAAAAAAAAAAAAATCAACAATTCAAAAATGCCATTGTGTCAAACAAATAATTTCACAAATTAAAATTCAACAACATCCCAACAACTATCCAAAGAATCTTCCATATCCATGAATTCATCTAACAATGTCCCAATCAATAGTTCAAACCAAAAAAATCATTCATCTCCTTAAAATCATTCAACAATGACTCAAACATATACCCATAGAAAATAATACCCAACGAAAATTTCCATACCCAAACATATAATGCCCAAAGAAAAGAAAATTTCTATACCCATGAAAAATAATACCCGAAAGAAAATTCCATACCCGTGAAAAATAATACCAAAAGAAAATAATACCCAAAGAAAATTTCATACCATGAAAAATAATGCCCAAACATCCTGACAAAATTTCCATACCCATCCATAATAAGTTTACTCAAACATGTCTACACATCAAATTCTTGTGATTTCATACCCATTGAAAACCAAAAAAAAAAATCAAGACAAAATTCATCCAACAATGCCAAAAACTACATACAATGCAAAGCTCCACAAATTATCAACACTGTCCAAACTTGATAGTATCAAACAACTCAACAATTCAAAAATGCCTCAAAATCAAAAATAAATGTGACCACACTGATTTCCATCCAAATCATACAATAACCAAACATTCCCACAAGAGCAAACAACAACAAAATGACAATGTCCCACCATAAAGTTCTCAACAAAACAAAAAATCCACAAATTTACCGAAAAAAAAAAAAAAAAAAAAAAAAAAAAAAAAGACAAAACAAAACAAAACAAGAAATGAGCTCACCTAGAAATCTTTCTTGGATGAGGGTGGAGCATGGTTGCTTGGGTCTTGAAGGAGCCTCTCTTCATCATTCCATTCTATGGATGGATGATACTTCTTCCCATTAAATGTAAGAAAGTAAGGTGGTCTAGGAAGAGATTTCGTGGAGATGAAAAGATGAAGGTTTGAAAATGGGTTTCAAAAATGGGTTTTGCAAAGACGCTCAAAAACTTAAGGATCTAAAGAAATATTCAAAGGGATGGTAGAAATCAAGTTTAGAAGCTTGGAGAAGTGATTTTCTAAGCAAGAAATGGTTTGGGAAAAGAGAAAATACAAGGGGAATTGAGCTTGGAATAATAACAATGGAGGAAGAGGAAGAAGAAAGAAGAAAGAAGGAGAAGTGAAAAAAATGAAGTAAAAAATAAAAGGGGACCAAAATTCCCCCCCCCCCCCCTCCTCGCTTTTTTACTTGAGGTGCTGAGCCAACTTAGGTTTGACTAAGTTGACTCAGTCAAACTTTAAATAACTCATCAAAAAAAAGAGAAAAAAGAAATAATGAAATGATGAAAAATGAGTGAAAAATGATGGTGAATAAAAAAAAATAAAGATGAGTTTAACCAAAAAAATGATCAATGATGATGAAAAAAAATATGAATGAAAAAAATGAATGAAATGAAGTGGAAAATTGAAAAAGAAAATACTTGAAAAAAGATGAAGGAAAAATGGTGTTTAAAGTTTTTAAAAAATGTTTTCAAAATTTTTGACATCAATTTTGTTGGAAAAAAAAAAGAAAAAAAGAGAGAAGAATCTCCCAAGAATAAAATTGATCAAATTTAGTGAAACAAAAGGAAGGAAAATTCCCTAAATTGAGCAGCTAAAGTTTCAATTATCAAAATTCTAATTTAAATTTTTTTTTTTTTTTTGGGCAAACTTTCAGATTGAGCCAATATAGTTCTCAATCACCTCCAAATTTTCAGACCGAGCCGAATATAGTTCTCAATCACTTCTAGACTTTCAGATTGGGCTGAATATAGTTCTTAGTCGCCTCTAGATTTTCAGACCAAGCCGAATATAGTTCTCATTCGCTTCCAGATTTTCAGATTGTACTGAATATAGTTCTCAGTTGCTTCCAAATTTTCAAACCAAGCCGAATATAGTTCTCAGTCGCTTCCAAATTTTCAAATTGAGCTGAATATAGTTCTTAGTTGCTTCCAGATTTTCAGATTGAGTCGAATATAGTTCTTAGTCGCCTCCAAATTTTTCGACCGAGACAAATATAGTTTTCAGTCACTTCTAGATTTTTAGACTGAGTTGAATATAGTTTGCAGTCGCTTCTAGACCAAGTCAAACATAGTTCTCAGTCGCTTCCAAATTTTTCGATTGAGCCAAATATAGATTTTTAGACCGAGCCAAATATAGTTTTCAATCACTTCTAGATTTTTAGATTGAGCTGAATATATAGTCGCTTCCAGATTTTTAGACCGAGCCGAATATAGTTCTCAATCGCTTCCAGATTTCAGATTTAGCGGAATATAATTCTTAATCACTTCCAGATTTTTAGATTGAGCCGAATATAGTTCTTAGTCGCCCCTAGATTTTCAAACCAAGACAAATGTAGTATGCAGTCGCTTCCAAACTTTTAGACCAAGCCGAATCTAGTTCTCAATCGCCTCCAAATTTTCAAACCAAGCTGAATCTAGACCTCAACCGCCTCCATATTTTCAAAATAAGTCGAATATAGTGTCAGGATGTGTGTCCTTAAATCCTATTGTACGATGCTATGTATATTATTATGTATGACATTATGTATGACTTAATGTTGTAATTAATAAAGTTGTCTTATTATTATTTGAAAATAGTGGCAACATGAATATTAGGACATTATCATCTAGTCCTTGAGATGCATAGTATGTGATTTATGTGATTTAGTCACAGAAGTTATAAATCACACGTTCTTTGTAAACTCAGAATTTTAGTTCGTAATCGGTGATGAAATTGGGCATTTCATCTGCGAAGACTAAAACATATCAACTAAGATGATTTGTCTTGATCATGGAAATGGAGATTTCTAGTTGATAGGTTGATATGTTTTAAGAGTTAAGACATATTGAACTAGACCGCTGTGAGATTTATTATTCTCCTAACGACTGTCAATTGAATAATAAACTCCTGACTTATATTTGCATGAACTCTTAATCCTGAAAAGATAATGGATCTGATCATGAAGTGTAGATTGCTTTGATATATCAAGAGTGAGATCTATAATTACTGTCAAAACCTCAGTATATTGGGCAACCACATTTAGTGTTAATGGAACATATATTCTCAAGATGGAATTCATAGTCTCTTAATGGAGATACATAATATTCCCTTGAGATAAGTTTAATTGGTTTGTTATTCAGAGAGTTAGGCCTAACCACTTTAATAAGGAGTTACTAAAGTATATATTTATGGAATTGGATTTCATAAATATATGATGAATAACTTAAAGGATTAAATCGGGTACTCAAGGAATTAAGATGTAGTAATCTACAAAGTGACAGTCTACATTCATGACTTTGTATTACTACGAATATTTTATGAAGGGGTTGCATGTATAATAAAGTCTTGGGATGTAATTTATTAATTAGTCCTATGGTGCAACTATGTTTATATAGTGGTATTAAATATAGTTAATGGTAACTTTGAACTTGTCAAGGGTTGACAGAAAAGCCCAAGATCCATTGGAGCTAGTGTCTTATTGGTCCCTTTTGGTCCCACTCCAAGCCACACAGTTAAGCCCAATTGGAAAGGCCCAAAAGGCCAGCCCAATTAGATAATCAGTTAGATACAAAGGGAGAAACAAACATAATTTTCTGTAGAGAATTTTCCATAACACTCATGTGAAGTGTAAAAAGTGTTAGACACTTTTTGACATTCTCCCTTTGAAACTGATTGAGAGACCACACATCTTGGGCGTTAGTGGAATTGGAGTGAAGATTGAAAGTGTTCCTAAGTGCTTCTGATCTTCAGTTTTGAAATTCACCGCTCCAAGGTACACTCTCTTGTTCTCAAATTCTGAAACTTATGTAGTGCATGTTAACTTTTATGAATGAAGTAGATCCGTTGTTTTTCCGCTGCGTATGTTTTGTATGCGATATAAACATGTATAATTCTGTCAAATTGGTATCAGAGAGGTTTTCAAATACATATCTGTTTAACATGTTTTAAGTTTTGGAATTTATGACAATAGTTTCGTATTGTTAGAAATTAGTTTTTCTGCATGGTTGTTGAAATTATTGTTCTTGATAAAAACTAATTTCGATGTTATGATGTTGTTTAGTTTTTAGTTTAAGTATGTTAAACTGACCGTTAAGGATATAACATCATTGAAATTTAGTTTTGATATCAATTTATGTTCATAATGATCGTATGATGGTTGTTTTGTACATGAAAACATTGAAAAACTGTCTTTGAAAAATTCTGGAAAATTCAAAATTAGCGAAGCTCGATCAATCAAGAATCAATCGAGCTGGCAGAAGATTTCTCGATCGATCGAGGATCTATCAAGCTTCGTGAAACTTTTCTCAATCAATCGAGAATCTTTCGAGGATTGATCGAGGACTGTTGATCTAGAATTTTTTCTAAGTGTTTTTACATATATAAAAGGGCAAGGCTATGTGTAATTATATTATGCATGTTTTATATTTAAATAAACTTTGTTTTAAAACATCTAGTGGGAGAAAGATACAAGAGTTGGATCTCACGGCCTCCATTGTTAGTTTATAATAGTGTGATTAAGCACCTCGCCTTGGCGTATATGCCTTGCTCCCTTCGGAGGGTGTTTAATTCATGGTACTACAGGTTAAACTTCTTAATGATGAATAATATGTGTTTTTACATTAAGAACGACCACTCTACCGTGGAGTTACTTAATGACTCGCATAGAATTTAGTCAATGGTGTACACTAGACTAAGTTTAATGTTAATCTCCCTTTGGAGCTATGTCATTATTACTTAGAGGCTAAAGCAAAAACGGTATATTATTAGTGTTTGATAAGTGTTATCACGATAACACTAATAATGAGAATAGTTCTCAATCAATTATATTGTTTATAATTTACTTGCTTCCAAGGAATTTTAAACAAGGGTTTAGGTTGTAGTTGCATATATTATTTTATGGTTTTATTAAGGTTCCATATTATATGGTTATATGCTCTATTGATAATGTCCAATTTACTTATTATATTCATGTTTATTATTTTTCAGATTTGAACATGGCATCATTTAGCCCACTTGTTTCTATTCTTAATCAAAACAAACTGATTGGATCCAACTATGTTGACTAGAAAAGAAACTTGGACATTGTTTTAACTGCTGAAGAGCACAGATGAATATAGTTCCTAGTTACCTTACTTCAGATTGGGTGAATATAGTTCTTAGTCTACTTCTAGATTAGGCGAATATAGTTCCTGGTCATCTCGTTCCAAATTGGGCGAATGTAATTCCTGGTCATCTCATTTCAGATTGGGAAAATATAGTTCCTAGTCATCTCATTCCAAATCGAGCGAATATTGTTCTCGATTGCCTCATCAATATTTAAGATTGTATCCAGGTTTATCAATTATCAAGTAGATTAGGTGTCTATAGTTCTCATTTTTTGTAAAACAATAAAACACTAGTTCTACACCCAAAGATTCTAGGTTCAAGGTCTAGGAAATCCTTGAAAAGTCAACCTCGGTTAAATCATTGTTGCTAAAATCAGTGTTTGTGTTTTGTTGGGATATTTGTCCTTAAATCCTATTGTATGATGCTATGTATTTTATTATGTAAGACATTATGTATGACTTAATGTTTTGGTTAATAAAGTTGTATTATTATTTGAAAATATTGGTAACGTGAATATTGGGACATTATCATATAGTCCATGAGATGCATAGTATGTGATTTATGTGATTTAGTCACAGAAGATATAAATCACAAGTTCTTTGTAAACTCAGAATTATAGTTCGTAGTCGGTGATGAAATTGGGCATTTCATCTGCGAAGACTATAACATATCAACTAAGATGATTTGTCTTGATCATGGAAATGGAGATTTCTAGTTGATATGTTGATATGTTTTAAGAGTTAAGACATATTAAACTGGACCGGTGTGAGTTTATTATTCTCCTAACGACTATCAAATGAATAATAAACTCACGACTTATATTTGCATGAACTCTTAATCCTGAGAGAATAATGGACTTGATCATGAAGTGTAGGTTGCTTTGATATATCAGGAGTGAGATCTATAGTAACGGTCAAAATCTCAGTATGTTGGGCAGCCACATTTAGTGTTGATGGAACATATATTCTCAAGATGGAATTCATAGTCTCTTAACGGAGATATAAAATATTCCCTTGAGATAAGTTTAATGTGTTTGTTATTCAGAGAGTTGGGCCTAACCACTTTAGTAAGGAGTTACTAAAGTATATATTTATGGAATTGGATTTCATAAATATATGATGAATAACTTAAAGGATTAAACCGGGTACTCAAGGAATTAAGATGTAGTAATATACAAAGTGGCAGTTTTCTTTCACGACTTTGTATTACTATGAATATTTTATGAAGGGGTTGCATGTATAATAAAGTCTTGGGATATAATTTATTAATAAGGCCTAGAGTGCAACTATATTTATATAGTGGTATTAAATATAGTTAATGGTAACTTTGGACTTGTCAAGAGTTGACAGAAAAGCCCAAGGCCCATTGGAGCTAGTGTCTTATTGGTCCCTTTTGGTCCCACTCCAAGCCACACACTTAAGCCCAATTGGAAAGGCCCAAAAGGCCGGCCCAATTAGATAATCAGTTGGATACAAAGAGAGAAACACACAGAATTTTTCTGTAGAGAATTGGTAGAGATTTTCATAGAGAAAGAGAGAGTGTGAGACACACTTTCATTCTCCCTTTGGAACTGATTGAGAGACCACACATCTTGGGCGTCAGTGGAATTGGAGTGAAGATTGAAAGTATTCCCAAGTGCTTCCGTTCTTCAAGTTTTGAAATTCACCGCTCCAAGGTACACTCTCTTGTCTCTAATTCTGAAACTTAAATAGCCCATGTTAACCTTTATGTATGAAGTAGATCCGTTTACACATTATATTTTCTTCCGCTGCGCATGTATGATTCCAACAATTGGTATCAGAGCGGTCTTCATTACATATCTGTTTAACATGTTTTAGAGTTTTGGAATTAGTGATAATGATTTCATGTTGTTAGAAAATAGTTTTCTGCATGGTTGTTGAAATCATTGTTTTTGATGAAAACTGTTTTTGATGTTATGATGTTGTTTAATTTTTTAGTTTAAGTATGTTAAACTGAATTTTTAAGGCTATAACATCAATGACATTCAATTTAGATATCAATTTATGTTCATTATGATTGTATGACAGTAGTTTTGTACATGAAAACGTTGAAAAACTGTTTTTGGAAAATTCTGGAAATTCAAAATTCGCGAAGCTCGATCGATCGAGAATCTGTCGAGAATCTATCGAGCAAACAAAAAGTTTCTCGATCAATCGAGGATCTATCGAGGATCTGTCGAGCTTCGCGGAACTTTTCTGGATCGATCGAGAATCTGTCGAGGATCGATCGAGAACTGTTTATCCAGAATTTTTTCTGAGTGTTTTTCCATATATAAAAGATCAAGGCTATGTGTAATTATATTATGCATGTTTTATATTTAAAAACCTTTATTTTAAAACATCTAGTGGGAGAGAGATACAAGGGTTGGATCTCACGGCCTCCATTGTCGGTTTATTGTAGTGTGATTAAGCACCTCGCTTTGGCGTATATGCCTTACTCCCTTCGGAGGGTGTTTAATTCATGGTACTACATGTTAAATTTCTTTATGATGAATAATATGTGTTTTTTTTTTAGATAAAGAACGACCACGCTTCCGTGGAGTTATTTTATGACTCACATAGAATTCAGTCAATGGTGTACACTAGACTAAGTTTAATGTTAATCTCCCTTCGGAGCTATGTCATTATTACTTAGAGGCTAAAGTAGAAACGACATGTTATTAGTGTTTGATAAGAGTTATCATGATAGCACTAATAATGAGAATAGTTCTCAATCAATCATAGTGTTTATAATTTACTTGCTTCCAAGGAATTTTAAACATGGGATTGGGTTGTCGTTGCATATGTTATTTTATGGTTTTATTAAGGTTCCATATTATATGCTTATATGCTAAATTGATAATGTCCATTTTACTTATTATATTCATGTTTATTATTTTCAGATTTGAACATGGCATCATTTAGCCCACTTGTTTCTATTCTTAATCAAAACAAACTGACTGGATCCAACTATGTTGACTGGAAAAGAAACTTGGACATTGTTTTAACTGCTGAAGAGCACAAATATGTGCTTACTAAACCATGTCCTAGCTTTCCATCATTAGATGCTCCTCTTGAGGAAAAACAACGATATGATCGTTGGCAGAAATCTAATGAAATGGCCAAGTGCTATATCCTAGCGTCCATCTCAAATGTTCTACAGCATCAAATGCAGGATGTAGAACTAGCTTCGGACATTATGCTAAGTCTGAAGGAGATGTTTGGTGAGCAAGGCCGTTCAGCAAGGCAAGAAACCATGAGGCAAATTTACAATACCAAGATGGCTGAAGGTAGTTCAGTAAGAGAACATTGTCTTACAATGATCTCTAATCTGAATACATTGGAAGTTTTAGGTGCCGACATTGATGGAGAGTCCCAAGTGGACATGATACTCCAGTCACTACCGGAATCATTCAAGGAATTCAGACTGAATTATAATATGAACAAAAAGGTTTATTCTTTGTCTGAATTGATGAATGAGTTAGTGGCGGCAGAAGGCATCCTAGGTACTTCTAGTGTTGAAGCCAATGTTGGTGAAGCTTCTACTTCTCAACTTAAGCCGAAAGGCAAGGGTAAGAAGAAGAAGAAGGACTTCACTAAGAAAGAGGGTAAGCAAATTGTCTTAGGTGTTGCTGACAAAGGAAAGAAACTCAAAGGAAAGTGTTTCCATTGTGGTGAGAAAGGACATTGGAAGAGGAATTGTCCAAAGTTTAAAGCTGCCAAGAACAAGGGTATGAAAACTTCCTTTCTACTTGAAATATGTTTGGTACAGAATCCCACTGATTCCTGGTGTGTGGATTCAGGTTGTACTAATCATATCTGCAATTCTTTGCAGGGGTTTCAGGAGACCAGAAACTGAGTGAAGGGGAATTGTTTCTAACTTTGGCTGATGGGAGCAGGATTCCAGTTGTAGCTGTTGGTGTTGTTCATTTGTGCTTTGAGTTTAGGGTTTTAATATTGCAAGACTGTCTGTTTGTACCTAATGTGCGTAGGAATTTAATTTCTGCAACTTATTTGGGTAAACAAGGATATTGTGTTATCCTAAAAGACAATGTTGTAATAAAGAAGGATAAAATGTTTATCTATTCTGGCAATATTGTGGATGGTCTTTATATTTTAACTCCTATTAAGCATGAACTACATAATTCTGAATTAGATACTAACTCACATGTAAAATCATTAAAGAGAAAGTTTCCTTCAAATGATGCATATCTTTGGCACTTGCGTTTAGGTCATATTAATTCAAACAGAATTCAAAGGCTGATCAAAGATGGACTCTTAGAGCCCATGGACTTTGATGGATTTCCAGTTTGTGAATCTTGTTTGGAAGGTAAAATGACCAAACGACCTTTTAATGCAAAAGGTAGAAGAGCCCAAGAGTTGCTTGAATTAGTTCATACGGATGTATGTGGTCCTATGTCAACCCAAGCAAAAGGAGGTTATGAGTATTTCATCACTTTCACAGATGATTACTCAAGATATGGTTATGTGTACCTAATGAGACGGAAGTCCGAAGCCTTTGACAAGTTCAAAGAGTTTAGGGCTGAAGTTGAGAATCAATTAGGCAAACGCATAAAGGCCATTCGATCTGATCGAGGTGGCGAATACCTTCTTGGGATTTTCAAGGATTACCTAATTCAAAATGGGACTATATCTCAATTGACTGCACCTGGAACACCTCAACAAAATGGTGTAGCGGAGAGAAGGAATAGGACTCTTTTGGAAATGGTTAGGTCCATGATGAGTTATTCAACTTTACCAATTTCGTTTTGGGGATATGCCTTAGATACAGCAATACATCTTTTGAATTTAGTTCCATCAAAATCTGTCCCCAAAACACCCATGGAATTGTGGAGTGGGCGTAAGCCTAGTATGAGGTATCTTCACATTTGGGGTTGTCCAGCACATGTGCTAAAGGGGAAGCCTGATAAGTTGGAACCAAAATCGGAAGTGTGTTTGCTTGTGGGTTATCCAAAAGAAACTAGGGGTTATTTATTCTATAGTCAAAATGATAACAAAGTTTTTGTTAGTACAAATGCTAAATTTTTGGAAAATGACTATATGAATAATTTTACTCCTAGGAGTAGAGTTGTATTGGCAGAAATGAATGAATCCGTAAATCAACAACCATTGGATAAAACTAAGGAAAAAGTGGTAGTATTAGATACACCACATGATACTACTCATGAAATGTCTAGTACACAAGTGCCTCGTCGTAGTGGGAGAATTGTTCGGCCTCCTGTGAGATTTATAGGTTTGGGAGAAACTTATGAGGCTATCTCAGGAGAGGCTTAATCGGATCCCTACACTTATGAGGAGGCAATGAATGATATAGATGCACATCATTGGGTCCAAGCTATGAAATCTGAATTAGATTCTATGTATTCCAATCAAGTTTGGAGTCTTGTAGAGGCGCCTAACGGCATTAAACCTGTTGGTTGCAAATGGGTTTACAAGAGGAAGAGAGGGATAGATGGGAAGGTTGAAACCTTCAAAGCAAGGCTAGTGGCTAAAGGGTATACACAAAAAGAAGGCATCGATTATGATGAGACCTTTTCGCCAGTAGCCATGCTTAAATCTATCAGAATTCTCTTATCCATTGCTGCTCATTATGATTATGAGATTTGGCAAATGGATGTCAAGACTGCATTTCTAAATGGCAATCTTGAAGAAGAAATCTATATGTTGCAACCAGAAGGTTTCATAGCAAAGAACCAAGAGCATATGGTATGCAAGTTGAATAGGTCCATTTATGGACTTAAGCAAGCATCTAGGTCATGGAACATCAGATTTGATCAGGCAATCAAATCATTTGGTTTTGAGCAAAATCTTGATGAACCATGTGTGTACAAGAGACATCAAGACAAAGTAGTAATGTTCTTAGTACTTTATGTTGATGACATTCTACTCATTGGGAACGATGTAGGAGTAATGTCATCGGTTAAAGTTTGGTTGTCAAGCCAATTTGATATGAAGGACTTGGGCGAAGCTAACTATATTCTAGGGACCAAGCTTTGGCGAGATCGAAAGAATAGGATGTTAGGTTTGTCACAAGCTGGATATATAGATAAGGTTCTAGAACGGTTTAGCATGCAAAACTCCAAGAAAGGATTACTTCCTTTTAGACATGGAGTTCCTCTGTCTGATGACCAAAGGCCTAAGACTCAAGAGGAAGAAAACATAATGAGACAAGTTCCTTATGCTTCTGCTGTAGGAAGTCTCATGTATGCCATGCTTTGTACTAGGCCGGATATTTGTTATTCAGTTGGCATGGTCAGCCGATATCAATCAAATCCAGGACCTAAACATTGGCAAGCTGTAAAGCATATTCTCAAGTATCTACGGAGAACGAGAAATTATATGCTTGTTTACCGTTGTGAGGATTTGATTCCCATTGGCTATACAGATTCAGATTTTCAGTCGGATCTAGATTTCAGAAAATCCACGTCGGGTTGTGTTTTCACCTTGGGAGGTGGAGCCATTAGTTGGAGGAGTGTTAAGCAATCTTGTATTGCGGACTCCACCATGGAAGCCGAATATGTTGCCGCTTGTGAGGCAGCAAAGGAGGCTGTTTGGCTCAAGAAATTCCTTTGTGATCTTGGTGTTATAAGAATTGAGCAAGTTCCTATTACATTGTTCTGTGACAATAGTGGAGCGGTTGCACAATCCAAAGATCCAAGGAATCACAAGAAAGGAAAACACATAGAAAGAAAGTACCACATCATTCGAGACATTGTTGCTCGTGGAGATGTGATTGTTGCAAAGATTGATGGTGCAAAGAATCTAGCGGATCCCTTCACCAAAGCCTTGCCTCAAAGGACTTTCGAGTCACATTTGGAGGAGATGGGAGTTAGATTAGTGCACAATAGTCTTTAGGCCAAGTGGGAGATTGTTGGAATATTTGTCCTTAAATCCTATTGTATGATGCTATGTATTTTATTATGTAAGACATTATGTATGACTTAATGTTTTGGTTAATAAAGTTGTATTATTATTTGAAAATATTGGTAACGTGAATATTGGGACATTATCATATAGTCCATGGATGCATAGTATGTGATTTATGTGATTTAGTCACAGAAGATATAAATCACAAGTTCTTTGTAAACTCAGAATTATAGTTCGTAGTCGGTGATGAAATTGGGCATTTCATCTGCGAAGACTATAACATATCAACTAAGATGATTTGTCTTGATCATGGAAATGGAGATTTCTAGTTGATATGTTGATATGTTTTAAGAGTTAAGACATATTGAACTGGACCGGTGTGAGATTTATTATTCTCCTAACGACTGTCAAATGAATAATAAACTCACGACTTATATTTGCATGAACTCTTAATCCTGAGAGAATAATGGACTTGATCATGAAGTGTAAGTTGCTTTGATATATCAGGAGTGAGATCTATAGTAACGGTCAAAATCTCAGTATGTTGGGCAGCCACATTTAGTGTTGATGGAACATATATTCTCAAGATGGAATTCATAGTCTCTTAACGGAGATGTAAAATATTCCCTTGAGATAAGTTTAATGTGTTTGCTATTCAGAGAGTTGGACCTAACCACTTTAGTAAGGAGTTACTAAAGTATATATTTATGGAATTGGATTTCATAAATATATGATGAATAACTTAAAGGATTAAACCGGGTACTCAAGGAATTAAGATGTAGTAATATACAAAGTGGCAGTCTTCTTTCACGACTTTGTATTACTATGAATATTTTATGAAGGGGTTGCATGTATAATAAAGTCTTGGGATATAATTTATTAATAAGGCCTAGAGTGCAACTATATTTATATAGTGGTATTAAATATAGTTAATGGTAACTTTGGACTTGTCAAGAGTTGACAAAAAAGCCCAAGGCCCATTGGAGCTAGTGTCTTATTGGTCCCTTTTGGTCCCACTCCAAGCCACACACTTAAGCCCAATTGGAAAGGCCCAAAAGGCCGGCCCAATTAGATAATCAGTTGGATACAAAGAGAGAAACACACAGAATTTTTCTGTAGAGAATTGGTAGAGATTTTCATAGAGAAAAAGAGAGAGTGTGAGACACACTTTCATTCTCCCTTTGGAACTGATTGAGAGACCACACATCTTGGGCGTCAGTGGAATTGGAGTGAAGATTGAAAGTATTCCCAAGTGCTTCCGTTCTTCAAGTTTTGAAATTCACCGCTCCAAGGTACACTCTCTTGTCTCTAATTCTGAAACTTAAATAGCCCATGTTAACCTTTATGTATGAAGTAGATCCGTTTACACATTATATTTTCTTCCGCTGCGCATGTATGATTCCAACATGTTTTACATTGACATTCGCTTTTCAAGCTCTGTTAATGAGGGGCATTCTGTATACACTCAATTTTGCACCTATAATTTAGTTTTGGAAGATGACTAAAATGACCATTTCAAATGCCCAAAAATCATAGTTTCATTACATGCATTAAATCATTCATCACATATCATAAAAATGATCTTGAGATTGTAATGGTACGACGGTATGCCCGATTCCCAAATCGGACCATTAGATTGAAAGATATCACAAGATCAGGTTTGCATGCATTGTATGGGGATGAAGCTAATCACATGTGATTAATTGAAATTAATTCTGATTGGTCAAACAATTAAAATTAATTAAATAATTTGTGTGATTAATCATTGTTTTTTATCAAAAATAAGCTTGTTGATAATTAAATATTTTTAGAATATTTATCTATCAGATAATTATTGCTTTAAGGACCTGATTATCAAAATAAAAGGGATTTATTTTGGAATACAAGTTAAAAATACATCCAGGTGCAAATCTCGACTCAAAAAATTCCTAAAAAAGAGTCTAGATTGAACCAAAGTTAGGAATTGGTCTTGGCACTTGAGAGTGCCAATCGGCAGGCTTAGTGTGCCGATCGGCACTTCCCTAATACCAAATGGCACAACTTCGAGGCCCCGCCCGAAAACATTCTGATCAAGCTAAAACACATCCATTTTGAATATTTAAGGATAAGAATTCGACGTAATTCGTATTTAATCCAAGTGAGCTTCTTTTCTAAGCACCAAACCTCTATAAATAGGGAACTAAAAATCAGAAATCAGGACCCCTTTTTTTTATTCTCTCTCTCTTTACGTTAAAGAAATTCTGGAAGTTTTGCTTTAAGAGTTTCTTTTCTGCTAAGTGGGTTCACTTAAATCCTTAGAAATTCATTCTCTTTGATCTCTAGGATAGTTCTCTACTTGTGGAATACGTTCATGCAAGTATGATTCTAACTTTACATTCCATAACATGATTTTATTTTAATTTCAAAAACATGCTCTTATCTATGCTTTATTTTCCATGAATGTGATGTTGCTTTTTGTGTTTATATAACCATGTTTGCCAAATGTTATTGCATGCTTTATTTCTTACTTTTGAAAAATTCACATGAGTAGTTGATGAACATGCCTAGATCTAGGGTTAAATTTCTTCTTAAGATTTTAGATCTGCAAGAGAATCCATGTTTCTTTAAAAGCTAATATTAGATATGCATTTTTCTCAATGTTTTTTTCTTTTTCAAAACTAAAATATGATATGCATTTTTCTCCATGTTTCTTTTTCAAAAATAAAACCAGATCTGTATTTTTCCCATGATTTTCAAAGATAAAATCTTATCTATATTTTATTTTTAAAATCTTATATGTATTTTGTTTATAAAATCTTATTTGTATTTTGTTTATAAAATCTAAACTGTATTTTGTTTACAAAAATCTGATCTATAATTTTTTTATAAAACCTGGTTTTTTTTAAATAAAAATCTAATCAGCTTTTTTTTATAAAATATGTTCTGCATTTTTCAAAAAAAAAAAATCTAACCTATTTTTAAAAAAGTAAAACTAGATTTGCATTTTTTTTCACATAAAATTGGTATTTTTATAAAAAAAAAAAAAAAAATCTTTTTTTACATTTAAAAAATCCAAACCAAATCTGAGTTATTACTAAAAATTCATCCTTTTTCTTTTATGGAAACTCAAATTTAAATTGTTCCCTAAGCATTCTCATCAAACTTTTTTATACAAAATAAAGTTGCAACTCTAAGGTTCTTAAATTGCGTTTTAACCCGAAGTGTAGGATTTGACATGGCATTTGTCGTACATCATTTGACACTCTGAATATGGGTATTAAATGGTCATTTAAAGTCTAAAAGACCAAACTCTGTCTAGGCAGGGTGAGTGCCTAACACATGCACATCCTGTAACCTTGCCCCTAAACCCCAGAATTTTAGGTTGGCAGATTTAGTATCTTATTATTATTATTATTTTTTTGGGTAGAATGTAACTGGGAAACAAGACTTTGTATTTTTTCTTTTTTTTTAAGTAGATTGTACCTAGGAATCAAATTAATGTAAAATTCTTTCTACCATAGTGTAATTGTTTCCAATCAATAAAAAATGGATACTATTCAAGATATATTGTAGTTTGTAAATTTTTCTTATTTTACTTATAAAATAAGTGGTGACTCCATATGATCCTGAAAGGGGAAGGTGCTAATGCCTACACCTTTTCTAAGGGCTAGTTTTCCAGTCTTTCACAAGGTCTAACTAAGGATATAGAATTAGACATATTAGTTATGGATTTCTTACCTTTATCAATCTTCTCAAATTGAGGCATAACAATAGTCTTTAATCCAGAAGCTGTGGAAGAAGAGGGGCCGGAGGAATCAACATATCCTAAGTGAATCTTATAAAAAAATAAGCCTTTGAGCACTCAAAACCTCATTAAACTTTGCACTAGACATTCTCTTTATTTGACTTCTAGCTTGACTAAGCTCAACCTTAAGATTTTTGATCTTCTCATCTAATGAGGTGCTCTCTACAACAAGAGTCTCAACTAACCTAGTAGTCTCATCTAGTTTGACTAACAAATTAGCCTTTTTAGATGTTACCTCATTAAGTTCTTTTCTGCATAGATAGGAGGTCTTTTCAGATTTTATGTATTCAGTAAATAGATTATCATAGGCTTCCTGAAGGGTCAACTTCTTAGGTACTTCATCATCGGAAGAATCCTCACTATCACTAACATTCTCCACAATCACCTTCTCAATTGTGACAGCAAAAGCCATAGAATTACGACATTCATCCTCATACTCATCAGAAATATCACTTTCAGTATCACTCAAGGTGGCAACCAACTCTTTACCTTTTGATTTCTTAGTCTTTTCCTTCATAAGGTAGTTTAGGCACTCTATCCTCATATAACCAAAACCTTTACACTCATGGCACTAGATAAGGGGTTTTTCACTCTTACCCTTCTTACAAGATTTAGATTTCCTAGGAGCTTTATTCTTATCCTTTTTCCTATATTGGAGAAGCTTTCCTATATTAAAAACACAAGAGCTATTTAGACCCCAAATTAATAAATTATAGCTTGGTTGATTTTACTCTAAATTAAACTAAGTGCGTAATAGAGTATACGCGAGTGAACGAACAATACAACTACTCTAAGCCATATTCATTAAAACATAGCTGTAAAATGAAAGCTAAAAGAGTAGGGAAGAGAAATGCAAACACAAGACAATGCGCCGATGTGTTATCAAAGAGAAAACTAAAGAACTCGACAAAAAACCTCTCCGCCACCCTCTAAGCAGTAAATCGATCCACTAGACAATAAGTTGGGATACATGAATAATAAGAGACTCTCCAAGCTCCTACTCCAACAAAGCTTCTCGAAACCATGTCATGTCTAGCTCTCCGAATCCTGCAATACGCCTGATTGCATCCGCCAAAGCTTGGCTTCTTCCAATGCTTCCCAGCAGCACCAAAACCTCGCTAGACACTCAGTATGGGTATGGTAAGTGTTTGGGCTATCAACCTCTCAAAGATTTGGAAATTGAGAGGTAGGAATAGAGGAAAACCATAATAGGTGGTGTAGGGGATTGTGGGTATGACAATCTCTCACTCTCAAGATTTTGTTGCTAAGGTTTTCTTCTCTAAAAAGCTCTCTACTCAATATGTGGGTAATGATGGTATATATAGTGTGTATGAGAATGTAGTGGAGCAGATTTGACAAAATAGCAAAACAGATTATTTCGTGGGTATCTTGCAAGAAGGCCTTACCTGTGAGTCATTCGCAAAAACTAGCGGTCTCCATCCTATCTTAAGTCTTCGCATTCCAGTCATGTGCTGGGCACATGCATCACTTCGCGGGAAGCCTACTCGCGAGATACATTCGAAAAACAACTTTGATCTTCAATTGCCTTGAGTCTTCACACACTCTCTCTCTCTCTCACTCTCACTCACACAACCCTTACAAACAAATCCCATATAAAATACAAGGTACAAAAGATTGAACAAAATTAGAATCAAATTTAGCACGGAATTAAAGTCAACACATAATAGTTGTAAATTACAACTTTACAATCTGCCCTTTTGACTATTCCGTGACAAAACACCCTACAACAAACTCTAGACTTAAATGTAAGTTTGGAAACAGTGGCAAAACTCACTCACACCTAATCTAGAAGCTGTGAAGCACTTGTACGCACACACCTGTATCCTGAAACATTTGCACACAAACAAAACTTTTATTAAGCTTATGACAAGTTGAATACAAGGAACGTATAGGAGCAAGTATAATGTGGTCAAGATAAACGACAAGGTATAAACTACGAAGCATAACTTGATCATACAAGAATAGTCACTAAGGAATGACTACAATGATCATTTACCTAGTAAATGATCATCCGGACTCGCAATGCAATTAAGTGCAAAGCAAAAATCAATTGCATGTCCAAATCACACAACTAATGCAAAATACCAAAGTATTTGCATTAAGGATACAAGATCCAATGAGGGCACACGTGTGTAGTACTTAAGATAGACTAAAAGTAAAAAAAAAAAATGCTACAAAGCAAAGAGATACACACAAAGTACTGAATATTAAAATGGAATTTAACCAAAGTACTTAAAGCTTTAAAAGAAAGCAATGTAAATAAACACATTCTAGAAACTATGGCAAAAGAAAGTAAATAACTAAACCACCAAAAATTAACCAATATGTCTACGAAGTGCATGTGCTATGCTATGCTCCCCCTCAAACTTTCTCCCCCTCTTTGACTGGAATGGCCAAAGGAGTTAGTCATCACCTTCCTCTAGATTCCTTTGAATTTGATCCAATTGAGTTTGGAGAGAAGTGAAATTCATGTCGAAGCGAATGTGTTGAGAATGCATGATAGATGCAAGTCCGGATATCTTAGTGCTGATGTCTTGAATGGATGACATAATGATGTCTAACTTCTCATTATGGGCGTGAGTGCTAGTGCTAGAGCTAGAACTAGCGTAAGGAGAATGACTCTCTTGCTTGGTTGCTTTCTAGGTGTGACTAATGCTGGCACTGAGAGTACGGGTGTTGATTGGATTAGGTCATGGGTATGGTCTCTCATCTTCCAACTGGTGAACACCCTTAAGCTTCAAAATTTTTGAGATAAGACAACTGAAAGGAAGGCAGTTCCTTGAGGCAGTCCTCTCGGCTGTTTTGCTTAAGATGTGGAAGATATGAGAGCAAATATCAATCTCTTCATCATTGACCAGTTCATGGAGAAATAAGGCCTGACTAAGATTCATGTAACCGATGCTTGAGAGAGGATATAGGTTATGGAACATGATTGATGTGAGCAGCCTCAATTCGGGTGATAGTGATGCAACACTCACAGCTTTTCTATAGGAAGAAAACTCCAAGTTCTTTCCTAGAGTTTCCCGAAGAAAATCCTGCTTAGGACCTAATTCATCATACACCGAAGGTTTCGAAAACATAGGCCGGCTAATACGTAGAATGTCAGCAAGATAAGTGAGTGTTATTGTGAAATTCTTTCCTCTAACCTAACATTTCAGCTCATCTCCCTCTGCAATGGCATTTGCATAGAATTCCTCACCATATTCTCGTACAGTTCATCAAAGCTTGATAGAAGGAAATTCCAAGCCTTGGTAGCAAACCATTTTGGAATGCTCGTATCGAGGAGAGAGGCTTGGTCAACTGCCCTTTCAACCAACAAGGGGGCATCTTTGAAATATTTCTCATAATCTTGAGATGCAGCGTATGACCTAAACTTGTCAACATCATAAAGCCCTATTGAAGATCTAGTCCACTTTGATTTCGGGTAAAACTATCAAGATCTATCATGGATTCTTTTCCTTTGCTACTTCCTTCTTTTACAGTTAATTTTTTTAAGGGAGACATCTGCAAGACAGACATAAAGCACAAAGAGAATACAAAAGCAAAAACACAAGGACAGAACACAAACTTGATTAGTGTCAAGTTAGTCCAAAACATAAGTATAATGACTTAAAACAGGGCACAACAATTTCAAATAAACATGCTTTAAGTGCTAAAACATGAGAATATCACTAAAATGATTAAATAACTTTGAAGCTTTTCATTTGGCTTCTTTACAAATCATAACATTGATCAATTTTGAACAAAACATCTCATTTTGAGATCAATGCCTGAAATTTTTGATATTTCAACTTTGTGAGTGAGCCTTTGGCTTTTTGAGGCACCATACATTACAATACAAGTTGCTTTCCCTTTTTCCTAGTCAAATACTGGTATGTGCGAGGGCTTTTGCAGCTCAATTTCTCTTTTTGAGATTAGACATTTGATGAGCTCTTTAAGAAAAAACATAAAAACGTGGGAAAAAATATAGGCATAAGTCTATGCATGTATCAAGACCAACAAGACTATTGCCTAATCATTCATGACAAGCTTGAAAATCGACTTACAACAATCACACATAGATTTCAAGATTTTTCCCGCAAAGATATATTTGCATAAAAAACAAGCTAAGCTTGTAAATACACTACGACATTAGTATGAAGGTACTAGGCCAAACTCACATGTGATATACACAAAGCAAGCGATCGAACTTTTTAAGATTTTTCAATTTTTAAGAGTTTTTGAATTTTTCAACACACACAAAAACATAACAAGAAAAGTAAGATCAACAAAAACAAGATCAAAACGCAACTTGCAAACGAAACATGCTATGAACCAGAAGCAATGACACAAGAAGATTTTGCATGACATGATGCATGAACCTACGACCCTAACTAGTGAAAGAATTAATGCAATGGCATAGGAAGTAATTATACATGAGTACCCTTCTTTACCCACACTTTTCGAGTGTTTTAGGTGAGAACCTTGGATGGAGGGGTACAACCAACATAGCTTTCCAACCTCGGAGTGAAGGTAGCAAGGTATATAGAGATATTCTTCAGCATTTCCATGACGTCTCCAATGATATGTCCTTCATTTTCTCCCTTAAGTTGTGTTCCCTTTGGCCTTTTCTTTACATATATTCTCAAGATGGAATTTGATAGTCTCTTAACGGAGATATAAAATATTCCCTTGAGATAAGTTTAATGTGTTTGTTATTCAGAGAGTTGGGCCTAACTTTCTTGGCCACGCATAGAATCAGCCTTCTTGAGTGCATGAAGTTTGAAATAATTGGGTCTTGTGTGCCCTTGAACGCCACAATGATGATACGCATGCTTCGCATGAGGCCCCCTTTGATTTTTGGGTAATGACTTCCCTTTATCTTTTGGTTTTGCGCTAGTGGTCTCAGCATCAGGCTTCACTTCTTTAAGTTTCTCAATACTCTTGGCTGATACGAATCTCACTTCCTTCTTAGGTTCGCTGCTGGAGCTTCCTTCTTCTGTATAACCCAAACTGGTCTTGTCATGTGAGGATTTTTGTGAGGACAACATGCTGTCAAGTTTCTTGGTGAAGTTACGCTCAACCTTGACATTAGCTTGGATTATTTCAGGATCAAGAAACTTCATCTTAGAGTAAGCTTCAATCAACTCTCCCTTGAATTCTTCTACTTCACATTTTGCCTCTTCAAGTTGCACAAGAGTACACCTATGCTATTCTTCAATCTTCTTCATCTTTCTCACAGCATGGTTCGAAACCTTGACATATTTTCCACAATATTCTAGCAAAGAATCATATGCTTCTTAAAGGTTGCTCTCACCCTCATTTTGGCACCCTCATTTTGGCATACATCTTCATCTTCCGATTCTTCAACTTCCTCACCCTTGGAATGCTCACCAAGTTCATTTTCCAAATTACTCAATTCATCCTTAGGTTCAACGGAGGTAATTGCCATAAAGGCCCTATAGTTCCCGTCACCGTCACCATCACTGTCACACTCTTCTTCCGTGTCTGAATTTGAGCTTTTAGAGTCGCTAAGAGTAGTGGCAAACACCTTACCCTTCCCTCTCAAGTAGTTTGGACATTCTTTCTTAATGGGTCTATAGCCATTGCATTCGTGGAACACCTCAACAAAATGGTGTAGCGGAGAGAAGGAATAGGACTCTTTTGGAAATGGTTAGGTCCATGATGAGTTATTCAACTTTACCGATTTCTTTTTGGGGTTATGCCTTAGATACAGCAATACATCTTTTGAATTTAGTTCCATCAAAATCTGTCCCCAAAACACCCATGGAACTGTGGAGTGGGCGTAAGCCTAGTATGAGGTATCTCCACATTTGGGGTTGTCCAGCACATGTGCTAAAGGGGAAGCCTGATAAGTTGGAACCAAAATTGGAAGTATGTTTGCTAGTTGGTTATCCAAAAGAAACTAGGGGTTATTTATTCTATACATGTCCTTCCCATCTTTCTTCTTGAACTCCTTCTTACCACCTTTGGATGATGAAAACTTTCTTTTGCTGAAAGACTTCCCACTATTCTTCATCTTCAGAAATTTTCGAAAGTTCTTTGCAAGGAATGATACTTCTTTCTCCACATCATCTTCTTCGGAAAAGTCATCCATTCTCTCATTAATGGTTTTGAGAGCAGGTGATTTGCTTGGCTTGTGAGAAGGCAGTCCCAGCTCATATGTTTGGAGAAATCCAATGAGTTCTTGAATTTTGATCTCATCCAAATCTTTGCTTTCTTCTATAGCTGTGACCTTCACACAGTAGCTCTCCGATAAGAACCTCAAGATCTTTCTCACCACCTTAGCATCCTTAATCTTTTCACCGAGATTGAGCTTGGCAATCACAATTTCATTGAGCTTCCCATAGAATGAGTCAAACAACTCATCATCACTCATCTTGAGTTCTTCAAATTGGGTGGTAAGCATTTGGAGTTTTGTGTCCTTAACTTTCTTGGTACCTACATAGGTAGTCTCAAGAATCGTCCAAGCTTCCTTAGCGGTCTTCACGTGCGATATCCTATGAAATTCATCAGTAGACACACCATAAAAGATAGCATTAATTGCTTTGCTATTGGCATTTGCCAAAGCAAGAGCTACCTTGTCCCATTTGGACTTAGCTGTTGTGGGTCTATAATTCCCATTCTCAACGGAATCCCATACAGACTCATCTATAGCACAAAGGAATGCCCTTATATGAACCTTCCAAAAATCATAGTTGCTCCCATCAAAGTATGGTGGAGCATTGAGAGATTGTGACCGATCCATCACAAAAGGGGTCTTGGATCGCACTTAGGTAATGAAACCACAGCAAGTGCTCCCGTTCTGATACCAATTGAAAGATCGGATTTGTGTTAAAAACACAAGAGCTCTTTAAACCCCAAATTAATAAATTACGTCTCGGTTGATTTTACTCTAACTTAAACTAAGTGCGGAATAAAGTAAATGCAAGCGAACAAATAATACAACTACTCTAAGCCATATTCATTAAAACATAGCCGTAAAATGAAAGCTAAAAGAGTAGGGAAGAGAAATACAAACACAAGATAACACACTGATGTGTTATCGAAGAAGAAATCGAAGAACTCGAGGAAAAACCTCTCAGCCACCCTTCAAGCGGTAAATCAATCCACTAGACAATAAGTTGGGAAACACGAATAACAAGAAACTCTCCAAGCCTAATCTACCTAGTGCACCTAAGCGCTCCAAGCTCCTACTCTAACAAGGCTTCTTGAAACCGCGTCTTGTCTTGCTTTCTAGATCTCGTAATGCGCCCGATTATATCTGCCAAAGCTTGGCTTCTTCCAATGCTTCCCAACAGCACCAAAACCTCACTAGACACTCAGTATGGGTGTGGTAAGTGTTTGGGCTATCAAACTCTCAAGGATTTGGAAATGGAGAGGTAGGAGTAGAGGAAAACCATAATGGATGGTGTAGAGAATTATGGATATGACAATCTCTCACTCTCAAGAGTTTGTGGCTAAGGTTTTCTTCTCTGAAAAGCTCTCTACTCAATATGTGGTTAATGATGGTATATATAATGTGTATAAGGATGTAGTGGAGCATATATGACAAATTAGCAAAACAGACTGTTCCACTGGTATCTCACGAGAAAGCCTTAAATGCAAGTCACTCCGAAAACCAACTGTCTCCATCCTGTCCTGACTCTTCGCATTCCAGTTATGTGATGGGCACATGCATCACTTCGCAAAAAGCCTACTCACGAGATACCAGTGAAAAACAACTTTGATCTTCAATTGCCTTGAGTCTTCACACACACTCTCTCTCACACAACCCTTACAAACATATCCCACTTAAAATGCAGGGTGCAAACAATTGAACAAAATTACAATCAAATTTAGCACGGAATTAAAGCCAACACATAATAGTTGTAAATTACAACTTTACACATAAAAACATCAATATCACGTCAATATCATGCATAGGAGAATAGTAAATAATACAAGATATGATGACCTAGGAAAACCAATGAAATAAACTAGTTTCGCGGTAAAAAACCTTGGAGGAAACCTTCCCAAAAAGAAATCCACTATAATAAAGAGAAGTTTCAAATCTAATACAAAATCTTTGTCCCTAAACTCTACAATCCCAATAGATGAACTTACAGCAAAAATCTTCTACCACTTTAGAACCTTTGAACTCTTCAATATATGAACACTCCACCCATAATCACAATTGGAACCTCCAACTGACTTCAAGAAGCTCTTGAACGTTTTCCTCATGGTAGCAAGTCTATGATGTTTGCTATGACTTCAGCTTCTTCACCAATAGAATCTTCAGATCTACTTTGAAACTCTTTGGGTTAATGAAATAGAGAAAACTTGGTTACAAAACTCTAGCCGCATAAACAGAGTTTTTCTCTCTTTGAAAAACTTCCTAATAAATGGTTTTTGATGTCCTTTAAATACCAATTCAAACAGATCTCAATTCGGGCTTCAAACGAATAAGTTATGGGCATTTTCGCATTGCTGATTTTTGTTGATCCACAAAGCTCGATCTATCAAGCTGCTATCAAGCTTCTATCCAGAACAAAATCTCGATCTATCGAGCTTCTACCGAGGAGACAGTAAGTTTCAAGCTTCTATCGAAAGGTACCAAGCTACTATCTAGTTACATGCTAAAAATGTGTTTTTCTTCAGCTTTAAGACACATCAAAACTCAATAAAAGACACATAATTTGGCATGGTTAACAATACCAAAACACGACCCTAACAATCTCCCCCTTTGTCAATCCATGACAAAACCTTAAGTACAAAAGTAAGCCTAATACAATAATAACTCGAATACAATGAACGAACCCATATTCCAATACATACGCTTATCTAAAAACAACCAATCCTGAAAAACCATAGCATCAACTAGGATTTACTATTTTGATTGGCTTCATACCTGTCTCTCTTGAAAGCACTTAACAAACATGTTATGCCCACCATATGGAAATCAATGACAGATGATAAACAAGTAAATTGTGTTTTGTCATATGATATACCAATTACATAAAAATATGAACCTAACAATTTTTTATAGGGAATACAAGACAAGTGTATTAATTTATGACTAGCCTCATCACATATGCTTTGAGTGTGTGATGAGGCATTTTTTATATATTTGGATTTAGTGTCATAATTTTTCATTCATAACCAGTTTTTTTTATAATATATTTCATATAATTCATGCATAGTTGAGAAAGTACATTTCATAACACAATTTAATTGAAAAAATTAGTATATAAATTTTGTTCAAAGACTTACCAAATTTGATAGAAAACATCTGACCATTAAGAAGATCAATATATGAAATAGAGAATAAAGAAAATTGTGGGTTTGCAGTTTGAGGGATTTAAGGAGAAGAGAGGAACAAATTAAGGATGAAGTTTTTATTTTTTGTTTTTTAGGAAGTTTCAATTTTATTTTTTTTTTTTAAAAGTAGGTGGAAACGTTAGGTTACTTGGGTAGGAATGTATGGCAGTTTTTCTTTTTTCTGTTTTTGGAATAGGAACGTGTGTAGTTTTTCTTAGGAACGTGTGGTACTTTTTTCTTTTTTTTTTTTTTTTTTTAAGGTGGGGAATGAAACTTTTTGTGATAAACATTGGGTTACTTGGGTAGGAATGTATGGTAGCTTCTTTTTTTTTTGGGGGGGGGGGGGGGGGGATAGGAATGTGGGTAGCTTTTTTTTTTTTTTTTTTTTTTTTTGTGATTAACGTTAGGTAGTTATTTTATATATATCTACTATCTAGTAGAAAGTTTTTACCCGGTAAATTTTTTATTTTTTTAATTTTTGTCGATTTACGTTTTTAACCTCATTTTTTATGTTTTAAAAATAATGATAAGATAATTAAATTACGGGTATTTTTTTAAGTAAAAAAGGCAATAGCTAACTTTCCAAATTCTCTTAATATATAAAGATAATTCAACCAAATCATTTGTCTATGCTTCTCCAATGTATGATATGTTTCAAGTCCCAACTTTATCAAAAACATGGGTCACCATTTAAATGGGTTACCAAATACAAGAGGATTTCTAGGGAAAATTACACTTTATCACCATAAACTATACCTTATATTACATTTTGCACCATAAACTTTTCGAATACACGTTTTGCGCCTTAAACTATGACCTTTGTTACACTTTGCACCTTGACATTAAGTTTTCTATTAACTTGGATGAAAATTCAAAATTTAGGGTGTAAAAGTGTAATTAGAAATATAGTTTAGGGTGGTAAAGTGTAATTTATATTTTGTTTTTAAAGCAGTGAGAAGAAGGGCAATTAGGTCTTTTCATGTGGTGCCATATTTTTCAATCCAAGTTAACAGAAAACTTAACATCAAAGTGCAAAGTGTAACAAGGGTCGTAGTTTTGGGTGCAAAACATGTATTAGAAAAATTTAAAGTGCAAAGTGTAATAAGGGTATGATTTAGGGTGGTAGAGTATAATTTCTTCGAATTTCTAAATTAAAGGTTTCAATAATAGAAATTAATAACCACTAAATCATTTGGGAAAATTGGTACTAAGGTAGTATGGGGAAGTAATGGATTCAAGTTGTAAGGATAATGACAAGTAGCATATAAGTGGTCATCCATTACTTGCAAAATGTCCATGACAGTGATGAGTAAGGGTATGGACGAGCGTATGTGCATTAACGCTAAGCACCAATCAATGACTAGGGAATGAATGACACAAAACCGTTACCATCATCCTAAAATGAAGAATTAAGGACTGATTATGAACAGAAAACATTGGAGTTAATTTGCAATCATTAAGCATTGATTATCCAGCTGCAACATAACAATATTATGAGTATTAACTCAGCCTAAGGCTATATAAAGCCAAGAGAAACGGGTAAAAGGACATGAACAGAGAACTGCTACACAAATTATAGTTTTTCTAGAAAGAATAAGCTAACTTAAGTATTAGAGGGTCCTTGATAAGCCCTAAACCAATGCCCTTATCTATTGAGTGCTTTTTGTGAAGCAGGTTTTACAGGTCATCCATCATACTAACTAGGGGCATACTGACGAGTCAAATTCCTACTTCATCAGTTTAGTGTCGTCTATGGGAAACGATTGAGTTGCAATTCTCTCAAGCAAGTCATCGTATCTCTACCAACAAAGTTCCTCGAGACACATGGACACTTCCACTTCATCATCCCCTACGAACTCAACCATAATGGCCCAACAAATTCAAGCACTCACTGCTAACGTGCAAGAGTTGAAGAAACAGAATGAAGAATTGAAGCAAAAGGCTCATCCTGGGACTTAACTATGTTGCAGTCTCGACGTAATCGTAATGACGATGATGACGAGGCCCATAGTCCAAAGAATAACAGAAGGGATACTTTAGAACATACCACGCAGTCAACTCGTGGTAGTGACCAAATGACAAAAAACATGAGAAAGGAGTTAGACGAGGTCAAGAACGCCATGAAGGGAAAAGCAGTAATAAACTTGTATGGCATGATTAAGAGGACCGACTCACCCTTCACAACTGGTGTTCTAGAGTGCCCCTTGCCTCCCAAATTTTGTCTCCCTCAGCTGGAGGTCTACAATGGCACTAAGGACCCTCTGGACCACATCGGAGCATTCAAAACAATTTTGAGTCTCCAGCAAACCCCAAATGAAGTTATTTGCTAGACATTCCTAGCAACCCTTAAGGGCGCAGGGCGGGTATGGTTTAGTAAGCTGTCCGCAGCGTTTATGCAAACTTTGACCTGATAAATAACTCCTTCGTCCGTCACTTCATTGGAGGCCAACACCATAAGAGGCCCACTTCCTTTTGGCTAACTGTGAAATAGCAGGAAGGAGAGACCCTGAGGGAGTATGTGAAGCGATTCAACAAATCAGTCCTAGAAATTTATAAGGCTGATGAGCAGGTGATAATGACGACCTTCTAGGCCAAGCTGATCAATCCTGGCCTCGTTTTCTCCTTAGGGAAAACTCCTCCAACATCGATGACAGATCTGTTGCTTAAAGCAAAAAAATACATGAATAGGGAAGGCGCGTTGACGGCAAAGGGACTGATAGGCAGACAAAAGAAAGACGAAGGTGCAGAGTGCTAAAGCAAAAAGAAGGAGCACAAAGATAATCTTACAGAATCTAAGACTAGCAAAAATAGTCTGAAGGCATCATCAAAGAAGAAGTTGAATTTCACCTCTTTGGTAATGCCTGTAGACAAGATTCTCATGCAAATAAAGGACGACCCTACCTTGAAATGGCCTAAACCATTAAGCTCATCCTCAAAGTGAAGAGATTCGAAGAAGTACTACAGTTTCCATAAGGGGGAAGCTCTAAAAGTTTGTTATAAAAAAACAATCAAGCTCGCTAGCTAATAGAGGAGAAATCTACTGACGACCAAAGAGAGGAAGATCAAGACAATCTCAAACCCATCGTAGGAGAAGGATGATCACTGGAGGACCAATCGCTAAAGGATCATACAAGTCCCTGAGGAAGGCGATGCAGAGGCAGGTGAACAGCGTCCATGTCAAGCACCCAATTTGCAAAACATCGTCGCACTAGGAATGGAAACATTGTGTTCTCTGAGCAAGATGTGAAAGGGATCAAGCAGTCCCATGATGACCCCCTAGTCATTATGCTAGCCATTGAGGGTTTTCCAGCAAATGAAGTTAGATCCAAAACACCTCAAGCCTTTCAGCGGAGACCGTGTTTATCCAAAGGGCATTATTTCATTACAAATTACAATGAGGACCTAGCCCACTTAAGTGACCAGGATGGTAGACTTCTTGGGTGACCAACCCTTAATCGCCTTAAGGCAGTAACTTCCACATATTGCCTGAAAGTAAAATTTCTGACCCCCCACGAAACTGGAGAAATCATAGGGGACCAACTTTTGGCTCGGGAATGTTACCAGGCATTCTTGGCATCCAAAGAAAATCACACTTGGATGGTAGAAGAAGAACCACCCAAACCCATGAAGGAGGCGAAACATGTGGTGCTAGTAGAAGGAGATCCATCCAAAACCACCAAGGTAGGAAAGGCACTTCAACAGACCTTGAAGGACGAATAGATGAAGTTCTTGAAAAAGAACTTGGATTTCTTTGCATAGAGCCATGAGGACATGCCATGGATCGACAGACGAGTGATAGAGTACAGTCTTAATATAGACCCAACAAAGAAGCTCATTCAACAGAAGAGACGAGTATTCGCTCCAAAGCGGAATAAAGCAATCATGGAAGAGGTGGAAAAGCTTTTAACTGCTAGATTCATTAGGGAAGTCGACTATCCAAAATGGCTCACAAACGTTGTTATGGTAAAGAAGTCCAATGGAAAATGGACAATGCATGTGGACTTCACTGATTTGAACAATGCGTGTCCCAAATACAGTTTTCCCCTTCCCAGAATTGACCAGCTTGTTGACTCGATAGCTGGCCACAAACTACTAACCTTCATAGATGCTTTTTCAGGTTATAACCAAATCCTAATGAAGGAAGAAGATCAGGAGAAAACTGCGTTCATCACTAGGCAGGGCTTATATTGTTGGGAAAATACATGTTTGTATCGCATACAAAACATACGCAGCGGAAAATTAATGGATCTACTTCACTCGCAATTGATAACATATACTATATAAATTTCAGAATTTAAGAACAAGAAAGCATACCTTGGAGCGGTGAAATTCAAAACAAACATTAGAAGTACTTGGGAACACTTTTAATCTTCACTCCAATTCCACTTAATGCCCAAGAAATGTGGTCTCTCAATCAATTTCCAAGGAGAGATTAGGAGAGTGTCCAACACTTACATACAAACCAATTCATTCCTCGTGTGTTCTTAATGAAAACACTTATGAAAAAGACTTATGAAATTCTGTATGTTTCTCTCCTTATATATATAACTAATTATCTAATTGGGCTAGCCTTTTGGGCCAATCCAATTGGGCTCTAGTATGTGGCTTGGAGTGGGACCAAAAAAGAACAAATAAGACTCTAGCTCCAATGGGCCTTGGGCTTTTCTGTCAACTCTTGACAAGTCCAAAATTACTATTAATTATATTCAATACCACTATATGAATATAATTGCACTCTAGGACTTATTAATAAATTATGTCCCAAAACTTTATTATACATGCAACCCCTTTATAAAAATATTCGTAGTAATACAAAATTATGAATATAGACTGCTAGTTTGAAAATTACTACATCTTAATCCTTGAGTACCCAGTTTAATCCTTTAAGTTATTCATCATATTTTTATGAAATCCAATTTCATAAATATATACTTTAGTAACTTCTTACTAAAGTGGTTGGGCCCAACTCTCTGAATAACCAACCCATTAAACTTATCTCAAGGGAATATTTTATATCTTCGTTTAGAAATTATGAATTCCATCTTGAGAATATATGTTCCATCAACACTAAATGCGACTGCCTAACATACTGAGGTTTTGACCATGACTAATAAATTTCACTCCTGATATATCAAAGCAACCTATAGCTCATGATCAGGTCTATTATTCTCTCAAGATTTAGAGTTGATGTAAATAGAAGTCATGAGATTTATTATTCATTTGACAGTCGTTAGGAGAATAATAAATCTCACAATGGTCCAGTTCAATATGTCTTAACTTTTAAAACATATCAACATACCAACTATAAGTCTTTATTTCCATGATCAAGACAAATTATCTTAGTTGATATGTTATAGTCTTCATAAATGAAATGCACAATTTCATCACCAACTGCAAACTAAAATTTTGAGTTTACAAAGAATTTGTGATTTATATCTTCTGTGACTTTTCACATAAATCACATACTATGCATCTCATGGATTAAGATAATGTCCCATTAGTTCACTTATAGATAATCTCATATAATTAAATAATTTAATTATTTATGACACGCCAATAAATTGAATTTTTGGGCATAAACCCCAACATATATTGCTACAAAGTCATACCATTCAGACTGAAGAATGTAGGTGCCACCTATCAAAGATTGGTGAATCAGATGTTTAGCAAGCAGATAGGAAGGAATATGGAAGTTTATGTAGACAATATGCTCGTAAAGAGTAGGGAAGCTAAAACCCATCTTGTAGACCTTCAAGAGGTGTTCGATATCTTGAGAGGTTATAGGATGAAGCTTAATCCTACGAATTGCCTTTTTGGAGTATCATCAGGAAAATTCCCTGGCTTCATGGTATCTCAGCGAGGAATTAAGGTGAACTTGGAGAGGGTCAAAGCCATACTCGACATGGTTTCTCCCAAGACAGTCAAAGAGGTGCAAAGACTAATGGAGCAAGTAGCAGCATTAAACAAGTTTGTCTCAAAGGCCACTGACAAGTGTCTTCCCTTTTTTAAAGTTCTTAAACAAGCTTTTCAATGGATGGACGAGTGTGAGGCAGCCTTTCAGAGCCATAAGGAGTATCTAACCAAGTATCTATTATTAAGCCTGTTAGTAGAAGGAGAAAATCTATTTTTATACTTAGCTGTATCACTAACAACCGTTAATTCTGCTTTAATCTGAAGGAATCCAAGATACAAAGACCAGTGTATTACACCAGTCAGGCTTTTCAAGGTGCCAAAGCAAAGTATCCACACATGGAGAAGATGGCTTTCTCATTAATTGTGGCTTCAAGAAAGCTTTATCCACACTTCTAGGTTCACACCATTGTAGTCATGACGGATCAACCAATCCAAAAAGCAATGAGCAAAGATGTCGCAAGTCATATAGTCCAGTGGGCAGTTGAGCTAAGCCAGTTTGCCATTAAGTACAAGCCAAGAATAGCAATCAAGGCACAAGCTTTAGTAGATTTCATTACAGAAATTACTTTTCTAGACCCTGATCAGGAAGCAGAGTATTGGACAGTTTGCTCAGATTGCTCGACTGTAACAAGACTTGGAGGTGTCGTAATGAAATCACCAAAGAATGACGTCCTCAAGTATGGGGTTCAACTCTAGTTTCCAACAATAAACAATAAGGCAGAATATAAGGCAGCCCTTGCTAGCTTAAGGGCTCAAGAGCTTTGGGAGTCAAGAATTTGAGATTGAGGTTTGATTCCAAGCTGATTGTTGGACAAATAACCAATGAATATGAAGCAAAGGAGGAAAGAATGAAGAGATACCTACAGCTCACAAGCCAGCTCATTGACGAGTTTGATAGCACTAAACTCGAGGTAATCCCTAGGGCAGAAAACTCAGCTGCTGACAAGATTGCTAGACTTGCCTCAATCGAAGATGATTCAGCGACGAAAGGCTTGTTCATGTAGTTTCAGACAACCCCCAGTATTGACGGACTGTAGGCCCTTTCGATCCAGTAACAAAGTAACTAGATGGAACCAATCATATCCTACATTAGAGACGGCCAACTCCCATTTCACTCATTAAAGGCAAAGAAGGTCAAAGTTCGAGCATCAAGGTTCACTATTTTGAATGGAGAACTTTACAAAAGAGGATTCTCGATGCTACCAAAAGTGCTTGGCCCTTGAGGAAGTGACGTATGTGCTATGAAAAATACAAGAAGGTATCTGTGGCAACCATTATGGACCTCGATCCCTGGTGGGAAAGATGATTAGGGCGGGCTACTTTTGTCCAACTATGCAAAAGGATGCAGCTGAACTTGTGAAGAAATGTGATAAATGTCAGCGATTCAGCAATGTGCAACATACCTGGGGAATACTAACGAGCATCTCTTCACCTTTGCCATTTTCTACATGGGGAATAGACTTCATTGGCCCACTCCTTTTAGGAAAAAGGTAAGTGAAGTTTCTTCTCATAGCCATTGATTACTTCACCAAATAGGTCGAAGCAGAACCACTAGCGGTAATCACCGTAGACAAGATACATACCTTCGTTTGGAAGAACATTATCTATAGGTTCGGGATCCTTAGGACAATCACATCTGATAATGGTCATCAGTTCAATAGTCAAAAATTTAAAGAGTTTTGTGCAGAGCTAGGGATACAAAATCACTATTCGTCACCTGGGCATCCACAAGCTAATGGGCAGACAGAAGTAACAAATCATACTTTGCTTAAACTCATCACAGCACGACTTGAGGGGGCAAAAGGTGCATGGCCTGAAGAATTTCCTGGGGTATTATCAGCTTACAGGATGATAATGAGGACACCAACAGAAGAGACTCTGTTCAAGTTGGCCTTCGGCGCTGAAGCAGTTATCCCAGCTGAGATAGGAGTCTCCAATCTTAGGCAAGCTCATTACAATGAAGGTTCAAACAACGATGAGCTAAGGCTCAACTTGGATTGTCTGGCTGGAGTCAGAAATGAGGCAGCCTTGAGAATGGCTCAATACCAACAAAAAATGTAGAAGTACTATAATCAAAGAGTAAAAGTCAGAAGTTTCAATCTCAACGACATGGTGCTACGAAAAGTCTCACAGGCTACAAGAGATCCAGCATAAGGGAAGTTAGGGCCTACTACGAAAGGCCTAAACAAGGTCGTCCGTTATTCCAAACGAGGAAGCTATTGTTTGAAGGATTTGGAGGGCAAGCCACTTCCTCATCCTTGGAACATGGAACATCTCAAGAAGTGCTATCAGTAAAAGCTATTGCCTAGTCTAATAAGCTCTGTTTGTAAAAGCACCTCGCCTGACAACACACCAGATAAGCGAGATTTAATTGTTTTTTCTAAGTATTTCTTTTCCTTCAAGTATTTTGATAAAGCTATTTTTAGTTTGCTGTTTCCTTGTAATTCCCTCATATATGAGGAATGCATGAAATAATAAGGCTTGTTCAGCCATTCTTTTTTTCAATAAAGCTTGACAAGTGTCAAACCTAAGTTCAATGAAGAAAAGGAAGTATCTAAAATCTAGCAACAAGTTTAAACCACAAACGTGATAAGAACATGAATGGCAAAAGCTTAAATGACGAGTGAAAATCATAAGTGTGGTAAAAACTCAAATGAAGAGTCAAAATCACAAAATATGGTAAAAACTCAAAATGGCAAGTTAAAAATTAAAATCATAAATGTGGTAAAGACTTACAAGATGAGTTAAAATCACAAGTTAAAATTATAAGTGTGGTAAAAAATTCACAAGATGAGTCAAATCACAACATACAATAAAAACTCAAAATGTGGTAAAAACTTACAAGATGAGTTAAAATCACGAAAGAGTAAAAATCATAAATGCAGTGATGACTCTAGCGACGAGTTGAAATCACAGAATATGGTGGAAACTCAAGTGACGAGGTAAATTCTTAAGCAAGGTAATAAAAGAGCAAGCATGAATCATAAGCAAAAGAACTTTAAAGTTCAAATCAAATGCATTGTTTCTAAAATAAAAGCCTCGAAACAAGAGGCACCAATTGCTTCTCAAACAAAAGCCTTAAAATAGGAGGCACCTATTTTTTCTAAATTAAAGCCTCGAAGTAGAAAGCATCCATTGTCTTTAAAATGGAACAAAAAAAATTTACTTAGATTTTAACTTCAAGGAGCACTGACGACCTCCTCAACACGGCTCGCCTCTTTTTGAGCCTCATTAGTAGCTCCTTTTGTAGCAGCACCTTCACCTTCAACAACATCGGTAGCTTCAGCAATGGTCTCGCCTTCCTTCTCATTAGCCTCATCAGTAAAGATCTCAGTATCAATAGCTTCAAAGTCTAGATTTGCAAAATCCGCTACATGGCTATGGTGTTTCATCATCCACCAACGAAGAAGCTTGAAGCCCTTGAAGTACTATTTGAACTGCATGTTAGAGAAGCAATCAAACTCCAAGAACTTGGCACTCACTTTCTCACGTTCCTCGTCCATTCTCAGAAGGGCAGTTTGGACTTCCTCATCTTTTTGAATGACGAGCTTTTTCTCAACCTTCAATGCTTCCTTCAATTCTTTCATCTTCTCTTTGGCCTTGGTCGATTGGTCCATGGCTTTAATCAAATCCTTCCTCAACTTTGAGCTCTTGGCCTCAATAGAATTAACTTTGGAGTTGGCCACTACTACCTTCTCCTCGCTATTCAAGTAGTCCATCGTCAGGCGAAGGGACTCACCAAGAACCTAAAAAGAGAAAAGAAAGGTTAGTAATGTATAACAGGTGTAAACACTTAACGACGTAATGAAGAAACGTTGAGTAAAATACCTACACTAGTTTGTGAATATGGCAGATAGCCAGTTCGTGAGAAGGGATGGACGAGAGACCCTTAATCTTGTCGTCAATAATGACATTATGAGCTCGTCCAAGGACGGTAGCAAGGTCATCCAAAACACTCTTTCCAACCTTAGCCTTCCCTTTAGAGCGTATGGTCAGAGGACTGAAGGTCATCATCTCGAGAGAAGGTATGGGAGAAGGCGGAGTACTAAAGAGTGATAAGGGGCAAGAGTCTCATCCTTCCCTCCATCCAACTTGCGTTTCTTTGATCCAGGGGTAATGTGAGATAGGGGTTCATTCTTCAAACTCTTAACATGGGCATACTTGTCTTTGCTATACCTAGTGGCCATTCTTGTAAAAAGAAGGTTAGTAGGGAAAAAATCTATAAGGTAAGACAATAAAGGATGAAGAATTAAAAACCTACTCTTCTCTTCTTGAGCTATTTCCTCAAAACGTATGTAGAAGGCTCGAGTCCAAGGTAACACTCGTACAGACAATAAGGATTAAACAGCTCGTCGAAATCGTCAAATATGAGGGCAAACTCGAGGGCAGCCTTAATTCGTCCCTGATAGCATTCCTCCAACAAAGGACGATCAGCAACTGCAAAAAAATAAAAATAAAAAAGCAAAAAAGGAGATCAAAATAATAGCAAACTTAAAACAACTAGTTTAATGAAGAGAAAAGAGAGATGCACCAAAAGAAGGGATTTCCCATTTCCGTATCAACCACAAGACTTCACCCCACAGGTTGTCAGACATGGTAACCCATCTAGATCTAGATGTGAAGAAATATCGTGATTTCCAGTCACGAAAGGAAGTAGGAAGTAGGGTGCAATATTGAGAGTAGAAAGGAGTTGCATGTTAACCGGATGAATTGGAAAACGAAGGCCGCAAGAAAAGGTAGCTTAGTATAAACTCACCTCGCCATGAGCAAAGGTGCACGGTTTTTTGTTTAGACGAGGTAATCTTATAGCCACCCCTTTTGGAAATTGAAACCTCTTGCAAATAAATTTCAAATGTCTCAACTCGTAAAGACAAGACTCAGAGAGAGTATGAAAGGAGATTGAAGACAAAGGAAGTTTTAAAGAAGTGGAAGATTTTGAAGACAATGGGGGTTTTGACACTACAATTTCAAAATCTTTATTTGTGGACTCACCACTTGACAACAAATCAGTTTCCAACTCGCTGGACCTAACGTTATTGTCTTGGTACTCTATGGTAGTCATCTCTAGATGATGGGCAATTAAAGATCGACGAAGTAGAAGGTAAAGGCTAAACAAAACAGGCTTGAGAGCCCCACAGTCTCGAGGCACAAATAAACCAACGTAGGGACGACGACCACTAAAAGACTCAAGGAACATTCATAGCCTAGCAAAGAAAAATTAAACAGAGGGAGCTTCCTTCTTAATGAAATCAAAATTAACTATTAAGGGAGGAAAAAAAGTCTTACCATACAGAAGTTGGAGGAACTCTCTTCTGGTTTTAGACTCCAAGCTCAATTTATAACGAAGAAGAAAAAGAATATGAGAAGGCTTTTTAATTTAAAAAAAAAAAAAAAAAAGGAAATGAATTCATTGCACGGGAAACGCAAGGAAGACACACACATGTGGCCAACACAAACATGGAACGTGGCGATTAGCTGACAAAAATGTCACCCTATAGTAAATATGATAGGACGAGAATCTTAGGGCATGTACAAAGTGATCTGCCCAAAATGGACTGCCCATATTCCTTAGCGCGTCTAGATGATAGACGACAAAGGAATAAGGGGGGCAACTGATGAGTAGCATATAAATGGTCGTCCATTACTTGCAAACCGTCCATAACAGTGACGAGTAAAGGTATGGATGAACATATGTGCATTAACTCCAGGCAGCAATCAATGACTGGGTAATGAATGGCACAAAACCTTTACCATCGTCCAGTAATGCAGAATTAAGTACCGGTTACGAATAGAAAACATTGGAGTTAATATGCAATCATTAAGCATTGATTATCTAGCTGAAACATAATGGTATTATGAGTATTAACTCAGCCTAAGGCTATATAAAGCCAAGAGAAACAAGTAAAAGGACACGAATAGACAACTGTTATACAAATTATAGTTTTTTTGAAAAGAATAAGCTAACTTAAGCATTGGAGGGTCCTTGGCAAGCCCCAAATTGATGCCCTTATCTATTGAGTGCTTTCTGTGAAGCAGGTTTTACAATTCGTCCATCATACTGACGAGGGGCATACTGACGAGGCAAATTCCTACTTCATTAGATAACATATGTAGCATGTAAGTCTTTCGAACAATCATTAAAAAAATAAAAATAAATAAAAAAAAAAAAAATAATAATAATAATAATAATAATAATAATAATAATAATAATAATAATAATAATAATAATAATAAAAAAGGGTTTAAAACTAAAAGTTCATTCACTTTATTAAAATTTTAAAAAAAAAAAAAAAGAGAAGAAGAAGAAGAAGAAGAAGAAGGAAACTCACTCAAATTTGATAATGCATGGGTAGCTTGTTCAACTTTGATAAGAAATTGAGCACTCCTGAGTACTATAAATTTTCACGAGACTTGCAACACCTTTTGATTGATAGATGAGATAAAGCTACCTTTTTTCGTGACTAATGCTAGATGAGAATGTGTTGTTGGAAGTAATTGTTGGAAAAATACATGTTTGTATCGCATACAAAACATACGCAGCGGAAAAAATTACTGATCTACTTCATTCGCAACTGATAACATGCATGATGTAAGTTTCAGAATTTAAGAACAAGAGGGTATACCTTGATGTAGTGAATTTCAAAACAAAAATCAGAATCACTTGGGAACAGTTTTAATCTTCACTCCAATTCCACTAACGCTTAAGAAGTGTGGTCTCTCAATCAGTTTTCCAAGGGAGAATTAGAGAGAGAGAGAGAGTAGTCTGGTCTCCTAGAACCCCTGCAAAGAATTGCAAATATGATTAGTACAACCTGAATCCATACACCAAGAATCCGTAGGATTTTGTACTAAACATATTTCAAGAAGGAATGAACATTTCATACCCTTATTCTTGGCAGCTATGAATTTTGGACAATTCCTCTTCCAATGCCTTTTCTCACCACAATGGAAACACTTTCCTTTGGTGAAGTCCTTTTTCTTCTTTATACCTTTGCCTTTCGACTTAGATTGAGAAGAAGAAGCTTCACCCAAATTGGCTTCAACACTGGATGTACCAAGAATGCATTCCGTCACCACTAACTCATTAATTAATTCAGACAATGAATAAATCTTGAGAATATATATTTCATCAACACTAAATGTGGTAGCCCAACATACTGAGATTTTGATCGTATCTTTAGACCTCACTCTAGATATATTAAAGCAACCTACACTTTATGATCAAGTCCATTATTCTCTCAAGATTAAGAGTTCATGTAAATAGAAGTCGTGGACAGTCGTTAAGAGAATAATAAATCTCACAGCATTCCAATTCAATATGTTTTAACTCTTAAAACATATCAACATACCAACTAGAAATATCCATTTCCATGATCAAGACAAATCATCTTAGTTGATATGTTATAGTCTTCGCAGATGAAATGCCCAATTTCATCATCGACTACGAACTAAAGTATGGGTTTACAAAGAACTTGTGATTTATATCTTCTATGACTAAATCACATAAATCACATACTATACATCTCATGGAATATATGATAATGTCCCACTATTCATGTTACTATTATTTTAGATAATAATAAAAGAACTTTATTAAACACAACATTAAGTGCACACATCATAACAATAGGATTTAAGGGCACACATCCTAACAATAATGTGATTTTCCAGCAACTAAAAATACTACTAATTATCTTCTTCTTGTTTTCTCCTTTTATTTTTCTATTTTCCTACCCTCATTTTCAACCCTTTTATAATGAGGATAGGTAAATCCCTTTGATTGGCCAGTTGGCTTGTGGATGCAGAGATACATCCACTATTTTCTTTGAAACCCCTAGATTAAACTGGGAGGTAAAAGGCCACTTACCCTACCTTCTCTTCCCTGGCCAAGACTTAACACCAAAAATTAAAAGGAGCTTGAAGCTACAGCCAAGTAGGGTGGCTTAAAGCCACCGGCGGCAGTTAATGCCCTTTCCCGTCGCTAATTTGAATATCTATCCCAACCATGAGTGAAGAGTAGATGATTTTCAAGCATATATGATTGGAGAAAGATCGAATACACACAACACATAAGCACTCAATATGGCCTGTGCTTTGTGCTTACAACGGCCGTTCGAATAATAGAGTGGTTGGACTACTGCTTGAGGCATGCATTGTAAAAGGAAGAAATTTTTTTTTCTTTTGTAGGCCTCTATCTCAAGCAAATCTTGTTTCACGCGACTCTAGCTGCAAAAGCAAGAAACAGAATTGGATAGTTAACTAATTCCTACATAGACTTTCTATAGTTTATGTCAAGAGCCAGGGAGGGCTTATTCATGTTAGGTGGGCATGACCTTTTGGGCTCAACCCCACTCAGAACCAAAATGAATTTGTGTTAAAAGAGCATGTGTATATATTTATATATATATATATATATATATATATATAATGTTAATGAGTTACAAGGTTCTTAACAATTTAAAATAAGTTAGTTATAAATAAAAGTGGTCATTTACGATAATTTCATGTAAACCCAAAGTAGGGGCGACTACACAAAGTAGTTAGGGTGGTCCTTTACTTGCCCTAAAAAAATTATATACATAATTATTTTTAAATTAAAAATAAGAGTAATGTCACAATAATTTCACAACATTCCAAAATTAGCATGCTAACTCACATATGGGCCTTTTTTAATCTCTAATTTAAAATTTTTTGTACGCTAATGTAAGAATTATTGTGACATTTTGTTTTGTCTTTGGCATTACTCACAAAAATATATAATTTTAGCCCCCCAAATATAAATTCTTACTCCTTAAATAAATAAATAAAATAAAAGTTCAAATAACAATAAAAATGAGCCCAAATAATATCAAAAATAGCCCAAATACAACAAGATTGGGCCAAACAACAACAAATGAACAAAAGATTCAACAACAGCTCATTCAAAAACAAAAAATAGAAACTCATAATCATTCAAATTCATCACTTATTCAACCCATTCCATAAAAAATAATTAAATAAGTTTTAATTTTATTTTCCTAAAAAATAGCACCAAGAGAGAGATTGTGGTTGTGAGTTCTCCTTGGTGACGTAGGAGCTCTGCTCTTTAGTGGCTTAGCTTGAAATTGCAACATGTATCATTCGTTGCTCTTTCTCACTTTCTTCATTTTTCTTTTTCTTTATCATCATTTTGGAATTTTTATTACTCTTATCTCAATATTCTCAGCTCTCACTTAAATACTCATTAGTCCCTTTTTGCTTTTTAATTCTATTTGTGGAAGGAAATTGTAAAACTTCATGCATTTGAATATTTTTATTTATTATTGGTGATTTTGATATATACAAGTGTAATACCCCACATATCTTTATTTGAGGTTATTATTGTTGGTTAAAAACTGGTTTTGTATCTCATACAAAACACATAGCGAAAGCAACAAACAAGGATCTATTTCATTCATGATTGACAATATGCACTATTTAAATTTCAGAATTTAAGAACAAGATAGCGTACCTTGGTGTGGAGAAATTCAAAACAAAGATTAGAAGCACTTGGGAAAACTTAAAATCTTCACTCCAATTCCACTTTACGCCCAAGATGTGTGGTCTCTCAATCAGTTTCCAAAGGGAGAATGAAAGTGTGTCTCACACTCTCTCTTTTTCTCTACAATCCTTTTTCGTTAATTAATTAAAAAATTCTGTATGTTTCTCCCTTTATAACTAACTGATTATCTAATTGGGCCGGCCTATTGGGCCTTTTCAATTGGGCTTTAGTGTGTGGTTTGGAGTGGGACCAAAAGGGACCAATAAGACACTAGCTCCAATGAGCCTTGGGCTTTTCTGTCAACTCTTGACAAGTCCAAAGTTACCATTAATTATATTTAATCCACTATATAAATATAATTGCACTCTAGGTCTTATTAATAAATTATATCCCAAGACTTTATTTTACACGCAACCCCTTCATAAAATATTCGTAGTAATACAAAGTCATAAATATAGACTGCCACTTTGAAAATTACTACATCTTATCCTTGAGTACTTGGTTTAATCCTTTAAAGTTATTCATCATATATTTATGAAATCCAATTTCATAAATATATACTTTAGTAATTTTTTACCAAAGTAGTTAGGCCTAACTCTCTGAATAACTGAACCCATTAGACTTATCTCAAGGGAATATTTTGTATCTCCATTAAGAGACTATGAATTCCATCTTGAGAATATATGTTCCATCAACACTAAATGTGGCTGCCCAACATACTGAGGTTTTGACCGTTACTTTAAATCTCACTCCTGATATATGAAAGCAACCTACACCTCATGATTAGGTCCATTATTCTCTCAAGATTAAGAGTTCATGCAAATAGAAGTCGTGAGATTTATTATTCATTTGACAGTCGCTAGGAGAATAATAAATCTCACAGCGGTCCAGTTCAATATGTCTTAACTCTTAAAATATATCAACATATCAACTAGAAGTCACCACTTCCATGATCAAGACAAATCATCTTAGTTGATACGTTATAGTCTTCGCAGATGAAATGCCCAATTTCATCACCGACTACGAACTATAAATTCTGAGTTTACAAAGAACTTGTGATTTATATCTTTTGTGACTAAATCACATAATATGCATCTCATGGACTATATGATAATGTTCAAATATTCATGTTACCATTATTTTAGATAAAAATAAACAACTTTATTAAACACAACATTAAGTCATACATAATGTCATACATAGCATCATACAATAGGATTTAAGGGCACATATCCTAACAATTATATAAGTACTTTTTGTTAGTAATTGGAGCCCAATATCCCACTAAGCCCACATCTCTAATGCGTTAAATATAGGGTAGAGGAAGAGATAAATTAGGGTTTTTTTTAAAAAGGGATTCATCACTAAAGAGGTTAGGAGATGTACTTTTCCCTAGGAGTTTAGAACACATACGATTGAAGAGGCAACCAAATTGGACAAGGTATATATGATTTCTCATTGTTAGAAACAAAGAATTAAAAGAGTTAGAATTTATCTTAGGAACATTAGTGATGTTTAGATTTTTCAAAAGGGATATTTCCTAGAATTGTTTACACTTTTACAGTAGTGTTTATAGACTTCATTCTAGAACAAAACCATGGAATTACAAATCTTAATCTTGTACAAATCTTACAATGATTTCCCCACCATTTTCATTGGGTTGTACATAAATTAAATCCTTTGGGGTCAATGATATTAAATCCATGAACAGTCTTATTAGATTGCCCACTGTGTGTCCCTGGTTTTAAATCATAACTCATGTATGCTTTACGTCTTCATTGGCTATACATAAAAATAAATACTAGGCTACCCACTGTGTCCCTAGAACAAGTGAATATTTCGATCACATTTTCTTTCAGATGTGTATATATTAAGTCATATTAGGTTTGCCTTGTATTCATTTGGTTATATATATTAGGATGGTTTAACATTTTCTTTGGGGTTATATGTATTAACTTAAATCCTAGGTTTGCCCATAGTGTGTACTTTAGAAAAAAGTTATGGTTATAGAGCCTAATTCATGTTTAAGAATTTACTTTTGTTTAGGACATATACTAAACCCTAAAGTATTGGCTGCTGCTTCTGAATTTTGATAAATTCAAGGAAACATATTTTTGGTTAGAGATGCTTTGCATCAGCGTTATAATTTAGTTTAGCAAAGTATTTTTTCTTAGTGAGTCAGTTTGTATAATTCGATAAGCTTTATATTTTATGAGGGATATTAAGTAATTTCCATGGTTGATTATAGGTCCTATTTAAGAGTGTTTTGAGATTATTTGGAGGGTGTTTCGGTTAGACTTTCAGAGTGATACAAGTGCTATAAGTAATTATACATAATATGCACAATTTTTTTCATTAGGTTCCTAGAAGTCAAAGGTTTTCAAAAGTTATGTTTTTAATCATATGTTTGTTCGTTTGGGCCCCTTATACTAGATTATTTAACCTAACATATTAGCCAAGTGATTACTTAGCTTAATTATTCTGATCTAGGTTACACAAGCATATATCATATCATGCACAGTAGCAGAAAAAATAAATAACACCACGATATAATGACCCAGGAAAACTGATGAAACTAACTATTTCAAGATAAAAATCTAGGGAGGATTTGACCTATCTATCCTCAAGGTAAAGCAAACCCACTATAAGATAATCAAAGTTTTTACAATCAGATTGGACCCTAAATCTATCGCTACCTCATGTAGTAACTTGCTGACACGACCACGTGCAAGCTCCAAATCCACGTACTCCTTCTCTCCTTAGATTTACTGCAACACAATCACCCACGCTTGTAACTTTGAGATCCCACTCAAAGGTTTCAAATCACTATTAGTAATGATCTCATAGTAGCAACTAGGTTCTATCAACGCTTGATTGTAGATCTTTCTTTGGTAGATTCTTGTGTAGTTAGAAGGTACAAAACCTCTTAGATCTCACAAAGAGTAACACACAAATCTTCCAAAAAGTCTGAAAAACGTAGTTAGAGTTTCCCTTTTATATGTGGACAAGTTAGAATGAAACCCTAAATGTTTTTGCTGGCTTGGGCCTGATTTGAAATTCTACAGAATTCCTTTTTCTGCGATTCTCAATCAGTTGAGTCTAATTCTCAATCAATCGAGCTTGGCAGAATGTGACTTCCCTTTTCTACAGTCAGCTCGAACTTGAAGCCTACACCTTTAAGCATTGCCTAACACATAGACTAAACATGTTTTGTTCTCAGTTTGCCAACATAAATAAAATATGATTCTAAACAATTAATCCTAAATCTTCAAAACCTAACAATCTCCCCCTATAGCAATCCATGACAAAACACACATACAAAATAAAATGCTCAATTCAAATACCAGCCCAAATACAAGTTATTGCTTTAATACAATTCTAACACAACTAATAACTATTAGTTGCTAGAATAGAAAGCAAGTGTTGAAAGAATTAACCTATAAATTCCTGAAATATTGAAAACAAACCATAAACGCATGTGTGGAAGATACAACAGAAATCCAATAAATAAAAACTGAACTTGAATTCACAAAGCTTAAAAGATAGATAGATAGAATATCAAATGAATATAAACATCAAATATGCTATCATAGTCAATGAACCATCAATGTTTGTGAAATAAGAACAATAACACTAAATAGGTATAAACAAATACATATGAAAATAAAAGAAAATACATCAAACTCCCCCTAAGTACAAAAACTCTTTACTCCCCCTACAAACAAGAACCCTCAAAGTCCTAAAACCTACTCCCCATTTTTGTTACAAATTCCCAAAGGCAACCATCAATCATCAAAAGGCGAAGGAGGTGGAAAAACACTCTTATACTCGGCAAAATCAACTCGCAAGGTAGCCACCTCAGTCATTAACTTATCTAGAAGTTGTCCAGGAGCTGCCTGAGTAGTCATAAAAGACTCCATCATAGAACAAAGTGAGAGAGGAGGGGTAACAGTAGGGTCAACATCATCATCATCACTAGAAGGATCCATAGCAGCAATCGGATCCATATGTGCCTCTTTAGCAACAAGCATAGCATCAGAGGCAGGAGTTGTGGTAAAAGCTTCACCTCGTGATCTCTTTGAAGTCCCAATGCTTAGTTTAGCACTCTTCATCTAAGCTTGTTGTTGTCGCTATTTAATAAAATTGGCTCCTAGAAATCTGAAAACCCTAAAGGAGGGAAATCTGATAACCCTAGAAATCTCAAAATCCTATATATGTACACAGGGAAGAACAACTTTTGACCTTTACTCTTACTCCTATAGATATCAACAATAGTTTAAATGGAAAGAGAAGGAAAACACATAGAACCATTAGTAATGAAAGCATAAAGGAATACACACCTATCTATAGGAACAGTATGTACATGAGACATAGGATAAATGTTAAGGTAGGATATCAGTAAATACAGATAGTTAAGCTCAGTAAACTCACAAGAATTTATTATTGGTTCAAATCCCCTAGAAACAGGCCTATCACAGAGTAAAGACATGATGACATCTACAGGAGGAAATCAGTATATGGATATGTGGGTTTAAGAACAAGAGGAACTCGTAGAGCTTCAAAAACTATTTGTTTAGAAATGGTAAACTCTTTACCTCTAATCCAGGAAGTCAAATAATGACCACATGTCAACTCGGAATAGACAAAGAGATTTGAATAAAACTCTCTAATCAAAGCAGCAGGAGGAGGATTAGACACCTCACACAAAGAAACACAATTCTTAGACACTAGATTCCTATATATAGAAGGATCTAACTCACTTAAAACAATCTCCCTGTCTCCTCAAATAGACCTATATTTGGTTAAAGTCTCATAGGTATCCTTACACTTAGCAGATAGAAACCTAACCCTATCAACCAAGGTAGAGGCAGAAGAGAATGAAGCAGTGTTCCTACTGGCCTTAGTCTTAAACTTCCTACCAGTCTTAGGAGCCATGACTAAAGATAAAACAAAAACAACGGAAACTAAGGGCAGACTACATCAAAATGGGTTAAAGACATAATAACATGGAATTTTTGAAAAACTATATGATGCATGACCTAATGCCCTAAAATAGTTCAATTTTATCCCAATATTGAAAATTGACCAAGAAAATTTGAAAGTTAGCAAAATCTCCAATTTTGAAAACCTAATTTTAAAACATTCTTAGTTTGATCAATTGAACAACACAACAAGTATAAAACACATTATAAACACTCAATTAAACAGTATCATAAGCCAATTTCACTATATTTTTCCCAATTTAACAAAATCGCCAAAATTCTCAAGAACACATAAACCCTAATTTTGAAAATTTGAAGAAAAGATAAAAATTTTGAAATTAAAACATGATAATCATATTTATGTGATGCATGAACAAAAACCCATGAAACAAACTTGATCAAAATGCACAGAATCATTCAAAACCCTAAATTTTCTTTGATGCGAAAATTTTGAAAAAAATGCATGAATACATGTAATTTAATCAAAAAGAAAGGGTAAAAGTGTCTTACCTTAGGATGAGGAAGAAAAACTTTAAATCTTTGACTCGGAAAAAGACAAAAAGTTTTTTGGGTGGTAAGGGATCGAAAGAGGAATCGAAGAGAAAGACAAAAAAAATGATGAACATCTAATCTGATTCCTATTTATTTTATTAAAACAAAATTTGATTGGTCGGGAGGAATCGAGACAGGAATTGAAAAACATTTAAAAACAAGCTTGACTGATCGAAAGGAATCGGAAAGGAACCCAGTAAACCTAGAATTTTCTTTTTCATTTCGATTAGTCAAAAAACAGACTCAATCGATTGAATCCTGAAGAAATAGAAATTTTTGAAAAATCTGGAAAATTTTCTACAAAAACATTTGTAAACCAGTTTTTATGATATGAAATGCATGCTCATGATTTCAAATGTTTTACAAAACCAATCTTTCCAAAGAAAATTTCAATCCATAGCAAATTTCATCAAACTTTTCTTTTCTCCCACCCCCAAGATGCATTAAACACATCAAGAAGCTAAATCTTGGATGACCACAAAACTTAACACACAATCACATGTACAGAGTTCAACAAAGACTTGCATGTGGTATGTGCAACTAGTAAGTATATCAGATACTAGCAAGGTGATATGTAGATGGAAAATAAGTATAATCTCTATATTATCAATCACATAAGTTTGAAAGTGACTATCACCTAAAGAGTTACATCATATAACTCTCATATCTCCTAGAAAACACGCTTGCAACCATGCAATTTTTTTTATTTCTTTTGCTTTTCTTTTTCTTTTGAAGCATATTTTTCTTTGTTTTTATTTTTACTTTTTGCTTCCTTTATTTATTTTGAAAACAACACCTTAAATATCTTGTTGTGTAAGTGTTATACCTTACCGAGCACGGCTTTTATGATTTACACACAAGTGTTCATGATTGGCAAGTAACAATGATGAGATGGTTATTTATGTCTTTCTCCTAGGATTTTTTAATCCTTACAATCAAAAGGATGTGACTTTGAAATCAAGAGCATGTGTTTAAAAATCATAAACAACTCACACAATATAAGCACTACATAGAACAAACTAGCAAAGTGCAAAAAAATAAAACTCATCAAAGCTAAACAAGGTATACAGTCATGAAATGTAAATTTCATGTGCCAACCTTAATTACACATCTTGAAGATGTATAACACAAGAACCTTTTTTTTCTTTTCTTTTTATATTTTCAAAAAAAAAAACTGAAAAACATCAAAAACAAACCTTCAATGAAATGTATGAATGTAACGCAAATGCAAACCCTAATGAAAAACAGTTTTGGTCACAAGAGATTGAAAGAATTAAAATACGGACCATGTCAGACAGACTCACTGAGGTTGAGTCTTTTGCATCCAAATTCTTTCAAATGCAAACTTGGAGTTGTAAATTCTATTAGAATTGGCCCTAATTTCAGCTCTAGTATTGGCATAAAGGTTAAGAACCTTTACCAATTCATGGATAAGTGCCATAGAATCTTGTGCTTTTTGCACAGACACTTTTTGTTTGGATGCTTGCTATGAAACTTGCAACTTAAAGCAATTGGGCCTAGTATGCCTAGCTCTACCACGAAAATGACAAAACCACTAAGGTTTGTGGTGTTTCTTGCTTCCAAATTGATTGGAATTCTTGGGTTTTGACTCACTTAGATCTACCCTAGTTCTTCTAGAAGCTAGAACTTCTTCCTTATGTACTTTAACTTCAGACACAGATGAATAACAAAAGTAGATGTAGCAAGTACAAACTTGGGAGGATGAACAACAGAAGAAGAACCACTCTCAACAAAGCTTAATCCTATCTTATCAGAAATCGATTTTTGAACATTTAGCAAATCGTCCAATTTGGAAGTAGAAGACCTATCTATTTGTTCTCTAGCAACAAATAATTCTAATTCTAAACTTTTAACCTTTTTTAAGAAAAGACATATTCTCAATCTTAATAGAATTTAAGAGTTCATTATCATTAAAAAATTTTAACAGCAAATTTTCTTTTCTTGTTCAAGAGTGTTAATCTTTTTCAACCCTAAATCAACACTCATGGCATCTTTGGCTGCAATCTTGCATAGCTTGTTATAAGTCCTTTGAAAGTCAGCATTCTCAAAGAGTTCCTCATTAGAAGGGTTCTCATCACTAGTCTCAATTTCACTTACTATTGCAATAGCAGTGAAAGCCATAAAATTTCTTTCTTGATCACTTTCAGACTCATGATCAGAAACTTCGTCATCACTTAGAGTAATAGCCATAACTTTTCCTTTAGATCTCAAAAATGTTGGACATTTAGATTGTAAATGACCATGACTCTGACAACCAAAACACTATTGTCCTAAAGAACTGCTGAAGATTGACCTACTTTATCTTTTGATTATTCAGAAATGATATTTTTGTTTGTGTCATTCTTCTTCACATTCTTAAGGTCAACATTGTTTCTATTTCTTACCCTTCTATTATTATTTCTCAAAAAATTTCTAAAGTTCTTAGCAAGATAAGCAATCTCAGTAGATGAGAGTTCATCATCAAATCCATAATCATTAACATCATCAATAGATTTCAAAGCCATTGCTTTGGACTTGTTAGTTTTTGGTAAATCAAATTCATAGGACTGAAGAGATCCTACAAGTTCATCTATAGGATTGGAATCAACACCTTTACTTTCAGTTATGGCAGTCACTTTTGGTCTAAAGTCCTTAGTTAATAATCTAAGAATTTTCCTAACAATTTTAGGTTGATCATAAACTTCACTACAATTAAATGCAAAATTGACAATATCATTCAACTTAGTATAAAATTCATCAAAAGATTCATCATCAGACATTCTAATACTTTCAAATCTAGAGGTCAACTACTATAGTTTATTAATTTTTATTGCTTAGTGCCTTCATGCACTGTTTACAAGATGTTCTAAGCGGTGTGAGCAATCTCCATATTTGAGATCCTCTTGAATTCTTCCATAGAAACAACATTGAATATTGCGTTCATAGCCTTACTATTAAAGCTTGCTACTTCCTTTTGGGTAGTAGTCCATTCACTAATGGTAGTGGTTGGTCTTTCCGAACCATTTTCAATAGATATCCATACTCTCCCATCAATAGATTTTAGGAAGGCTTTCATCCTAACCTTCCAATAAGCATAGTTATTCCCACCAAAGTGTGAAGGGATCACAAGAAAGTGACCGTGTTCCATAACAGTAGGAGTCAAGAATCAACTCTAGGTCAAGAAACCTATAAACAAGAGCTAAGCTACTCTGATACCACTTGTTTGTTCGTTTAGACCCCTTAAACCAGATTGTTTAACATGATACATTAGCCAAGTGATTACTTAGGTTAATTATTTAGATCTAGGTTAAACAAGCATGTATCATATCATGCACAGTAGTGGAAAAAATAAATAACACCACGATATGATGACCTAGGAAAACCAATGAAACTAATTGTTTCAAGGTAAAAACCTGGGGAGGATTTCATCTAGCTATCCCCAAGGTAAAGGAAATCCACTATAAGAGAATCGAAGTTTTTACAATTAGATTTAACTCTAAATCTATTGTCATCTCATGTAGTAACTTACTCACACGACCACGTGCAAGCTCTGAATCTACAAATTCCTCTCCTTGGATTTACTGCAACACAAGTACCCACACTTGTGACTTTGAGATCCCACTCAAAGGTTTCAGATCACCATCAACAATGATCTTATAGCAGTAACTAGGTTCTACCACCGCTTGATTGTAAATCTTACTCCAATAGATTCTACTGTAGTTAAAAGGTACAAAACCTTTCAAATCTCACAAAGAGTAACACACAAGACTTTCAAAAAGTTTGAAAAACGTAGCTAGGGTTTCCTTTTTAAATGTGGACAAGTTAGAATGAAACCCTAAACGTTTTCTTGGGTTTGGGCCTGATTTAAAATTTTGCAAAATTCCTTTTCTATGATTCTCGATCTGTCAAGTCTAATTCTCAATCAATCGAGCTTGGCAGAATGTGGCTTCCCTTTTCTATAGCCAGCTTGAACTTGAAGCTTGAAACCTACACTTTTAAGGATTGCCTAACACATAGACTAGACATGTTTTGTTCTCGGTTTGCCAACACAAATAAAATATGATTCTAAACATTTGATCCTAAATCTTTAGAACCTAACAGCATACGTTTTCTAAAGTTTATCAAAAGCATTTTAACATCATTGAAGGAGAAATTTCGACTTTTAAATAATGTTTTAAAGAGAAACTTCAAATTGTAAATAAAGTTTTGAACGTCCATATCTCATTTAATAGATGATTTCTAAACTAAACTATTTAAAAATAAATAAAGAGTTTCAAGGTAACTTTTCTAAAAAGGTTCTTGTTCATTAAATTTGTTTAAAACCAAGTGATTTCAAAGTCACATTCCTATTTTTCCAAATGGTATATAAAACATTTCTTTTAGCAAATTGAGCTTTCAAACTTACTCAAGAATTGTAACATATTTATATAAACTTCTTCTTTCCTATTCGTTCCCTAAGAGTCTCAAGCATCCTTTGATTTATGTTTCAATTTGATATTGTGATCTTCGATATGCCTCTATATTTGGAATAATTTTTCATATTAAGTAAATTATTCTATTTTGTATAAACTTTGCTTTTGTAATATGTGACTCAAAATAAGTATTTTTAGAATTGATCAGATATATATGTGTGGTGGACCTTTTTGTGTTGTTGGGATTTGATCCCTCCTGCTATACTGCGGCCTTTAGGTTTGAGGTAAGAGAGTTGGGATTGGCCTAAATGTGGTTACACCTTAGACCAGCTTGTGCACAAGTTGAGCCATTCCAATAAAGACCCGTTTTGGCAAAGGTATCGCGGGTTATGTATGACGTGACCACAAAAGGAACAACTATTACAGATGTTATAGCAATAATACAGTATGACAGAATAACCATAACACTAAACAAATTAAATGAGACTAACATCGAGAAGGAAGGTAGTTAATAAAGTTATGGCAGAATAATACAACAAATAGAAATAACGCTACAGTAGACAGTTTAATAACTAAACAGTACACCAATCACCCAATGAGCATAAATAACAAAAAGAAAATTTGTCTGCTAGAAAGTAGGCCTAGCTTCTCAGTAAAGCGAGTCCAAGAAGGGAACCAATCCCCAACGTGAGTAACCTCAAGGAAGGCTCTTGTTATAGAAGTTACACACTATGGAAAAAGGGCCTAAATGGTTTACGCTTCAATTCTCAATCTCTCAAAGAGTAGGTTTGTTAAGAGGGAGAGAAAAATGTAGTCTATTAATGCATGCCTCTATTCCTACCACTCGAGTCTCTCTAATTTTTTGTATATTCTTTTTTTCCCCTCTTCTTTCTTTTCTTTCTTTTTCTACCTCTTATTCCTTTTGTCTCTTGTTCCCCACTTTTACTGTTCACAGCTACCCCTTTTTATAATATCTGTCATTGGTGTGCTGTCGCAGGCAACCAAA